>CM053408.1:30880425-30906438 GCA_028644305.1 Xerus rutilus
GTAAATATTTGTTCCTTTTTAAATATTTCTTTATCCTATAACATACTATTTAATATTCTAGATGTTAGCTATGTATACAATTAGAATTCGGTTGGGGTGTGCCTCAGTGACACATACACAAATATATATGTATATGTTGTTTTCATATTATATGTTATGAAACAAGATAATTAAGTGATACAAATCAATCATTTTATATTATATATCATATTGATGTAATGTATATTATGCATTATGAAATGAGATAATTGAGTGCTGCAAAGCAATAATTATATCTCTTCACTGATCATCATATTTAAGTAGCAACTCCCTGGTCCTTCATTTGTCCTTCTTTGTATTAAATTTCTCTTTAGATTTCATCATCTCCTAATGTATTATGAATTTTCTTGATTATTTTTTATATTTCTCACCTTCCCCAACTAGATCCTAAGCTCCATGGGAGCAGGGAATTTCAAGCATTTTGTTCACTGCTGTATCCTAGCACTCAGAAGAGTACCTGACAAATGATAGGAGTCTTATAAGTATCCATGCTGTGAATAAATGAATATATGGACATTGTCAATAAAAAACTCTAAGAAAAGCTTGTAAAATCTTTTAAGAAATGTGTAAAGAGTATGAATTGCTTCAGTGTTCTCCATTTTATAGGCAGAAGCTCTGATACTCTACACATAGGTTTAAAAAGGACAAACTGATTGTGCTCTTCTATGCTTATTATATTTTCTCACACAGGCCAATTCTAAGACTTAATTTCTGAGGAGAGAGACAGAAACAGAGGATGCTTGTGAATGACATTTTTACTTATATATTCAGAATGCATATAACCATGAAAATGTAATATTACTTTACAGAAAGTTTGTATTAATAGTTCATTCTCAATAAAGTGCTCATTTAGCATTTCCTATTGTCCAGGCAAATAACCACAACACCTAAGTTTTCAAATAATATACTACAATCTCCCCAATTGATAGATGCTTTATTGCATGTTATAGATTATAGTGGAAAGATGAAAACTTCTTTTCTAAATATTCATTCAAATTGATATATTTTACAGGAAAAAAAAACATTTTAAGAGCAGCTTCATTAAAAGAACAAGTTTATACTATTTTGTTCCAGAATCCCTTCACTTAGACAAATCAAAACCATCTTTGAGAAAGTTTTAATGTTTTTATTATACAAGGTGAGTGATCACTAGATGCTTTATGCTGTGGCCAGCAGTGGAGATAGAAAGCAGAATGAAAAAAAATCAACAATCTACATGTTGTTGTGAAAATTTTTTGTCTTTTTTATTTTTATAAGATGTGGTTAACATTAAAATCCATAGTCTGACTAAAGCAGATTACTGTGCATAATGCAGGTGAACCTCATCTTAATCCGTTAAAGGCCTAAGGAGGAAATACTGAGGTTTTTGCAGGAAGGATGTCTCCTCGAGATTGCAACAGAAAAAGCTTGTCTAGGTTTACAGCCTGCTAACCTATGGAACTGAGACTCAAGACTGAAACATCAGCCCCTACCTATGTCGGCTGGTTGGCCCTACAAATTTTATACTTGCAAACCTCATAATTGTGTAAGTCTTAATCTTAAAATAAATCTTTCTAGATATAGATAGGCAAAGAAGATAAACAGATGATAGAAAAGTGACATGGGGGAAGAGAGATATAACTATATCTATATAATCTATATTTTCTATCAGTTCTATATTTGTAAAGTATCCTAAGTAAAATACTTGTATTCACAATATTTTGTAATTTTTTAAAGGTTGGAATTATTTATGTTTTATTCTGTGTTTTGGAATAGTGTGCATTGTATAGTGATTAAGTTGACTTTAATTTTTGGTGAATAAAGAAATGTTCATCGTTGTTTTCTGTATAAATTTAGTGCTAATATGCTAAATTACTTTTATATTCAAAACAAAAGGATATTGAAATAAGAATTCCTTGGAAGGGGAAGAACTATTGATTCCCTAGTACATAGTCTTTGTATACTTGGAGATAGCCTGGCTCATTGGAAATGATTTGCTAATGAACACAAAGTATAATCAATGGACATGGGAAAGGAAAAAAAATTTCTAGGTGAATGTGTTATACAAACATCAAAATGGCAGTGGTGACCTTTGCCTGCAACAAGTAGAAAGGTCACATGGGGGAAGTGTGATAGCTCATTTTTCTTCCATGGAGGATCTGTGTTATAGTTTGCATATGAATGTCCCCTGAAAAGCTTGTGTGCTAGACAATGTGGGAATGTTCACAGGTAACATGAATAGACTATGAGAGCTATAGCCTCATCAGTGGATCAATCCATTTGATGGAGTAATAATTTGAAGAGAATACTATTTGGTAACTATAGGTGAGTGGTGCATGGGTGGAGGAAGCAGGTCATGGGAGTAGGCTTTGGGAATTATATTTTGTCCCTGCCTCCTCACTCTGTCTTCTTCCTGGCTGCCATGAGCTGAGAAGTTGTCTTCCTCCATGCCCTTCCACTATGATATTTCTGTTGTATAACCAAGCAACCATGGCTGGAACCTCTGAAAATATGATTCCAAACTAAACTTTTCCTCCTCTAAGTTGTTCTTGTCAGGTGTTTTGGACACAAAAACAAAAACCTAACAATAAAAAGGGGCTTATACATACATAACTTTATGACCGGTGTGATACTACATCATGTACAACCAGAAGAATGAGAAATTATATTCCATTATATATGATGTATCAAAGTGCATTCCACTGTCATGTGTAATGACAAATTAAAAAAAAAGAAACAAATTAAAAAACTAAAACAAATTAAAATAGAAAGAAAAATGGAGGGCTTGCACTGAAGATGAAGAAGGAACTGAAAGAATAGTGAGGTGGTATTACATTGTGTTTAAAATTTCAGCTTTATGCCCTAGTTCAACTTGAAGTATTGTATATATTCCTTAGAAAAATTTATTTGCTAACGTAATTGCCCTTGAGTTTACAAAACATTGTTTTAAGCTTTAACCCTGTGGAAAAACTCTGAAGATTGCCTTCTATTTAAGGAATCTAAATGGTATTTCATGAAAATAGAAGGACTTGAACTGTTAGAATCTGACTACATTATAAGCTATTATCAGTCAAGCCTGTATTTATTTATTTATCTGTCTACATATCATGTCATATTAAATATATGTGTATATATTTGCATTTTAATCAATTTCAGAAAATTTGTAGTTCTATTAGAAGGATTTCTCCTTTACAATTATTCTTTCAAATGATTTGAATACTTTACATTTGGATTAATATTGTCATAATTGTTCCAGTTTTTAATTCTATACTATATCATTAATTCTATAGCATATAATTAATTTTTTCAATAATTACATTATTTAAGACTCAATATTTTTGGCCCATTTTCTCTATTTTTTCCCCTATTACTATTGCATTATATTTAAAACCTCTTTTGTGCAGCTTGAATTTTTCAGGAATGGATTCAAATATCTGATATATAATTATCATTATGGTATAAAAAAGTTATACTAGGGGATTTTATTGACTATTAACATCTAGAAATTATTTACCCACATTTTTTTTTTAATTTCCATTTACACAGTAATATTTTCACTACTACAATGATCGACCACAAGATCTTTTGAGTCCCAAACTGATGATAGAATTTTGGTTCTACCTAATGGTCATTTCAAAAAGTTATTTTATGATGTCTCTCGCTATCAAAACCTCAAACATGATGAGATCAACAGTATGCTTAGAATATTGATTTTAGAATAATAGACAATGCTAGAGTGTTCATGGTGAAGATAACTCTTTATGAGGAATACAAAAATAATTTGCTAAAATATGTATATTGTAATGAATGTATTATAGCAAAAATTATTTATATATATATAGTTTGATATATATATAAACATAACTATATATAGTTGTAGCTAGTCATTTTATATGAGCTAAGAATATGTAAGTTAAAAACAGAAAGTGTATCTAAAGCAGCAACTATTTTAAATTTTATTAATTTTTTTCATTTTACTGTTACTTAATATATGAATTGAGAGCACCTAAATTTTCTTTTGATTATAGATTTTCTGATCACATAGAACCCCCTTAGGAATAAAACAGTAGAAATAAATTTAAGTATATTATGAATCTTGATAAATGTTAATGGGTCAAAATTTCTTGTTCAAAGTTTTATCAGATTTGACCATTTTTAGTTAAAAAGCCTTCCATTGTTTACAAAGATATATCCAAAGGAAAATTAAAATTAATAATATATAATAAGTCATAACAAATTCCAGCTAAAATAATGAACGGTCATTTTAACAGGCATGCCAAACAAAATAAATTTTAACACAAAAGTAATATTTAGGGATAGAAATGTTAATACAAAATAATTGAAGTATCATTTAATTGGGAGTGAAAATAAATTTATGTAATATTTTCTTTCACATAGAAGCTTGAGATTAAGCTATGGAATTTTAAATAGAAATAACTAATGTTATAATGTCTGATGATCTACTGAAATAAATTACTTAAGTATAGTCAAGAACAACTATCTTCTGGACCAAGAAATATATCAAAATATTAAAATGTATAAAAATGATCTCAGGAATACTCTTCTAGTCAGGACTCAGTTAATAAAACAGAAACCATTACAGATTTTTAAAACAGGTACCCAGAACAGTATCAGAAGACCCAGAGTATAGAAAAGGAAACACTGTCAAGCTGCCAAATGACTGGCCACAGCTATGAAACAGATTAAGAATGCTGCTGGCTGCTGTGCTCAGACATCCTGAGGAAACTGCTACTGACTCCTTCTGCAGGGCAGCAGTGAGTGACTGGCAGGAGAGACTTCTCTCTACAAGAGTCCACATTTGTTGAGATACACATCATCTACCATTGCTTTCCAGTTCTCCTTTATATGTACCTCGTTGAGACATTGTTAAGCTGCATCTAGAATATTCAAGGTAAGAAAGTCTAGGAAACATAATTCTGTGAGTTCCAGTTCCTCCAATAAAGAGAAGGAACTCAATGCTAATAAAAACATTCAGAAAAATTAACAAAAATCTTCCAAGTTCATTGTTCTGTTTCGTGTAGTGATATTCATATTTTACATATTTTACTGTAAAGTATCTTTATACTGTTATTTTAATTTTCTCCTATCCCCTATATTTAAGAATATTAAAATATATTTTAGAAAAAGTATTTTGGGGTAAGTAGTATAACAGCAACAACAAGAAAAATGGTTGCAAGGACACTCTAACAAATGAAAATAGGTAACACTTCACTTAAATTAGCATAATAATAGAGTGAAACCAGAGCACAGAAAGAAGAAAATAAAAAAGAACTAATGACAAATATAAAAAGTAAGTTTCTGAAATTCTCACTATGAAGTGTCTAAGAATACTTTTTAAGGGCAATTAAAGTATAAAAACCCACACTAAGTCTATAGTATATATCAATTATGTAGCAAATCTAAAGTTTAAATACCTTACATAATGTTCTACTTCACAGAATGACAAGTGCAAGAATTAGACCTAAAAATATAACACTTTGCATATTTTAAGTATTAATTAAAATTCAAGATTTTTCACTGATAAAATTATAATTTTGATATAAAAGAAATAACTAGCATGATTTAGTATTTACCTAAGTATTTACTGAAGTAAATAAAATATTAACTAATTTGGTAATTATCAGTATGACACTTTTCTTTCAGCAACTATACTGATGTTACTTTTGTCTATTTTTATAATTGATTTATATATTGTAGAATTATTTATATTATAAAAAATTTAAATTTGTATTATCAATATATAGCCATGTTTTTCCACATTTTTTTAAAAAAGAATTAGCTGTTGATGGACTTTTTTTTTTTAAATATTTATTTTTTTAGTTGTAGGTGGACAGAATATCTTTATTTTAATTTTTATGTGGTGCTGAGGATCGAACCCAGTGCCTCACGCATGCTAGGCAAGCGCGCTACTGCTGCGCCACAATCCCAGCCCTGTTGATGGACTTTTAATTTTATTTATTTATATGTGGTGCTGAGAATCGAACCCAGTGCCTCACATGCACTAGGTAAGCGCTCTTCCACTGAGCCACAACCCCAGCCCTCCACATTTGTTTTAATATAAAAAATAATTCACATTCATGTTACATTACTCAAGCATACATTTATAGAATTTCTGGAATTAAAATATTTCAAGATTCCATTTCCTTACAGTAAAAGGCTGAAATTTTTCCATTTTCAAATGAGAAAATCCATATTTGTGTTCTTTTTTAATGCAATGTTTTTTTAAAAAAAGGTTATCAGTACATTACAGTTATAAATAATATTGGGGTTCATTTTGACATAATCACATATGCATGGACTATAATTTACTCCACTTCAATCTCTAGTACTTCCTCTTTTCCTCCCCTTCTCCCATTCCTTATTCTCTTCTTCTACTTCACTTGTCTTTCTTCTATTTATTTATAGTTTTTAAAAATTAGTTATTTATATGTATTCATATGTGTACAAAGCTTAATTTGGTCATTGTCATTCTACAGATCCTCCCATTTCCTGTCCTTCCTCCCTTTGCCTTAAATTCCTTCCTCTGCTCCACTGATCTCTCTTCTATTTTTATGGGATTCCCTCCATTTTTTTTCCCTTTTTTTGGTCTAGCTTCTACATATGAGAGAAAACATTCAATCTTTGACTTTCTCAGTCTGAGTTAATTCACATGGCATGATGTTCTTCAGTTCCAAACATTTACCAGCAAACTACATACTTCCATTCTTCTTTATGGTGAGTAAAACTTCATTTTGTGTGCATACCACTTTTTCTTTATCAATTCATCTGTTGACCAGAATGTGGGCTGGTTCAATAAGATGGCTACTGTAAACTGCACTGCTGGAAACATCGATATGCTGGTATCACTACAGTATGCTGATTTTAGTTCTTTTTGATGAACACCAAAGAGTGGGAGAACTGTATCATATGGTGATTCCATTCCTAATCTTTTAAGGCACCTCCATACTGCTTTTCAGAGTGGTTATTCTAAGTTGCAGTCCCACCAACAATGTATATTAGTGTACCTTTTCCCACATGTCCTCCCCAGCTTCTATTATTTATATTCTTGGTTGTCATTCTATCTGGAATAGGACAAAAATCTCAATGTAGTTTGGATTTGTATTTCCCTGAATGGTAGGGATATTGAACATTTTTTCATGTATTTGTTGGGTATTTGTATTTTTCCTTTTGAGAAGTATCTATTTAGGTTTTTTGCTTACTTATTGTTTTTATATTAATTTTGAGTTCTTTATAAATTCTGATATTGATCCCTTTTTGGAGGAGCAGCTGGCAAAAATCCTCTCTCTTCGTTCTCTTGTTTCCTTTACTGTGCAGGTTTTTTTTTTTTTTAAATTTGTTGCCATCCAACTTATTGATTTTTGTTTTTATTTATTTCACTTTAGGGCCCTTGCTAAGGAGGTTGGTGTCTTTGTCAAATTGTTGAGATATTAACCTACATTTCCTTCTAGCAGTTGCAGAGTTTCTGTGCTAATTCCTAGGTCTTTGAATCATTTTGAGTTGACTTTTTGTGCAAGGTGAAAAATAAGGATTTAGTTTAATTTTTCTGCATATGATAATACAGTTTCCCCCAGAGTCATTTGTTAAAAAATTTGTAGAGTATCAGATAACTGTCTACACGAGTGTGTCTCTGTGTCTTCTCTTTCTATGATCTTCATGTTTTCACGCCAAAACCATGTTGTTTTTATTATAGCTCTGTAGTGCAATTTGAAATACGATATTGTGATGCCTCCAGTATTGCTCTTCTTGTTCAGGATTGCTGTGGGTATTCTAGCTTTCTTATTCTTCCAAATGAATTTTATTCTTCCAGACTACTTTTTTAAATAATTCTGTGAAGGACATTAATATTTTGATGGGAATTGCTTTGAATATATATAACGTTTGGGTAGTGTGGTCATTTTGACAATATTAGTTCTGCCTATCCAAAAACATGGAAAATCTTTCCAACTTCAAAATTCTTTCTCAATTTCTTTTTCTTTTTCTTTTCTTTCTTTCTTATTTTTTTTTTTCTTTGAGGGGGGTTGCTGGGGACTGAACTCAGGTGCACTCAACCAATGGGCCACACATCTTCAGCCCTATTTTGTATTTTATTTACAGACAGGTTCTCACTGCTTTGCTTATCACCTCATTGTTGGCTGAGGTGGCTTTGAAATATTGATCCTCCTGCTTCAGCCTCCCAAACTTCTGGGATTATAGGCATGCACCTCTGTGCCCAGCTCTCATTTTTTTTTTTTTTATTTCATTGTAGAAGTTTTTCACTCCCTTGGTTAGATTTATCCCCAGGTGTTTGGTTTTAGTTTTTGTTTTTCAAGGTTACTGTGGATGGGATAGTTTTCCAGATATGTTTCTGAACAAATTCATTACTGCAGTATAGGAAAGTGATTGATTTATGTATATTGTATCCTGATATTTGATAAATTTGTTTATCAGCTCTAGAAATCATCTGGTGGAGATTTTAGGGTTCTCTAAATATACAATCATGTTATCAACAAAGATAATTTGAATTTTTCTTTTCCATTTGTAGCCTCTTAACATTTGTTCTTGCCTGATTGCTCTGGCTAGAGCTTCAAGAACTATGTGGGATATGAGTGATGAGAGTGGATATCCTTGCCTTATTCTTGAATTTAGAAGAAACGCTTTCAATTTTTCTCAGTATGGTATTGACCTTGTGTTTGTCATATATAGCCTATAAAATGTTGAGGTAATTTTATTCTAGCCCTAGTTTCTCCAGCATATTAAACATGAATAGATCTTGAATTTTGTTGAATGTTTTTGCTGCATCTACTTACACAATCATGTGATTCTTATTCTTAACTCTATACATGCAATGATTTACATTTATCAATTTGCCTATGTGGAACCAATTTACATCTTTTGGATGAATTCTAGTTGATCATGGTGTCCTATCTTCTTTTTATGTATTTGAGTAAAGTTTGTCAATATTTTATTAAGAATTTTTGTGTCTATGTTCATCAGGGATATTGGCCTGAAGTTTTTTTCTTGACGTGTGTCTTTACTAATTTGATGTCAGGGTGATACTGGTTTCATAGAATAAATTTAGCAATGTTCCCTCACTTTGTATTTCTTGAAATAATTTGAGGAAGACTGGCATTAGTTCTTTAAAGGTCTGATAAAAGTCAGTCCAGAATCTGTCTTCTACATGGTCTAAACTATTGGTGGTGCTTACAGCTAATTTTTAATGTAATTTATTGACTTATATTTCCAGGATTTCTATGAGTTTATTTTTCATAATCTCTATGTCCTTATTGAAACATTCTTTCACTTCCTCTATTTTATAAGTTCATTCCTTACATCTTATTTTAGCTCATTGAACATATTTACTATGAACTTTCTAATTTTTTTCTCTGATATCTCCTCCACTGTGGTGTCAATGGGACCAGTAATTGAAGTGTTGTGAGCTATTTGAGGTGATTTGTTTCTTTAATTTTTCATATATAATTTTTATGTACCTTTCTTCTGGGGTTATTGTGACTCTACTCTTATTTAAGGTGTTGTTATATTCCCACTCAACATGTATTCTCTGTGGGTCCCAGTATTGGGACCAATTTAACAGAAGATAAACCTAATTAACTGCATTCACTTCAGAGCGAAGTCATGTACTAATAAACCTTAGGGGGGAAAAACAATCTTGTTGCAAATGTTCTCCATAGTTCCTCTTATCCAGGTATAAAGTTGTAGCAATGTTCTGGAATAGATTGAGAAATTAGTTCTTAAAGGTAGTAAAATTCTTTTGTATATTATATAGGGGCTGAAAAGGAGAGGAGAGAAAACTTTGCCAAAAATAAAAAGAAAATAAATAATATAAAATAATAATGCAAACTAAGGTAAAAAGAAGAAGATGAGAAGATGAGAGTGGTATTTGAGGCAGGGGCAAGTAACGCAAAAGGGGAAAAGGGAACTAAGAGGAGTAAATGTCAACCTGAGCTAGGAAAAGAGAGTGATTCCAGTTAATGCTTTAAAGCATTAGAAGAAACACAATCAAATAGGTTGAGGACACAATATCAAATAGTAATGGACAATCCATAATTTTGAAATGAAAAATAACATACATAAGATTGAAATTTATATTAGAGTTATTTGTAACAATCCATGCCAAAGTGAAGTTTCTTATTGAGTCTTCCTAGTTTGGCTTTCATTAGGATTTGGTTCCTTTTAAAGATAACCACTACTCATCAGCTTTACCTGTTTCTCTGTGTGTGAAGGTAGTGATCATACCAACACCTCTAATACAATTCTGGGATTTCCTGTTCCTATCTTTTGTGTGTTTAGTACCTGCCAGCTTTCTACTGTCAGCAGAGATAGTCCATAATTTTAACTTAGCAGCCTGGTTATTCCCTGATAGAGGATATAGTTTTGTGTATCCTCTTGAAGAAAAACTCTTTGTATTATGGGCTGGCAAATCCAGTGTGGGCTATACACACTCCATGTGTATTTTGGAGTGTGTGGGGTTTGGTAGTCTAAATTAGAGGTGTTATTGTTAGATTGAGATGGTGCTGGGTGGCCCATAGGGGTGGTATGGGGCTACTGCCCTCTGAATTGCACAGGTTGTAGGTCAGTGGGCTTGCACACCGTGTCTGTGGGGTGCTCCTATGTAAGCCTCTTTGTGGGGTATAGTGTCATTTTTATGTGATGTTCTCTTCTAGCTGCTTGGGGATATCATCAGGAATTATGTTCTGTTGGGTTCATGTGTCTGAATGAGAATTCAATTATCTGGCAACTCTGGGACTTGCAGCTGTGGATACTCTGTGAGGTTCTAGGACACAGTAGCCAATTTTTTGTTGCTATGTGTTTCTTACCAGCCTGTTCTTATTTGTCAGCACAGGAACCCTAACCTGAATGGTTGGTGGGTGCTCTGCTGCATCTGGTGGCTGTTTCTGTTGGCTGCAGTGGCACAGGATTCAGGGCTCAGCAGTGTCCTATTGATATTGTGGGATGCTGTGAAACCACTCCTCTCTGCTGAGCCTTTTAAAATATGACATAGAGCTTGGTGCCTGCCTACAAGCATGGCACCTGTGATTGCAGGTGTTCTGTGGGTTGTTTGTGGCACAGAAACCTCCAACCTGGCTGATATAGAATACAAGGGTACCATCTTCTGTGATTGGGATAGAGATTTGATTGTCCCTTTGCCCATTTGAGCTCTTACTGAACATGATTGAGAATTATGAGCACTGACTTCCCTTCACTAGGACTTCTTTGAAGTGATGCTATGTAAGCACTTGGTAGTTGTCTATAAGTGCAAGGCTTATGGATGAAGGCTCTTTGGGCTAGCTCAGAGGATTTCATCCATCACCATGATGGGGGTAGCCTCATCTTCTGAAGAGGTTGTGTGGAACACCAGATTGGGGTTAGCAATACCCGGGAGTGATTTGCTCTTGGGTCACATCCACCACACACCCTTTGTCCACAATGTGGGAGAGGGAGTTTGGGTAACTTTCAGCTAACAGTCATCCCTCTACATGTTCCTTCTAGACTAATCACTGAGACAACCTGTTTGACAAATATTCCCTCTGGTTTTATTTGTTACTGTCTGAAGGTGAAGAAAACCTGTGTTGATTTAATTTCTTCTTGAGGAGGCTGGCTATCTGTGATTATTCAAGTAGCTTCCCTGTCCCACACAAGTTTCAGTCTACAATTTGGGTAAGATGGTTTGATCTCCTTCACTGTGTATGCTATTTCTGTCCCATTTTAACTTGGTCTGCTTTTCTTTACAGCTATTGTTAAGGAAGTAAGCTTATGACCTTTTCATCTCGCTCTGTCCCCTGTTATTCCTCCCTCTTGACCTCACCAGAGTCAGATTCTGTCCTTGTTTTGTGCTCTAGTAACCAAACTCCAAGTTTCAAACTGTCTAATATTTACTTTGTTACCCACCTCTCTGGTCAGCTGTTCTTTTACTATTTCTTTTCTAGCCTTCTCCTGCCCAGATGTGGACCCCCATCTTCTGTCAAACTGTATTAAAAAATAATAATAATCTTGCATATTTTCAAGGATGACTATAAACTTCTGGGATCAAGCAATCTTTCTGCATTAGCCTCTCAAATCCTGGAACTACAAGCTATTGGCACTGCACCTGGCTTATATTTTACTTTTTTCTTAAGAAAATATAATCTATGTCACTCCCCCATAAAAATAATAAAACCACTTTTTATTACTTTTATTTTTGAAAATTATTTTATTGAAGTTAGTAACATTGTAAAAAGGTATGTGTTTAGATTGTCCAATGAATTAAAATTTTAAATTCTAATTTTTAAAAACTTTTTGTATACTTTCGATTTATATTTTTCAATGTTTGTAATAATTTACAAGCAGTGTGTCAGAATTCAGTCATTCTTGTTCCTTACTAACAATGAGTATTTTCAATGTTTCTCATTTAAGCAATTCAGACTGTTCTCTAAAAGTCTGTCACTTCTATTTTCATTTGCATTTCCTTTGTGACTAATGAGCTGGAACACATTTTCATGCCCTTAGCCATATGGACTGTCTTTTGTGAAATTTTTGCTCCAATATTTTTTGGATTGGGTTTTCATATAGTTTTGTAGATTTTACTATGCTAGATAAGAACCCCCTTTTTCAGTGTGCTTCAGTTATATTTTCACAGTCTGTCATTCACCTGCTTATGCTTTACGTACTTTCTGATGAACAGAAATAACTACTATTAGCACAGTCCTACTTTTTAATCATTTCCCTTATGGTAAGCCTTTTCTGACTTGAAAATCATGAAAATGTGGTTATGAGTAATTGTCTTGAAACTTTGTTATTTCATCTTTACATTTAAATCTACAATATGAATTATAATTTTGAATCACAATCTAAGAGTGTGAATACTGTAAATTATAAATAACTTCCTATTTTTGTTGGCCTAGATTGCGAATTAATTTAGTATCATAAAAAATCGTTTTCCAGTTATTATGTGCTACCTTTGCAACTCTCTTGATAACTCTTAACTAAAAATTAATCCTTTAATTTAAAAATAATATGATCTACAATTTTTTTCTGCAGAAGGGATGCCCCAAATAGTTATTGTGATTTGCTGTGTGAATATATCATAACTTATTTTTCATTCCTTGTTGATAGATTATTAGGTTGTTTTTTCCACTGTTTTGCTCTTAACACTCTGATAATGGTTATTATTTTTCCTAAATAAAAATATTTTCATAGTATTATTTATAATTTTTGGTAGTTACCATTTTTAAAGTATATAGGCTTCTGCTGACCTAGATATTTTGCTAGGCATATAATTTAGTTCAAATTTTATGTGTCAAATTGGCTGCATTATGGTGCCCAGTTTTTCTTTTCTTTTTTAATAAACACTAGTGTAGATGATACTTTGAAGGTATTTTGTAGATGAGATTAACATCGATGTGCAAGAGAAGGAATTCTACCTCACAATTGTAACAGAAATATTACACCAGGTATGATGGTGCATACCTGTAATCCCAGCACTTTGGGAGGCTGAGACAGGAAGATAGCGAGTTCAAAGCCAGCCTCAACAATAATGAGGTGCTAAGCAACTCAGTGAGAGCTTGTCTCTAAATAAAACACAAAATAGGGGTGGGAATGTGATTCAGTGGTTGAATGCCCCTGAGTTCAATCCCTGGTACCAAAAAAAAAAAAAAGAAAAAAAGAAAAAGAAATATTACCTGAGTTTGCAGCTAGACCATTTTCCCTAAAATTTTCAAATCAAGACTGTAACATTGACTCATGCTTGGGTTTTCAGCTGCTAATCCGTCCTGTGCATTTTAGGTTTGGCAGCTTCCAGAATCAATCAGTTAACAATTCCTTAAAATTAATCTCTACACACACACACACAATTAATTCTATCTCTTCTCCAAAACTCTAATATTCATGTCTTAGAAGAATTACATTAAATATTAAATAGCATTCATAATTCTGTGGAAAGAATGCAAAATCCTTGTTCAAGACAGAAGTGAATATAGAAGACTCATTAAAGACAGCAAAAAAAAAAAAAAAAAGTAAGGTAGAGACATGTAGGACTTTTTAAATCTATTTTGTCTGATTCCATATGTCTTCTGTATTCCCTAACACATGCCAATAGATTCAGGTTTATAAAAGAAAGCTAACTAAATATCAGTGAGATTTGGAAGAAAGAGTATCAATTCTATAGGAAGAAAGACTATTTGAGAAAAAGAGACAACCAATGATGATGGCAGAAATACAAGGTCTTAATGTGGTTGATATACAGCAAGTAGGCTTGACTAGAGCCTCAAATAGTGATGACTAAAGGTAGTTATGTCAGAGTGGTAGTGTGTCAGATTTTGTAGAACTTCATAGACAAAGTTAAGGATTTTGAATTTTATTTCAAGTGAGATGCAAATCCATTGAAATGCTTTGTGCTCAGAAGCATAAAGATTTGGTTTACATCTTTTCCTGTGACTTTCATGTTGAAAAGAGATATAGGAAAATGAGACCAAAAGTACAAAGATACTTCGTGAAGTCATGGTGATAATTGACAAGGAGAAAAAAAAAAGATGCCTTGGATCAGATTACTATTGGTGGAGGCTGTGTGAAGAAGAGGTAATTTGAGTGTTTTTTAGTGCAGAGAAAATATTTGAGGATGGTTTCAATATGAAGTATAAAATGAAAAACTGAATTCTAATAAATTTAGTATTTATTTTGCCTGAATAGTTGGAAATATAAAGTTGACAAAGATGATTGCAGGAGAGGTGAGTTAATGTAGAGGGCAGGAATAAAGTTTTGTACTTGTAAAGTTTAATTCATTAGAGTGAAGATGTCAAGGAAGTACCTTAATATGTGACAGAACACTGGACAAATATCCCAACTAGAAGTTTGTCAATCATTCACAAATATCTGTCAAATGTAATGCAACTACTAGGTTAAGTAAAATGTAAACAAAAAATCTCATTGAATTTAGTAAAGTGGATAAGTGATGATTTACTTTGTTTGGAAACAAAAGTGAAAATTATTGAATTCAAAAAGGATTATGAGAAAAAAGATGCATGGAGATAATTAACAGTTTTGCTGTAAGGTGGTGCAGCAGATGAGGCACTTATAGTGTAAAGATGATTTTCTATGTAAAAATGAGAAAAATAAAAGTGGGAAAAAAGAATGGAAATGAAACGAGAGAGTGTAATTGCTGGAACTCTCTGAGTACAGAAAAGTACATAGTAAACAACTGGAGAAATATAACCATTTTAACAGAATTTGAGAATATACACCAGTGGTAGATCAGTTGGAAATGAGACACTGGGCTTATCTAGAATTTCTTTCTTGTGATTATTTTTGCTTTCTTAGTGAAATGAATGAAAGTTCATTTTCAGGTAAGAGCAGCTATCATGTTTCATTCTGATGAAAAAAAAGAAAGAGTAAAATACTTCTTGAGATATAATGTACTACAAAATTATAAGGGGTTGCCAGGTCCTTGAAGGGCTCACCTGAAGTTGGTGATCATCATTTAAAATGAGTCCAGTCAACAAGGTTGACTATTTTTCTCCAAGCACAGAGTTGATGGAGGATTTCTAGACTGGGGATTCTCTAAGCAGTTTTATGGGCAAAATAGATTACCTATGCTGCTGAGGATGTTTCAAGGGAGTGATAATAAAAATAAACCATGTCTAATCTGGAGGTGTAGAAAAATAAGAACAGGGTAGGTATAAGGATCAGCAAATGGGTGGCAGGATCAGTGTATTGTCAGTTCCTGTGGGGCCAAGTAATAGGAGAGTCAAGGCACTGCATGGGATTATTAAGCTGATCAAATGTCACCATGGTAAGCCAAGACAATAAATAAGGCTAATTTTACAAAAATGACCAAGAAAAAGCAAGGAACAAGAAAAAAAATAAGAAAATAATTCCTGCCTAGTCATACATTAGTATTGAAAATCCATAATTTGTGTTTTGCAATGAGAATCATGAGAATACCTGCATTTCTAAAACTTTCATTTTAATTAAGATTATATTTATCTATCATGTGTTATCATGTGTGTGTGTGTGTGTGTGTGTGTATGGGGAAGGGACAACTCCATAGGGTTCTCAGAACTACTCCACATATCACCTTAAGTTCCTTTCTATGAAGAGAAACTGAGTCATCCTAGACCAAGGAAAGCTCCTAGACCTGGGCATGTGCAATAGTCCAAGGGATAGTCCTAAAGTTAAGTTGCTGTTATTTAACATATTATTAGGATTGTGGTTTGCTCCTCAATTAGGACTGGGGAAAAAGAAACTCATGCATGAACTGTAGAAAAGAAATTATATAAAATTCAGCTGTCAATCAAGGTGTCAATGAACCCCAGATCCACCTACGGGAAAAGGGGGAAAATTAGTACAACCTAATACAGCTGCTCTGTAGACGGAGCCTTGAGCTTCTTCTTCGCTCAGCCCACTTTGCCCTCTGACAGTTTGCTTTCAAATAAACCTCTGCCTTTGCTGCCAAAATTTGTTGGGTATGTCAAGAATCTGGACCTGAGACTCCACGTGGAGCCCTACCCTTGTACCAGTAATATATACATATTTATATATTTACATATGTCTAAACACTGTGGAGGTATGAATAGTTTCAAAATATTCAATTTTAAGTACACATCAAATGTTGAAACCCTAAGTGTTAAAATGTCTTTATTTTCATTTTAAAGGGAAAAATATTTGGTTTATGAAAGGATGGAGTGGTAGTTGTGAATACAAAGAATAATTCCAACAAAAATATAAAGAGACTGGTCTTTGCAAAGAAAATGCAACAATTTAAACTCAAACTGTATAGCAATAGAAAATAGAATCTATGGAGAAAATCACTAGCTCAAATGAGAACCACAGCTGAGATTGTAATGTATTTCTGTAAGACCACCTCTGTCTCTTTTGTGCTGTCATTTTCTTCTTATCAGGGACTGAGCTAAGGAAGAAGAGCTTACAGCATTTAGGTTAGAGATAATATAAACATTTAGAACAGAATTTACAAATTGCAGACACATTTGACCAATGTAGGACTTTATTCCTAAGGAATCATTTGAAAACCAGCTTTGGTTAGGACAATAGAGCCATGGCAGTAGCTCATTATGCTCCACAAAAGACCAGAATTTGACAACTTTCAGCTACCTTTTCCAACAAAAGACTGCTATCAAGATTTTTTTTATAGTAAATGCTTTTAATGAAGCTCCTGTGGACAAGTTGTAAAATGTATGCACGTCACTTACATGCTCCTTTTTAAAATTAAAGATGAAAACTGCTGAACATCTTGGCTAGCACTCTTCCGCAGAACATGAGTCCTCTGCTGCCTTTAATGACCATATCCATAATGCCTTTATAAGAGTACAGTTTCCTGCTGAATGTCCTGTTGTTGCCTCACACGGAACACAGTTACGTTGATGTAGAAAAAGTGTTCAGTGACAATGCCTATTGTTACAGATTTGATTTTTTACCTTCTGTGTTTTTTGACACCTTTTTATTATATAAGGATTTGGAAAGTACTATAAAGAAACCTTTTTACCCCTCAGCTGGAGCAGAAGTGCTTGGCCTGAGAATTTAACCGACTCATCACTTCATTAAAACCCTATGATAAGTTTTCATATTGGAGGAAATACATTGTGTTTAAAGAAAGAGTTTAAAAGAGCACAATGGCTATGTGTTGGTTTTTGTTAAAATTTCATCTAGCAAATCTCACATATATATGTGAAATTCCGTAACAGGCAATTACAGAATTTTCTAGTTTATTTATAGAGTACAAGGCTTTTTTAATAGTACAGAATAAAACTTTCTTCACCTCTACAGTCCTTTATTATTTTTCAAATATTATCATATTTATCTGTAATGAATAATGGCTGTGTATATTTATGTGAATGTATAAATATTAATGTCATTTATTGACAATATAGAAAAGAGAGATGGCTTTTCTGCATGGAATACCATACTACAACAGAAACAAGTATCATTCTATCCGTTTTTTTTTTTTTTTTTTTTGGTACTAAGAATTGAACCCAGGGAAGCTTAACCATGGAGCCACATCCCCAGCTGTATTTATTTATCTATCTATCTATTTATTTATTTATTGTTTTGAGACATGGTCTCACTGAGTTGCTTAGAGCCTCAACAAATTGCCGAGGCTGGCTTTGAACTTACAACCCTCCTTCTTCAGTCTTCCTGGCCTCTGGGATTATATGTGTGTGTCACCATACCCAGCCATTTATTCTATATTAATAGCAAGATGGAACATCCACAGTTTGGTTATTGTGAGGGTCAGGAATGGCATCAGTTATGATAAATTGGGGAAATGAGCAGGGCCCAAATACATAATGACTTAAAAAAGCACATTTGTTTTTGGCTAATATGGTGGGAAGGAGGAACAGGGAAGCTTTTCTTTATGTTACAATTTAGGAACACTACTATCATCAACAGATGCCTTTGAAGATTTATCTGAGGACAGAATCTAAGCTTTAGGTAACCATGGTAAGCAGTGACAGGCAGAGAAGATTCCAAGAGCCATGTGGGATAGTGACATCCACCATTCCCACTTCCATGAACTTTGGCTTTAGACCTGTAAAGAATAGAAAAACTAATTTTATTATTAGCTAGAAGTATCCTGTTGGTATCCTTTTTGAGGTTTTATCAATATGCAAGCCTTATATTTATATATGTTCAGCGTTTTGCTGTGCTGAGTATCAAACTCAGAGCCTCATGCATGCTTGGCAAGCATTCTTTGACTGAACTACACTTCTATGTCTATAGAGGACCTATAAATGCTACAAACATATCAGTTGTAAGTGGTGAAATCCACATGTACTAATAAATATTAAAAGTATTTAAAAATCTGTATATATTGCATAGGTATGATGCTATGATGATATTTAAATATCTTCTGTGTCAATTAATCGTCAGCAGTGCAGTCAGGAAAATGTTGCTCATGTGGCTATATAATGTCTCTCCTATTGCTTCTTCTTACATTTTCCTAAATTAGTATGATCTGTTGTGCAATTTTTGTATCCTCTGTGATATTTCATGGTATAATAAGCTTTCTCGGTATCAAAATGATAATTGCCTTCTCAGAGCCAGCATAGAATTTGCAAAGAATTTATATTTTTATATTTCTATTGAGTACACTTTAAATGTTAGTATTTCTTTAGCAGTAATTACATCTATTTTATGATTATGATAATAATTTAAAAACACATGAAATATAAAGGTGTAAATTTCTTTTAAACTACAGTATTTCATTCTTTTAATGAAAAAGCTTTATTAAACAAAGGCTATATGTCATGAACATTAGTAAGTCCTGGACTGTGTTTCAGTTCATTTTCTGTTGCTGAAACAAAATGGATGAGTCTAGGCACTTTATAATGAAAAGAGATTTACTAAGCTAGCAGCTCTGGAAATCAAAAGGATGCTACAAGCATTTGTTTGATCCTGGTGAGGGCTTAAGACTGTGTCACAACTTAACAGGTAGCATCGGGATGGAAGCATGTGTGAGAGGGAGAGATCACATGGAGAATTAGAACACCAGCAGGATTTGGTGACCAGAGTTGCTCTTTTTATAACAAACTATTTCTTTAAGAACTAACTGGGCTCTGTTGAGAGTTTCAGCACTTTTGAAGGCAGTGGAATGACCTAAGCACCTCCATTAACCCCAGCTCTTTAAAGGCTTCCTGATACCAATTTTGTCATCCTGGAGGCCACGCTGCCGGCACACAAAACTTTGTGGGCCACATTTAAACCATATCTTAACCATAAGAGGTTTCAATGGGTAATTGATTTCAGGAAGCTACAGAATATATACACAGGCCTAGAGATTAATTAAGGAGTAATATGAAGACATACAATTTTATTTTGGATAACTGAGGCAGGAGTGGAGTATTTTAATAAAATCTTTTGATTAGATAAGAAAACTAAATGGGTTCTGATTAAAGAATTATTTAATATAATCCCCACTGCAATTTATCCTAAAATTTATTATTTCCAGAGATAACAATGTTCCTTCCACTTTAGTGTTTGAGGTTTCAAAGCTACTTAATTGAGGGTTTGGGGCAGTATAATAGAATCAAAGTACACTTCTAAGTTTCCCTCTCACAGCAACTAATATTTGGAAGAATAAAGAAAATGTAGACAAAGAAAAAAATAAAGCCAGGAAAACAATACAGTAGTTAAAGGATAAGTGTCACATCTCATGTTCTTTCTAAAATTAGTATTAGGTGAAAGAGACATTTTTAAATTTTAAAAGTCTGTATAGTTTGACTCCATGCAGATTACTGATCTCCTACATGTAAAGAATATAAAATTAAAGATAGTTAAGAGAAAATGAAAGATAAGTGAAAAAAAATCTTTTGGTCTCACTCAGCACACACACACACAAACACACATACACACACTCACTCAGTCACCTTCAGAGACAGACCCAAGGTTGAAGTGAATATCCTGGGAAAGAAAGCATATTCTTTTCTCATCACTTTTGTGTCCTACCTAAGGCAGCACATAAATTTTGGACTTAATCAATTCAATGGCTCTCAGCTAAAACAAAGTTAATAGATACATCCAGAGGTAATTGTCTTCCACAGTACTGAAAAGTTTTAAGACACAATAAAAATAATCCTGTTAGGAAGTAGGACAAGGTGCAACCCCAAATAAAATTAGATCTTCTGGGTGAATGACATGTAGTTTTAACAGAAGACAAAAGTCTAAAATCTACAGTAATAAGTAGTGAATCATTGGTTGCTGAGGGCTAGTGAGTGAGGAGATTTGTAAAAATATGAAGGAAAACTGGGACATTTTTGATAGGATAGAAGGAATATTTTGGTTATCCTGATGTTAACACAATATTAACCCTTTTCCAAATGTGTAAAAATGAACATTTAAAGCAGCTGGACATTATATTTGCATAAATTTTGCTGAAGTTCAAATAGCCAAAAATTGGATTTTTGGCTTTCAATTTGGATTTGAAAGATTAATCATAAAAAAAATTGACAAAACTATGGTCACACAGATATATGAAAGGAACTCTAAAAATCAAATCATAGAAAAAGACTGTGAGCTGACACTTGTCACTAAAAGAGTAAGACATGTATAAAATGTGGGGTCACCCTAAGGGCACTGATCAGTGCTACAGACAGGAGACAAGTTTCAGACCAGTAATAACATGTAGGATAGAATTAGAGACTCCCACGTTATAACAGAACACTTTGAAGGGAGAGAAATTTGCTCCATATAATTACTAGATAGACAAGGAGACAAGGTGGGATAGCAAAAGTATTAGATAATGGTGGACATATGAAAGATAGAATGGGAAAGTCTAGTATATGTATCTGATCAAATATCCCAAAGTAGAGAAAAAGAGAGATTGGCAGACATGAAATATTTGAAGATATAACTATATAAACTTTTCCTGAGATTAAAACTATAAGCCAACAAAGAATTTCTCAAAGCACAATTTAAAATTTACAGGGTAAGAACAAAAATATAAATACATAGAGGCTATTAGGAATGCTGAGAAACACCATACTAATACTGAGAAAGTATTTTAAAAGTAGTCAGAAGCTCCTGGACAAAGAAGCATGTAAGATCACCTGTGCATCAAGAAATAATAATTAGAATGATGACAGATTTCCCAACAATTAAGACCTGAAAATAGAGTTCTATATTTGGGGTGGAATGTTTCTAGGACATTATTATCAATCAAGATTTGTATAATTAGCAAAAATACCATTTGAAAGTAAAGTGAAAATAAAGAAAAAAATCTCAAATACATAATAACTGAGTATGCCATTATCATGACTATACTAAAAAATCTTTAAAGGAAGTTTATATATTTTAAAGGGGAACACTGAATTTGAAAACATGAAAATAAAAGAAAATCTAAATATTTTGGGAGGCAATGGGGAAGAAAAATATTCAGAATAAAAAATGCAGGATAAATAAATAAAATGCATGATAAAATTTCAAAAAATAAGGAATCTCACTTGGTGTGTCTATAATCAGGATGATTGTAAATACATTAACACAGTACTTAAATAGAGGGAGCAATTTGGATTTTAAAATTTTAGCTTTAGGCTCTGAGTAAAAAACCAACCTAAACATAAGTAATTGAAAATATGTAAGTAAAGAGAAAAAAAGAAACAAGTAATTGTTAACAAAAAGAATAAAATATACCTCAAGATAAATACATTGTTAAGAATAGAAGGTCATTTTATATGATAAAAGTTCTAATTTAACACTTTTACATTTTATGTACCACATAAGATAGCAGGAGGAATTTGAGAAATCTGTCTCAAATATTCATGAGATGTTTTTTTAACATTTTTTGCAATCAAAAGTATCTCATATAAAGAAAAGTTTATAAGTGTACTGTTATAAACTTTTTTTTACTTTTTTAAGTAAAAAAGTAAAAAAGTTTACTGTTATAAACTTTTTTTACTTTTTTGTACTGTTATAAAGTTTTTCAAAACTGCAATTAATGAATCTGGTTCCTAGAAATCTACTAATCTGCCTACCTTTGTGAAATTGACATTATAGAGTCTTCTCAAGCACACATGAAGTATTCAACTGCTGACCATATATGAGGACATGGCACAAATTTTTCAAAAATAATAACATGTACATCATGTTCTTTTATCACAATGAAATATATTTGAAATCAATAAGAAGATCAATAATATGAACACTTAGATATTTCAAATTCTACAATCACATTTGTAAAACACTCATAAATCAAAGAAGAAAATGCAATGGAGAATTTAAAGGTAGTTATAAATGAATACTAAAGCAGTAGTTACAGGCAAATTTATAATTATTTTTAAATGCTTATTTTAGAGAAACATAAGGACTAAATTATTTACATATGTATGTTTAAATTCATTTATTTTTGTGGCAGTGGGGATGAAATCCAGGGGAACTCCACCATTTCGATACATCCCCAGTCATTTTTTTAAATTTATTTTGAGAAAAGGTCTTTCTAAGTTGTCTTGGCTGGTCCTGAACTTAGGATAAGGCTTGCCATAGCCTCCCAAGTCTCTGGGATTACAGGCATGTTCCACCATGCCCAGCAAAACTAAAAATCAATAAATATATTTCTAATATAAAATTTTCAAACAAAATAACCAAATAGTAGCATAAATCCTAAAAAAAGAGGAAAGATAAACATAGGACCAAAAGTTAATGAAATACAAAATAAAATAAAAATGATCTACAAAGCTAAAACTTAATTCCTGAAAAAAACTAATAAAATAGACAAATGTTTACCCATATTGACCAAAAATGAAATTTATGAGACAAAATAAATACTAGCTATTGAAAAATGCAATAAATGACCCCCAGTAATTTTGATACTATGTACATAAGCATGGAAGAATATTTACAATATAGCCAAAATGCACATATTCCAAGATTAATTAACTCCCGAGCTCATTTTTTCTTTTTTGTATCGAGGATTGAACTCGGGTACTCGAACACTGAACCACATGCCTCACCCTATTTTTGTATTTTAGTTAGAGACAGAGTATCACTGAGTTGCTTAGCACCTTACCATTGCTGAGGCTGGCTTTGAACTCAGGATTCTCCTGTCTCAGCCTCCCAAAGTGCTGGGATTATAGGAATGCGCCACTGCACCCAGCTACCCAAGCTCAATTTTTAAAGGTGCATTTAAAAATCCAAATAGACCTATGATCATTAAAGAAATGAAATAGCCTATTACTTTCCATCAAGAAAAAAATAGAAGCAAATTATTTCTGGAAAGATTTCCATATTGTCAAAGATGACACACTACTGATACAAATTCACTGTAACAGTTTTAAAAAAAAGGAAGGAAAGTGATTGTTCTCTTTATTTGCTTTCTCATTTAAGCAAACTTGGTATAGTTCACTTGGGAGGTCTTGTGGTCACACATGTGTACTCTTCTGACATGCTTCAATAGAACCTGTTGTGGGGCAGAGGGTCCAAATCCACCCTCAGGAAACTACATGGATGTCCAGCCAAAGGGAGACCAGGGACTGCTAGCTGCTAGCCAATGGGGAGCCCAAACTGAGGGTAAGAGTCCTGCAGAGACCCCAGCAAGAGGCAGCCCTGCCCAAGTGTGGCCTGGGAGTGCACCAGTTCCCCTCCAGAGTTCAAGTGGATTGGAAGGAGCCACAGATGGCCCAAATCCACACTCAGGAAACTCCATGGGTCCAACCAAGGCATGACTAGAGACTAATAGCTACCAGTCACAGGGTAAGAGTCGCCTGTAGAGATCCTAGCCTAAAGAGGACCCACCCAAGTGCACTATAGGCCCATCCCAGTTCCGTTCCAGAGTTCCTGTGGACAGGCTACACAGAAGGTCCAAAACTGCCCTCAGGAAATGCCAGAGGTGCCCATCTGAAGGCAGACAAGGACCTACTAGCCTTCTGCCTCAAGAGAGTTTATACACAGTAAGGGTCGCACACAGACTTTCCTGCTTGTGACTCTGCCTAAGTGAGACCTAGGCCCGCCTCACTCTGCTCCAGAGTTTCTGCTCACCAGCAGGAGTGCAATAGAGAGGCAAAGCAGCCCTCAGGGACCACCATAGGAGCCCAGGCAAGGCCACTCCCACTGCCCTCTAGAGGTATGTCCACCAGCTCTGCCACCAACTTTAGTGGCAGTAGTGCCCATCTGGGGATACTGGGGGAACAGAAGTAGCTCCAAGGTGAGACACAGGTAATCTGAAATGTCAATACAAGATTATAGGATAGAAGCCACAATACCTCAGATCGCTATTTCAAGAAAGGAAGATACACAACATGAAAAAACAAGGGAATAAAGTGCCTCAAATAAACCTTGACAACACTGTAACAGAATCCATTGACAACACAGTTGATGAAATGTCAGAGAAAGAATTCAGAATGTACATAATTAAAATGATCAGCGAACTAAAGAATGACATAAGTGAGCAATTACAGGCAAAAATTGATCAATCCAACAAAGAAATGGGTGAGCAAATAAAGGCAACCATTGATCATTCTAACAAAGAGATAAGTGAGCAATTATAAGTAGCAAAAGATTACTTTAAGTAAGAGGTAGAGATCATGAAAAAAAAACCAATCAGAAATTCTTGAAATGAAGGAAACAATAAACCAAATAAAAAACTCAATAGAAAGCATCACCAGCACACCAGATAACCTGGAAGACAGAACCTCGGATAATGAAGACAAGATACACAATCTTGAAAATAAACTTGACCATACAGTGATGATGGTAAAAAATCATGAACAGAATATACAAGAAATATGGGACAGCATCAAAAGACCAAATCTAAGATTTATTGGGATAGAAGAAGGTGCAGAATTTCAAACCAAAGGAATGCACAATCTCTTCAATGAAATAATATCAGAAAATTTCCCAAATATGAAAAATGAAGTGGAAAATCAAATACAAAAGGCTTACTGGACACCAAATATACAAAATATCAACAGATCTACACCAAGGCACATTATAACGAAAATTCCCAGCATACAGAATAAGGATAGAATTTTAAAGGCCACAAGAGAAAGGAACCAGATTACATGCAAGGGGAGACCTATTTGGATCTCAGCAGATTTTTCAAACCAGAACCTAAAATCCAGGAGATCACATATTCCAAGCCCTGAAAGAAAATGGATGCCAACAAAGAATCCTATATCCAGCAAAAATGAGCTTCAGATTTGATGATGAAATAAAACCTTGCATGATAAACAAAACTTAAAAGAATTTACAGCAAGAAAGCCTGCACTACATAGCATTCTTGGCAAAATACTCCATGAGGAGGAAATGATAACCAACAATGAAAATATACAAAGAGAGGAATTACACTAAAGGCAAGACCATTCAGAAGAGAAAACAAGTCAAGGTAAAAACCAAAAACAAACCAAAATGACTGGAATTACAAATCATATTTCAATAATAACCCTGAATGTAAATGGCCAAAATGCACCAATTATAAGACATAGACTGACAGACTGGATTTAAAAAAAAAGACCCAACAATATGCTGTCTTCAAGAGATTCATCGTACAGGAAAAGACAT
>CM053408.1:30906938-30960248 GCA_028644305.1 Xerus rutilus
GGAGAAACTCTTTACCACCTGCACTTAAACTAGAGCATTAATCTCCAGGATATATAAAGAACTTAAAAATCTTAAGATGAAAAAAACAAATAACCCAATCAATAAAAGGGCTAAGGAATTAAACAGACACTTCACAGAAGAAATGCTATTGGTCAACAAATACATGAAAAGAAATGGTCAACATCTCTAACAATTAGAGAAATGCAAATCAAAACTAAGATTTCATATCACTCCAGTCATAATGGCAACTATCAAGATTACAAGCAACAGGGCTGGGGCTGTGGCTCAGCGGTAGAGCGCTTGCCTCGCATGCGTGAGGCCCTGGGTTCGATCCTCAGCACCACATACAAAGCGATAAAATAAAGACATTGTGTCCATCCACAACTAAAAAAATATTTAAAAAAAAAAAAAAAAGATTACAAGCAACAGCTGGGCGTGCGGTGGCACAAGCCTGTAATCCCAGCACTTAGGGAGGCTGAGACAGGAGAATCACAGGTTCAAAGCCAGCCTCAGCAATGGCGAGGTGCTAAGCAACTCAGTGAGACCCTGTCTCTACGTAAAACACAAATAGGGCTGGAGATGTGGCTCAATGGTCGAGTGCCCCTGCGTTCAATCTGCAGTACCAAAAAAAAAAAAAAAAGATTACAAGCAACAATAAATGTTGGGGAGGATATGGAGAAAAAGATACTCTCAAACATTGCTGGTGGGGCTGAAAATTTGAACAACCATTATGGAAAGCAGTATTCCTTAAAAAATGTGCAATGGAACCTCCATCTGCCCCAGTTATCCCACTCCATGGTTTATACCCAAAGGACTTAAAATCAGCATACTACCTTGATATAGCCACATCAAGGTTTATAATAGCTCAATTCACAATAGCCAAACTATGGAACCAACCTAGATGCTCTTCAGCAAATGAATGGATAAAGAAAATGTGATATATATTTACAATGAAATATTACTCAGCCTTAAAGAAGAATGAAATTATGGCATTTGCCAGTAAATGGAAGGAGCTGGAGAATATCATGCTAAGCAAAATAAAGCAATCCCAAAAAATCAAAAGCCAAATGTTATCTCTGATATGCAGGTGTTAATTCACAATAAGTGAGATTAGGAAAAATAGAGGTACTTTGGATTAGTCAGAGGTGAGTGAAAGGAGGAGATGGTGTTTGGAGGTAGAAAGAATAATAGAATTAATCAGGCATTATTACCCTATATGATTACACGACTGCTGTGATTCTACATCATGTACAAACAGAATGAGAAGGTATACTCCATTTATGTATGATGTGTCAAAATACATTCTACTGTCATGTATAACTAATTAGAACAAAAAATATTATGAACAACTTTTTGGCTACATATTTGTTAATTTAGATGAATTGAATCAATTTCTTGAAAGATGTAATTTTCTCAAACAGTCAAGAAGAAATAGATAAGTTGAACAGGATCTATTGAAGAAAGTAAATCAATAATTAATAATAATCATCCAAAACAAGATCACTAAGCCCAAATCGGTTTCATTAATTAGTTGTACTAGACACTTAAGCAAAAAATTACATAAAGTTTTTATAATCTCTTCAAGAAATAGAAACAGACTACATTCTTAATACAAATTCTATGAAACCACTATCACCCTAACTTCCAAGTCATAAATAGAGGGAAATAAAACTATAGAACAATATTTCCCATGAACACAGATGTAAAAACTCAACAAAACACTGACAAAAAGAATCCAATAATGTTTAAAAATATTGGAACATCATAATCACTATTCAAGCTATTCAAGTGTGATAATCTGAATGTTTATGTCCCTAAATTCATGTCGAAACCACCATTGTGGTGTTATTAAGAGGTGGGCTGTTGGGAGAGTTTAGGTTGCAAGGACAGAACCTTTGGGAATGAAATGTGTCCACTATTTGAAGATATAGCTAGAAAGCATAATCTGTTAAACAGAACCAGTGTCTTTACCAGATGCTGAATCTTTGTGCCTTTGTGTATTAAGCCTTCAAGCCTCCACAATAGTAAGTAATAAATTCCTGTTCTTCATAAGTTATTTATAGTACTGTGTGATGGCAACACAAACTGGCTAAAATAAGACTAGTTCAATCTTTAAAAATCAACTGATGCAATCTGTGTCATCAATGGGCCGAAGAAAACAAAAAGCCATATGGCCATACAAATAGATGCACAATGATAATTTTACAAAATCCAACACATACTCATGGAAGGACTTTCAGGAAACTAGAATTAAAGGGTGAATTTTCTCAATTTGTTAAAGAACACTTAACAAAAAATCTACAGCTCATGTTATACTGAATGATTAGAAATTACATACCTCCTCCATAAGACTGAAAACAAGACAAACTTGCTGGAAGTTCTATCTAGTGCAGTTCAAAAAGAAAATATATATTGATTTGAAAAAAGAAATCAATTTTTCTTGTTTGAAGATGATACAATTCTAAGGAAGGTTTCGAAGAATCAATAATATTGACAACAATAAAATTCCTGGGACTATTAAGAAATTATAACAGCAAAGTTGCAGAAGGTATTAACATAAAAATCACTTGATTTTTTACATACTAACAATGAACAATATAGATTCAAAATTTAAAAACACAATACCAATTTCATTAGCACCAAAAATATTAGTTATAAATTTGACAAAGTACATAAAAATCTATATTAGGAAAATGATAAAACTCATGAAAAAAATTAAAGAATGTGTAAATAGAGAGGTATTCATGTCTATGTATAGGAAGACTTAATGTTTTTATGTTGTCAAATCTTCCCGTTGATCTAGACAAATACATAAAGGCACACAAGAGATAGACAACAAATAGACCCATGCAAATATAATGAAATGATCCATGGGAAATTAGCAAAGACAATTTAACAAAGAAAACATTTTCTTTTAAACAATGTTTCTGGAAGTACTAAATATCCACATGGGAGAAAAGTAATCTAGAACCACATTTTATATCTACAATTTCTCATAAAATAAGATTCCTAGACTGCTGGTTATTTGGAGGTACACTGAGGACTTCCAAAAAAAATTTTTATTATGCCTTAGGTCATCTGAAAATTAACTTTTAACATGTTAAAAACTTTTCAGCATTATAAATGTGATGTATAACAGAAAAAAATGGATCAATAGATGTAACTTGATTTTACTGAAATAGTTAAATGCTTTGCATTTATGCAGTGAAATCAAGACCACTGTAATCATGTGTTTATGTAAAAATATCTGCATTTCAGCAGCAGATCTGGCATCTTCCAAGAAAAAGAACAAGGGGATCATTCTAATAATATATCTAAGCAGATTTTTTTGCCAGTCTCATTCATTCCATATTCTCCCTGGATGATACATGCAGATGATTTCTGGTGGACTATGGAGAAGCACAGCTGGTAGCTACCATCAAAACTCAAATCCACATCTGTTGTGATATTGCCTAAAAGAATTTCTCACTAATTTATATGACAAAACATCTTTTACCACTACCCCTTCACACAGAAGTGTAAGATATTTTCTAAAACATCTGGACTCTCTGCTCAAAGGAGGCATTTCTTATCTTGTAAGGCATTATTTTCATTAGATTTTACTATAATTTCCTATTATCATCCAGTGAATCATTAAAAACAACATATTAGTGTCAAAGATATGTTAATTCATATACAATTTTTTTAACTTTCTTTTTTAATCCTTCTAAACTATTCCAATTGTCTGAGGCTTTCCAAAGCAAATTACTTTATTTACCTAGTTCATCACATTAATTTTTTCTCTCGATTATTTTTCCAGATACTCTGCATTCTATAAATTTTTATGTCTCCAAAAGTTGCTTGAAATAAATCCAGTACAATAATACAAAATCAACTGTTTATAACTAATATGTTTTTAGGTTAATTTTCTAAATATCTCATTTGTTATTTACTATATTGTGCAATGATCCCGTTGTTGATTCAATCTCAAATTTAGCAGACTGACTGAATAGTAGACAATTAAATTAACATGATCTAAGAGCCCTAACTTAAGTGTTTTCTAAGTTTTAGAGTATACTTCTCAATACTTATTGGTTATAAATGACACAGTATCCATCTTAAGTTAAATGCATGATATCAGTTGACATGAAATCATAGGACACTATAGTGATATACAAAAAATATTGCAAGAATAAAAGTAATTTCCTAATTATAGGTGGCTCTTAATTCTTTAAATTTTCAACCATGAAAAAATTATTATAAATGTTAAGTTCTACACTTGGGAAAATGTACACAACTGAATGCTCATGTACAGTCTGTAAATTCTCCTCATTTCTATCTGGTTTTCAAAATCCTCACAGTGTACTTTCTAACTATCTTTGTGAAATTAAGCATAAAACAGCTTATGAAATTTACAAGTCCAGTCTAGTCAAGTTGGTGATAAATGTTAATGCACATTGTTGATCCAATAAACAAATGAATATACAGTTTTCCCCCCAAATATCACAAGACCTATGTAGAACAGCAAATACGGCAATGGGTTTGGACAGTAGCTATTTAAAGGAAGGGAGGTAGGAAATTAGAGAAGATGGAATCAAGTGAAGTAGCACCATTAGTAGACTCTACTAAGAAATTAAGTTAATTTCAATGTTATGGAGCTAATGTGGAAAGATTAGCAAAGTACTGCTTTCTCTAATTTATCTTTTAAAAGATTATTTTTTCCAAAATTTTAAGAAAAAGTCCAAGTGGTTAAAATGTAGAAGGAGGTCAGAAATGAGGCATTAAGACAATGACATTAAGACAATGTCAGTGTTATGTTAAGTCTAAGCTGACCTCTCAGTAAATTCAAATGATGCAAGTAAATTACAAATCAAGAATTCAGGATGCCATGTCAAATATTTCTCTTGCATTGGCCTCTTTCTTTCAACTCACACCTATTTCTATTGCCTCATTAGTTTATACACACACACACACACACACACACACACACATACACATGTCCCATGAAGAAAGATAATGGTTAGAAGAAATAGTGTACCAATTTTCAAGTAGAATAATATCTAGTCATATTAAAATAGATGGTTGGAGGCCGATGTGAATGACTTCATTTCTTAGTCTGGTTCTCAAAGTGTTAAGATTAGAATATCACTGACACAATCTTGGAAAAGGCTGTGAACCTATGGACATTAGCACAAGTATATGAATTCTTGTATCTCACAGCAGCAAAGCATCTTCTGTAGAAGAGATACTAAATCACTACACACGCACATATGCATAGTGATTCATTCATGAGTGGTATTCTTGGTCACCACTGTGCATATAGAATAGTTCTATAAAACAAGTTGTTATGGTGTCAAGTATGGAGAATATTCCTGAGCCCAACAGAATACTCTCCTATTTACTAAGGTTGTTTTAACTACTTCTACTGGCAGAGACCAACCCTGAGTCCCCATGATGTTATTATTTCAGTAGGAAACCAATCAGCAACTTAATGGCAAATAAATTCCCAAGCTTTCATCTTTGACCATGGAAGGAGCAGGAAATTGTCTTTAAGGGAATTATATATATTTGAAGTGTTAAGAATGAAATGATAAAGTTATAGTCTTAGAAACTAATTTTTTTAAATGTTTATTTTTTAGTTGTAGGTGACAGAATATCTTTATTTTATTTTTATGTGGTGCTGAGGATCGAACCCAGTGCCTTAGGCGTGCTAGGCGAGCACGCTACCACTGCGCCATAATCCCAGCCCAGAAACTTTAATTTTTAAAATTATTGTTGTAAGTATCATTCTGGACATTGTGAACATCCACAACTATAGAGAATTAGTAACATGAGTGGTTTCAAGTTGTGTAAGCAGTAGACTAGAATACAGAAGATCTTGTTGGAGCTTGCAACTGCATTACTTTGTCAGGTATTTCATTGTTCAAAACAACTATTTTTTTTTCCTACTGTAATCACATGTTCATTGTTGAACAGATTTTTGTTGATGTCAGAGCAAGATCAGCCTGTACCTGTGGCAGGCTATAAATGTTAAGCACTTAGTGACCTTAGAAACCCTTCAAAGCCAATAAATGATAGAAGCTAATCAATCTATATCAACAGTTGAAAATGCTCATAAAATGCATACTTTACAGCAATATTTCTTTCCTTGTAACTGTTTTTGTTATCACTTCCAAAATAAAATACTTCCATCAAATCTTTCTAACTGATTTATTTTTGTCAGAAAATTACAGAAGACATTTAAATGAATATTACCTGATTTGTTTCTATAAATACGTTCATAAATACAAGGGAGATGTCCCATTCATTAGAATCCTGGTTATATCCAGTTTGGCATGTGTCTCTGAGGAATAATGAAAGTTCAGAGGATTGTGAGTGTTTAATGCTTCTTGTTAGCTGTGTGTGTCCACATTCCCTTTGCCACAAGAGTAACAGTATCTGCTTCTTTTTTAAAAAATTATTTTTTAGTTGTAGATGGACACAATACCTTTATTTTGTTTATTTTGTTTTCCTATGTGGTATTGGGGATCGAACCCAGTGCTTCACACATGCTAGGCAAGCACTCTACCACTGAGCTACAACCCCAGCCCCTATACCTGCTTCTTGGTGATGACATTAATTCTTTTTTTCTTTTTAAATTCTTATTCTAATTCCATACCACATTAATTCCCTACATTGTAAGACTAAACAACAAAGATTCTATAAATATTTACTTTGTGTAAAATAATAGAGAAAGAGGAGAGGGGAATCTATACATTGGCTAATGATGCTCAAGTAATAAGACATGCCTTGTAAACTGGACCAGTTGAGAAGTCTTGTCTTGTCTTTGGACCTATTAACTTATGTAGTTGATATTAAATCTCATTAGAAATGACCATAGACAAGTGGCAATTAGAAATAAATCAAGCCTTAGAAATGAAACAAAATAACAAGAAGTTAATACATACCTATGCATATTTATACATATTTATGACGGAGAATGCAAATTATACTAATTATTCAATTAAAAGATATAGAGGGCCCTATTGTATTAAAAAACAAAGCCAATTTTATGTTTTCTTCAAGCAACATACCTCACAGGTAAAGACATTCACAGACTGAATGTAAAAGGATGAAAAGTGGTATTTGATGCAACCAGAACTCATAAACTAGCAGGTACAACCACCCTCACATAAGACAAAGCACAGCATAAACCAAAAATAGTCCAAAGAGACAAAGAAGGTCATTACATAGATGTAAAGGGAAGAAGACAACAAGAAAGTACTATGATTATAAATAACAATGCTCCTAATATTGGTGCATCTCATTTTAGAAAACAAATGTCACATGATATAAAGCTAACCTCAATTTTACTGATAGACTCCTATATAATATAATTGGTAGACTTCAATATACCACTCAATGACAGATCACCCAGACAATCAACAAAGATATCTGATATACACTTTACTATAGATAAATTGAACTGAACAGACATCTACCAAATATTTATTCAAGAACAATCAATATCCTTTCTTTTACACAACTCATGGAACTTTCTCAAAAATAGATTATATTTTAGACCATTAATTCATAATGGAATGAAATTAGAAACCAATACAAACTGTTCAAATTCATGGAAATTGTACAAAATACATTTTAATAATGAGTGGGTCATTGAAGAAATTAAGGGCAAAATTTAAAAATTCTTAGAATTAAATTAGAATGGAGACAAAAAATATCAGCATCTCTGTTATACAGTGAAGACTGTACCAAGAAGGAAAAATATAGCTATGAGCACCTACACTAAAAAGAAAATATTTCTCATATAATCAACCAAATGACCCATCTCAAATCCCTTAGAAAAACAAGAACAAGCTCATCCCAAAAACAGAAGAAAGAAAGAATAAATAGTAGAGCTGAAATTAATGAAATAGAGACTAAGTAACAATACAAAAGATCATAGAAACAAAGAGTTGTTGAGATTGATAAGCCCTTAACAAAACTAACCAAATGAAAGGTGAAGAAATTCCAAATTAATACAATTGAAGAATAAAATGAGGATATTACATCAGAAACAACTGAAATGCAAAGAATCACTAAAGGTTGTTATGAAAATTTACATTGCAATAAATTGGAAAATTTAGAAGAAATGGATAAATGTCTAAACTTACCTGAACCTAGAAGGTTTAGAAAACCTAAACAGACTAATATTAAACAATCAGATTGAAGCAATAATAAAAATCTTTCCAGTAAAGAAAAGTTTAGGATCAGATTGATTCACAGCTGATTTAACTGGATTTTTAAAGAGTAGCTAATGCCAATGCTCCTCAAATTATTCCATAAAATTGAAAGGGAAAGAATAATTCCAAACTTGTTCTATGAAGCCTATATCACTTTGATACTAAAACTAGATAAGAACATTTCAAGGAAAGAAAACTACAGAACAATATCTTTGATGAACAAAGATGCAAAAATCCTCAATAAAATGTTAGAAATAAATTCAAGAACACATTAAAAACATAATATACATGATCAAATTGCTTTTATTCCAAGAATGCAAGCATGATTTAACAGATGCAAATCAATACATGTAATACAGCACAGAAACAGAACCAAGGACGAAAACTACATGATCATTTCAGATGCAGAAAAATCTAACAAAATTCAACACTCCTTCACATAAAAACCCTGAAGAAACTCAGAATGGAAGACCTATCTCAACATAATAAAGACTATATATAGCTAGGTGCAGTGGCGCAAGGCTGTAATCCCAGCACTTAGGGAGGCTGAGACAGGAGAATCGCAAGTTCAAAGCTACCCTCAGCAATTGCGAAGCATTAAGCAACTCTGTGAGACCCTGTCTCTACATAAAACACAAAATAGGGCTGGGGATGTGGTTCAGTGGTCGAGTGCCCCTGAGTTCAATCTCCAGTACCAAAAAAAAAAGAAAAGAAAAAAAAGAGAAAAGACTATATATGACAAACCCAAAGTCAGTATCATACTCAATAGGGAAAGACAGAAAGGATTTCCTCTAAAATTATGAGCAAGACAATGACATCCATTCTTACCACTCGTTTCAATATAGTACTTGAAATTTTAGCCATAACAATCAGTCAAGAAAAGGATATAAGAGATTATAAATAAGAAAGGAATATGTCAAATTATCTCTACTTGCATACCCTCAAGGTTCTAGCAGAGCACTTCTAAACTGATAAATCCAGAAAAGCAGCAAGATTCAAAATAAACATATAAAAAGAACTAACTTTTCTGTATACCACTAATGAATCAAATAAAAAAGAAATCAGGAAAATAATTGCATTCACAATAGCTCAAAAGAATAACCTAGAAATAGGGGTTGGGGTTGTGGCTCAGTGGTAGAGTGCTTGCCTAGCCAAGTGTGAGGCACTGGGTTTGATCCTTAGTACCACATAAAAATAAATAAATAAAATGAAGGGATGTGTCCATCTACAACTAAAGAGAAGAAGAAAGAGGAGGAGGAGGAGGAGGAGAAGAAGAAGAACCTAGAAATAAATTTAACCATGAAGGTAAAAATTTTCTACAATGAAAATTACAGAAAAATGAAGAATAAAAAGTAATGACACTGGAAAATGGAAAGAATTTTCTGTTCATGGATAGGAAGAATTAAATTTGTTAAAATTACCATCTTCAAATTCAATGTAAACCCACTGAAATACCAATGAAAATCTTCATAAAACTGGAAGAAGACAATCCTAAAATTCATATGGAAGAACAAAAGACCCAGAACAGCCAAAGTATTCCAAAGCAAAAAGAATAATACTGACAGCATCACAATACCCAATTTCAAATTATATTACAGAGTTATAGCAACAGAACAGCATAGTCCTTGAATGAAAACAGACATGTAAAACAATGGAACAAAATAGAAGACTCAAAAACAAAATCACTCCCTGATTCTTGACAAAATGCCACAAATATACTTTGGTGAAAAGGCAGCTTTTTTAACAAATGTTGCTGAGAAAACTGGCTGTGTGTTCGTAGAATAAAATTAGATCCCTCTATCTCATTCTATACAAAAGTCAACTCAAAGTGGATCAAAGACCTAACTGTATATATTACCCAAAACTGTTAACAATTGTATCTGTTAGAAGAAAAAAAATAGGGAAAACTCTTAACACATGGGCACAACTAAATATTTCCTGAATAGGACCCCAACATCTTGGTAAATATGAGCAATAATTAATAAATGGCATAGCATAAAATTTTAAATCTGCACAACAAAGAAAACCAGAGTCAAAAGCCAACCAACAGAATGGGAGAAAATCTATGCCAAATACTCGTCTAATATAGGATCAATATCCAGAATATATAAAAAACTAGAAAAAAACCACTATAAAAATAAGTAACCCAATCAATAAATGGGCAAATGAACTCAATTGACACTTCTTAAAATAAATACAAATGACCAATAATTATGTGAAAAAATATTCAAAATCTTTAGCCATTATGGAAATTCTAATCAAAACTACACTTAATTTCCATCTTACTTCAATAATGTTGGTAAGGATAGAGGAAATAACTCTTGTTCTGTTGGTGTGAATGAACAGTCTTGTAGAAATCAACATGAAGGTACCTTCAAAATCTAAAAATAGAGCAATCATATGATCCAACTGTACCACTTCTTAGAATATTATAAAAACAAAAATTAAAGTCAGGATACTTTCAAGATACATACATACCCAGGTTCTTTGCAGCATAACTCACAAGTTACAGAATCACTTACTATGAGCAGATGAATGGATAAAGGAAACGTGGTGTATATACACAATGGAGGTTTATTCAGTCAAAAATAAGAGAAAAAAATGTCATCTTCAGGAAAATAGATAAAACTGAATACTGTAATTTAGAGTGAAAGAATTCAGAGATAAAATTATTATATATTGTTTTTCATATGTGAAACATAGAGGAAAAATCATAAATACTATGCTAGGGTAGAGGAAGGGGACAAGAGAGAGGGAGGAGGGGTCTGTTATGGATTAGGGAGTGAAATTGACCATACTGCATTTTTATGTATATACAAATATGCCATGATGAAACTCACCATTTTGTGTAAACAATATGAACCAATAAAGAAGAAAAAAATGACATGAGCTCCATTATTTTGATCAAATTAAGGAATTATATGAAGAAACTATCTGTAATCTGGGTATCATCATTTATTTTTATGATAATCTACTTATATTCTTCAAACCAAAATTCCATTCATCTTTTGTCAAACAACAAGAATTTTCTATGGCCCCCCCATATTAATATCAGCTTAAAGTATATAACTCAAAATCCCTCTAAATCTAATTTCCTTTCCTCTGATATGCATACTCACTTTAGCAAATGACCACAAGTCATCATCATCATATTTCTGGCAAAGTTAGTATGTTCTTCCTCAAATGAAGTTTGTTACTTTTTCATTCAAAATGCACTGTGTCCATGAATTGACTCAGGACTATAAATTGGTGAAATTATAATAATTTCAATTACATATATTTCCCTGTATATGAAAGTTTTTTTGTTATGCTTTATTTTAAAATTTATTTTATTAGAAAATATCTTGTTATATGTCCAATAGGATTTTATTAGGTTGTTTATTTATTTTGGTCCTAACAATATCCTGAAAATTTGTCCTCCATCAAGGAAACTGTAGTCCAAATCAATTTTTTTCATTTTTAAATAAATTTTACTTTATTTTTGATTAACACAATATTTTACATATTTATGAGGTATTACTGAGTTGATTCTGCTGTTTATGATAGTAACTATATCCATTCTGCTTCTAGCATTTTCTTGGACAGTGTCTTTTAAGAGAGATACAGAACATAGAAACCGATGTACCAAAAGTGATTTAGTGCAAGCAATTAGGTACTTAAACATCCCAAGAGTGTCTGGGCAGTAGCCTTCACAATCACATCTGTATTGTTACAATAGAAAGCTCTAGCCATTGTGCTCTTTCTGCAGGTTTCTCTCTTGATGCTGCCTTTGACCTCATAAAGCTAGGAACCTGATAATAGAATCCCAATCTATTTATTTCATATTTTCATGTGCAGTGATCTGTGTGTCCATTCTTCTTTTGATCCAGCTCTTACTAGACATAATTGATAAATAAAACCTCTATACAAATTATGATGAACAACATGATGTTTTTATGTATATTTATACATTGTGAAATTATTGCAATTAAGCTAATTAGTGTATATGCCATCTCACAGTTACTTTTGGTGTATAGGGAGAACATTTACGATCTACTCTCTTTGAAAATTTTAGCTACACGATACAATATTTTTGATGACAGTCACCATGTTGTACCAATCATTTCAAATCTTCAGCTACTGCACCTAATTAATGTAATCTACTTATCTAGAATCTTACTTGAAAAACGTTATGAAAAAATGTAGCTTTTGCATAGAAATTTTTCAGTGCAGAGAGGTAGAGTATTTAATAGTTGTGTAGTTTCTAATTTTGATTTATTTTCTTATTTGTGCTTGTCAATATACCATTAGCATAAGAAATTTGAAAATCAATTAGTAAAAAGTGACGAAAAACAATGACAGCAAGCTGAAAGTGTAGCTCAGTGGTAGAGCACTCGCTTAGCATGTGCAAAACCCTGGTTTTGATTCCCAGAACCACATACACACAAATAATAATAATAGAAATAATGGCAGCTGGTTTTTTGAAGACTTGTAATATGCTGAGCACTGTTAGCATACTACCTATATTGAATCTTTTTGGTTTTCAAAATAGCCTTAAGGGGCATTATAATTATTTTATAGATAAGAAAACTGAAATACAGAATGTTACATAAAACAACAAATATTACAGAAGTAAGGGGCAGAAATGGATTTCAAACTCAGGCAGGGTGTTTTCAGAGAATGTATTCTGAATCACTGTGATACACCATCTCTAGTCCAATATTTCTCAGTGTAAGGCTGATTATTCTCTCTTCTCTCTAGCTGTAGCAAGAAAATAAAAAACATCTAAAGATGTTGAAGCACTTTTACTATGATTTTTTCCCAGTTCTTTTCAAGTGTTTCTTGACTGAAGTACGTGTTATTTCTTATGTTCACTAAATTAGTAATAGTATATCTTCCAAATAAGCTTTTTATTTCACATTCTTTTATTAAAAGCAAACAGTTTTAGCAAAAAATAAGGATGTATGCATTTGAACATATCAATTATTTTTCTAAATATAAAGTTACTTATGAGTTCTAGTGATTGAAAAATATTTTGTTAATTTATTGCAGGAATAGGAGGTATAGAATTTGTGTATTTGTAATAACTACAAAAGATATAATACTAATTTTAGATATCAAAAATATTTCCAAATACATTGTTTTCTATTATTAAAACTACTGTCTCATCATCACAGTTGTTTTGGGATTATATATACATATAGAATGAAAGAAAATCTTAAACACAAGAAAAAGAAGATGAAAGATGATGAACTGAGATAATTAAAAGAGCAAAGATACCACATAGCATGATGTAAAGAAGAAATTCCAAATTAGAAATTAACTAGTGAACTTCTCTGTGAAAATATATAGGAGATTTGTAGTGATCATACAATCTGTGTTATTCCCACTCTCTCTTTTCCCTTTGTGGGCCTGGGGATTGAATCCAGGGCCTCACACACACTAGGCAAGCTATCTGGCCCTGTGCCACACCCATACCTGTGTTATTCACTTACTAGGGAGAAAATGGTCATTAAGCTGGTGCTCCAATGTGGACACTGATTCATATCCATTGCTTGCATAACTACGTTACCCAAGTAGTTTGCAGTGAATGGAAATAGGAAGATAATTCATACAGGTGCAAGATTGCAAGCTTTTGTGTTCTGTCTAAGCAGGTAACTTTGGACACATGTCTGACTTCTAAGTCTCAAATGTTCCCTTTGTGAAATTAAACTTCTGAATAGGGATCCATAGAAAATATTCTGAAATTCTATTAGTTGAAATTATCATACTAAGTAATTGAAAAGACAGATCATTCAATTCATATATTATTGTATAATTGCTCTTTCTTAACAAAAACAGAATTAAAGAAGCTGATTTAATTCACAGTGATGGTATCATTGATTGGAAATTCTGGGGTTTTAATACCCTTCCATTCTGAGTGCTTGCAGGTCAATGTTTCTAGTATAAAAGAACATTCAGCACTTCCCCATCACTAATGCTAAGCCTTACTAATTCCACAAACTGTTTTAAACTTTAGCAGAGATATCAAATCAAGTAAGACTTTTCTGATAAACTTAGTGAAGAGAGATTTATTTTTTTCGTTAGAATTGAGGTTTAAAAATTATATGTTATTCTGTTGAACACTGCAAGACCTGTGGAAATAGACCAGAAAAGTTTTGTCACAGATTGTTAACCTTCTACATTTCTATGAAGAACTGGATCCATATTAAAGAATATTACTTTTAAATATTTTTCTTTCTTGGATTCATTCCAAAGAAAGAAAAGTGCCTTAATGTTTGCCGATTTTCTAACTGAAAGCAATTGATATGTCTGCAGATTTTTTCTTTTTACTTTAAATAGATAATCTAAAAACTAGTTATTTTTGAAGCTGTATCATAACATCCTCTCATCAGCCAGATAGTTCTAATTTTGTTGATAAAAGTGAGTGAATTCATTGACAACACTTTTAAAGGAACTAATAAATATTTAGTAATAAAGCATTATTAATAATTAAGCTGCTTAGATATAAATACATAAATAACCAAATGTTTGATGGAAATTTTCCAGAATACTCTAGAATATAATCCAGAATACATAAAATTGAATAAAAATTCTCAATCATGAGTCTAGCCAATATTGTAATTAGTATATTAAATCTACAAGTCTACAATAAGTAATAGGAGGTCCAATCATTGTGGTGATTTGAATATATATATATATTTCTTTTCCTGAACTCATTTCAGCTATTACAGGATAATGATACTTTAGTATAGTTCAATGTCACAAATATGCTCTTTCTCAACCCTGTGACAACTGACTCAAGTCTAAATTAAACTCTTTTAAGCTGCCAATCTTGTTGAACTCCATTTTCACTGAGCACTGTTAATTCAATTATTAACACTCTACTTCTTTTGAGTGATTGCACTTTGGTGTTTCTAGAGAAGTAATGGAACTGAAACCGACATTCTTTTCTCCCTTTTGTAATTATAAACTGCAATGATTATGGCATAGCTATGCCCAGTTTCCTATTTTACATAGTCAAGGGGATGTCATTTAAAAACAGTGATAGCAAGATCCCTTCTGAGTAAGGTTTATTATATATAAATATCTCCCTTTTGAATTTCAGCTTAAGAATACTTGCAATTATTAACTCATAAAATATAATTTAAATTTTTCTTGGATAAATATTATGTCATTTTCTGGCATATATATTTAATTTTATTATAGATTAATCTTGATGTCTTTTATTATTTGTTAGATGAATAGCAATATTTAACTAAATTTCTCTCTTCAGAAAAATTAACTGATTTTAACAGTCTCTACCAGCCTATTTTAATTGCAAATAATTCATTTGGCTACCTATTTAGAAGATATTCTTAAAAATCCAAGTATATGGGTAAACCTTCCAATCAATAAAAATCTTAGTAATATTCCTTTTATCTGATTAATTTTCAAGTTTTTTTGTATTTTAAAAAATCATTGCAGAGGTGAGATCCAACTTTAAATTCAATATACATTAAACTGCAATTAAATTTTTTTATGGAACTTAAAAAAGATTAGGCGAGGCTACATCAGTAGTTACACTGTGCTATTTAGGGAATAATCACAAGAAAAATCTATACACATTAAGAACAAATGCAATATTTTTTCAAACATTTTTTTATCTGCAGTTATTGGAATTCATGAGTGCAGAACTTGTGAACATGGAATGACCAAGTGTATTCATTTGAGTGGCTGCATAGGTTTTTGGGTGAATTTTAAAATCCCTTGACTAGAGTTTTAGAAAATATTACTCTGCTCTTTATTCATGGTTCCAACCATAATTCAGTTCTGTAGAAGCTGCTGAGATACCAAATTGATTTTTTTCAATAAAGAACATGAAGTGCCTTTGTTTAAACAAAAAAATTTCAGGTAGATATCAATGTTAAAATTTCAATTTGATAGTAAATGATAAACAATTTTTGAATAACCTTTTATTTTACAATAACATATGTTCACATAGAACTTGCAAAATTAATACAGAATTCCAATATACCCCTTGCCCTCTTTTCTCTAGTATTGACATTGTGCATTATGGTTCAAAAATTATATAATATTGATACATTATTTTTATGTAAGTTCACACTTATTTATCACTGTTCACACTGTTTTTGCCCAATGTCTTTTTGCTGCTTCAGATTCCCATCCAAGATGCATTACATTTAACTATTGTGACCACTGGTCTTCCCTTTCCTTTGACAGTTTCTCAGACTTCCTTGCTTTTTATAACTTTGAAAGTTTGAGTATTGACTATTCTGAAGAACATCTCCTAATTTGCATTTGTATAATGTTTATCTCATAGTTGGACTGTGGTGATCTAAAAGGAAAAGCACCATTTTCAATGAGGGTATATGCACATGTCATCACTAGTAATGGTTTCCTTGATCACCTGGCTGAGATATAGTTTCTCATTGTTTTTTCATTGTAAATTTACTTTTCCCCCTCCTTTCTATACTGCACTCTTTGTCAGGAAGCTACTATGACACATTTAAAGTGTTCCATGTCCTTGAAAGAGGAGTATCTACATAAATTATTTAGATTTATTTGTGGGATATTTATTTCTTTTATTTTTATTCAATTAAATATACATATATATATATATAATCACAGATTTTTTTAAAAAAAAAACTTTGTGTTATAATTAAATTCCTTTATTTATTTTGTTTCTCACATGCTTCCAGCTTTGGCCACCGGAAGCTCTTTCACTTGGCTCCTGTGAACCCTGCCCTTTGTTCAATTATCTCTTATTTTTGGCAGTGCTTCAGTTTCATCTTGTATATTCCATGTCCCAGCTCTAGAATCAACCATTTCTCCAAGAATCCCTCATTAATTTTACTGGAGAACAGTATCAGGAATGAAGATCTAGAAACTGGTTTTGCTCATTGCTGCTAGTATGAATTGATATCAAGGGAAAACCATAATCAATTAATGATTTAGAACCTCATAGATAAGCTAACTCAAATCAAACTCAAATCATCCCTGATGAAACCACCATCCCATATCTTGGACAGTATTCTATGGTTTACTTCTCTGCTACCTATGTATGAGACCATAAGCATGCCTGTGTACTATTTGGACTCAATTTCTTTTAAAATAATGGATAAAAGTAATGGAAAGGGGCTGTCTAGGAAGACATAAAGCCTAATTTGTAGAGGTTGATGATTTATAGTATTTTTTTCTGTTATGTATATACTCCCAGGATGGCTGATTTCAAACTACCAATCAACAGCTTGAAAAAACTTCTGAAATTTTAATTATTGGTTATTTTGAGCTAGCATGAGACAGATCCAGGACAACGCAGGCAAATGGTATACATACAATACAAACACAAACACAAACTTCACACGCACAACTATGCACATTCATTTTCTTTGTTAACCTTGAGCATCTTAATATTTAAAAACAAATTAAAATTAATTGTGCCACCAAGGGCTGAGGGAAGAGTTAGTCTTGATTGTGCTCTACTGTTCTCCCCAAAGCATTTTCCTACTACCTCTATTGTGTAAACCTGCGAATAGACATGTGAATTTCTAGACCCTTCAGAACAAACTCAGGCCTCAAGTATGCTTGAATTTACATTGGCTTGGGAGCTTCTGGTTTTTCCTGAAGGAAGGTCTGATATCTGGTTCTCCCAGTAACTACTCTCTAGACATTGGTTATGAGGTTAAGTGTTGGCTTGACACATCAGGGCTTCATCTTGGCTGTTATTTGCTACAGAATTATCTGTAAAAGAATCCTGATTGATCTCACTGCTGTCTTTAAAATCTGAATGGAGAAGCTGATAGAACTTGATGGGATGATAGTTTTTGGTTCCTTTTGAAAGATACAATCTTGAGCAAGGTAAACACCACTGACTTCATGTCCTCCTCCACCAGGTCAAGAGAATTGACTTCCAGATTTTCTTGATGTGGTTCTGCTGATGTCCAGGCTTCTTCTCTTTCTTAAATCATACATCATATTAGATAATGAACTAGATGCTACTTTCTAAGTTCAGCAGCTCATTCAAGTCCTTCTGTAGATGCAGTAGGCATATGGGTATGTGTCTAATTTTCCATGTATATATATTTATATTTAGCTAGCTTGCTAGAAATATTGGAATGTCTCTTTCTCTCTCTCTCTTTCTCTCTCTCTCTATATATATGTCCTTGTTATATACAATATATATATTATAGTCACATATGTAATATATACACACATATATTTAAAATTGCTAGTAAACCTCAAAAATTTAAGTTAATAATCAAATAAATAAAAATTTATCCAACAATAAACAAATTTGTGTCCAGTTCTTGGGAAACATTATTTTCATTATTCATTTTTTTCTTAATTTTTATTTTCACAATTAGTAAGAATAATGAACTTTGATCAACTATCATAAATATAGTAAAAGAATAATTTGCTTCAGTATTTTTGGAGAAATATTAGGCAAAATTTGCCAAGATTCCTGTATAATTCTTCATATATTCATGTCAATAATTGCTTTCATAAATTAATCATCAATGTTACAAATGTGGAGAGTTTTACATGGAACAAATATCTTAGGTTTAAATCTAAAATCTGAAATTCAGTTTCTTCTTCTAAATAATGCATATGAAGATGAAAAAAAAGTGCTTTACACGGTTATACTGCTATATATAATAAAATTTTTAAGAATCATGGAATTGATTAATATGATAAAGTATAATGCAGCCACTGGAAGTGGTTTGAATGCAACATTTACTTCTGTCCATATATTTCCTTTTATTTTCAAACTTTTCTACTTTGAACATGTATTATTTTAGAAACATATTTACAGATAATTGTGCCATTACTTCTAAATGATGGAATTAATTCACATAATGTGCCTTGTTGCTCTTATCACACTATCTCAACTACTTTCCCTAAAGAAGATGATTCACCTTCTTTAGAAAATGTGCATTTTCTAATGTTTTTTTCCCATTGTCTCATATTGTTATTTTTTCACTCTTAAATAAGCTTTAACTCCATTCTGTATTCTGTATATTTTGGAGGTTTAATGTTCTATATTCCTGAATGAAATATTTTTCTTCTGTTTCTCCTACTTCCAACAGTGTCTGCTTCTTAACCTTTATAACCAATATTAGCTTGACCTTTATTACACCCAGCAACACCCAGCTATGTAGAGTAATTATAAAAGAGACTCCCTCAATGGGAGTACTCCAATACCATCAGGAGTATAAAGAGCCTTCAGCTTTATTTCCCAAGTGTGGAACAAAGGGTACATGGAATGTCTGTTTCTCACTTATTGTAAATACTAAAGGCACACTTTATTTTCTTCTGTGGTCCCAAGTCCACTTTAGATTTTATGCTTTTGCCAGAAGAATTCTGACATGCAAGATGGCTTACAGAACAAGTAATGTCAGATCTATTTGTCATGTCACCTCACTCTCTTATAGCTCCAGATCTAAAACTAAGTATAGTTCTAGTTTTATAATTCATAAAATCAAAATTGCTTGGACTATATTAATTCTTCTTGTCCTTTATTTTTCCTTTTTATTTTGGCCATTGATTTATTGTACTCAAAATCTAAAATATAATAAAAATGGGTCTTGACTCCCTGGGGGTCAGCAAGATTTTCATAGCATTTTATTTCTGTTTATTACAGTATCACATTCACAAAGTCATTGTATAAAGAAAAAAAATGCTGTCAAAATGAGATTCTTTTCCAGTTGAAGAATGCAATGCCTGGTTTTTGTTTATTCTTGAAATTAATGCTAACCATTAACTCTGGTTTTGGAAAGTTATATAGTGAGACACAGATAAGGTTGCCAGGCATCCTGTATCATCAGAACATTTCCTGTATTTAGTGTTCTTGTGTCTTATAATGACTGCCAGGAGTTCCTGTCTCATATTCAGATTTTTCATCAGATATTCAAAGACTCAGCAGTTAAAGCTAGTTTTAATTCAACTAGATATCCCACATTTTATTTACTTAATCTGAAAATGCCTGACACATCTTTTAATATTAAACAAGTTTAAAATGCAATTTAAGATATTTCCTTTATTATTTCTAGTTCCCTTAGTAAAGGACACAAGCACTCTGCAGTATTAAATATTTCTTTCAGGAGATAATATAAAAATTGGAAAATAAAGTATATTTCTTATTTACATTTATTTGTTTACATGATTAATATATCAATAAACCTCTAAACTGGCAGTAATATACTCCTAACATTGAGACCTCTACTACTGTCTAGTTTCTAAAGGTAAAACATATTACTTCTCTCACTAAGACTACCATTCTAAGACCACTGAGAACTGTTGGTTAATTTTTCTCCATTGTTGTCTACACAAGCCAATCTCTGGTTAATTTGTCTATTAGACAATAACACTTTGGCAATTTGGTTACTGGCAATTTGGACAATTCTCTCTTCAAACACTGTGTCTGCCCTGTCTAGTGATTACCGCATTCCAGCCTGAGACGTACAGCTGCTTGTTTGAAATCTTTGTTAAACTAACTAAAATATCAAGATGAAGAGGGATAGACAGCCAAGGGAGGGACTCCAAGATCTGAAAAAGAAGATAGGCAAGGAGAGTGCATGGGTAGTCAATACTGATAAGTTTAAGTTATAGGTTCTGCTCTATCTTCCTGCTATACTCTAGAGGATTGTGATAACCCAGCCTTCTCAGGCTGTGCTATGACTCTTGTTAGTAAGATATCTATTTCGTTCTCTTTCTTTCTTTGTTTCTTTCTTTCTTTCTCTCTCTCTCTCTTTCCCCCTCCCTCCCTCCCTCCCTTCTCTCCTTTCCTTTCCTTTTCTTTTCTTTCTTTTCTTTTTTTTCTTTCTGCTGGAGATTGAACCCAGAGCCTTAGTGAATGCGAGGCAAACACTCTACCAGCTAAGCTATACTCCCAGCCCCAGATATCTATTTCTAGATAACTTTTTTCTTATTATTTCTTTTCTTATTCTTCTGTTATGACTACAGCACTTGGGGAAGTGAAATGAACTGAACTGCACCCCACACAGAGACACCAAATATGTATGTTGAAGCCTTAAATTCCAGTGTGATGTTGTTTGAGGTCTTTATGCTCAGATGAAATCACAGCGTGGGGCATTCATGAAAGTCCTAGGCCCTCACAATAACAGACACCTGAGAGCTCTCTTGCTTTCTCTCTGTCCCCCTCTCGCTGTCTTCACATTCACACCCCAAGGAAAGACTATGTGAGGACACAGTGAGAAAATGACCATCTGCAGCTCAAGAAGAGACACCTCACAGGATATGGATTCTGCTGGTACCTTGATTTTGAACTTTCAGTCACTAGAAGTGTGAGGAATACTCAAAGTTGTTTGAGCTACTCATTCTTAAAGTACTTTATTACATCCACCTACACAGACGAAAACAGGGAGGTAATTAATTTAAAATACCTTCACCTACTACTCACTTTTGATAGCCCACTCATACTTCATACTTTCAGGATCTAAACTCCTACCGCCAGAGTCACAGCTTTGGCTTTCTTAACTTGTTCCCAGAATTTGTTAATGAGATTCAGATTTTCAGGATTCACAAACAAATTCATGAAAAATTTACCAGTGTCAGGATTCATCAGAAATTGATAAAGCTCTGTGTGATACTTTATTTTTTAAAATCAAATATGTTTAGATTTTTAAAACTATATTTAACTTGGTCAATTTTGTGTGTCTAGTAGTAATCCTAGAGAATGCAATTACTTTTCTGTTGAGAAAACAGAATCACAGCAACATTTTCTTGATTCTTGCAAGGTCCCTGTTATGGAATCAACATTGAAGAACCAAGACTTAGCCAGTTACTGTTCAACTCAAACAGCAAACTGTTAATATCTTTGCAATACACATTTCCATTTTCTAAGATGCAGTAATTTTGACATATAAAATTTCCCATGTACAAGCCATATGATACTCTGGATAGTGGTAATCATAGAATAGCAACCCTGAAGTTAATTAGAATCTGGTTGTAGGAAGAAGAATGTCTCTACTTCAGGCAGGAAACAATGTTAAGCTCAATCAATTTTTCACTGATTGCTCATACTTTGTGATATTAAAAATAAATTTAAAATATCACAGCTTCTGCATGAACTACTTTATGAGCACAGAGTAAAGTTTGTTGGTAAGCAAATATAAACACAATAGTGCATACTTTCCACAAATTAATGTTCAAAATCCATATGACTCATTAAATAAAAAAACAAAAAATCTTTTTACAAATTCCTCAACCTGCCACTTTGGTACCAAGATATTCAAGAAACAGATAAAAGATCATTTAGTTTGCTTAATCATTCTCTTTATTTAGTTTCAATAATTTGTGTTTTTTAAGGAATTTGTGAATTTCATTTCTACATTTGTCTTCTTTCATATATTTGGTCACTCTGGCTATTTATATTTTCTTTTTAAAACATAGTCATGATATTCATTTATTTTCTCTGTTTTGTGTTTTTAATTTCATTGATTTATGCTCTTTTACCACTTTGGATTTACTTTTAAACTCTCCCATCTGAGGTCTCTCAAAATATCAAACTCAAATCATAGATGGGACTTTTCCTTTAATAAAATAAACATGTAGCTTTTGAAATGGTCCATTAGTTATACCTTTATATCTTACAAATTTTTATATGTTGTATCTATCCCCTCCCTTTTATTTTCAGTACCCCAGATTGGAACCAGGGGCAATTTACCTCTGAGTCACAATCCCAGTTCTTTATTTTTTATTATGAGACAGGCTGAGGCTGGCTTTGAATATGTGATACTCTTGTCTCAGCTTCACAAATCACTAGGATTACAGATGTGTGAAAGACGAGCTAAAATGAACCCCATGACAGGCTTTGGACCCTCCAGAAAAACTAGTAGGCCTGAGTTTTGGTTCTTGGAAAAGACACACATTGCTCAAGGCTGAAGCCACTCTGGGACTACTCTCAGAGTAGACAATCAAAGAGGTTAAAAATCACATACCTGGCATTCCCGAGGTCTGAGTCTGCCTAAACCCCATGTGGGGCACTTAAACTCACCTTGTAGTTGGTCATTTTCAAAAAATTCCCAAAAGCCATGATTGGGTCCTGCCAAATGTTACAGACACCCCTCAAACTCTGAATGGTCACTATTGTCACCATAGGTGCTGAACGATTGTAATTGGTGCTTCTGTAATGATGGGATGCATACGTCATATCCACTAACACCACCTGTCCCCTCCCCCTATAAAAACCTGCTCAGCCATTGTTCGGGGCTCTCTGCACTGACCCACTGTGTCGGTGAAGTCTGAGAGACTGAGCTTAAGCCCGAATAAAGGCTCTTTGCTTTTACATACGTGCCTCAGTCTCCCTGGTTGTCTTTGGGGACTCCGTGATCTGGGCATAACAATGTGCAACACCACATTATAATTCATTCAGTGAAAAACATTTTCTAGTTTCTCTGTTGATATTTTCTTTAATCTTTATATTATTTAAAAATTTAAAAATGTATTGTCTACTTTCCAGTAATAGGAAAGTAAGACATCTATGTTATAATTTTATTGTTTCTTCATGTCCTACTTTGTACAATTTTAATGTATTTAAATTTATTGACACTAATTTTTGACCTGGAATATCATTTATCTTGGTGATGATATAATGCGTACTTAAAGATTGTTATTATGATTTTATTTGGTATAATTCTCTATAAATATTAATTCTGGCTGATCAATGCTACTTTTATATCTTTATGGAATTTTGGTGTGTTTATTTTATCCTATCCTGAGAGAAGAATATCAAAGTATCCCATATTTTGTTAATTTTTAAATTTGTCTTACCAGTTTTTGCTTCATGATTTTTAAAGCTCTGTCATATCCATTTGATGAATTGTCCCTTCTAGTGTCATAGAATGTCACTACCCTTTGTTCTCTGGAAATATTTCTTACTGAGAATTCTACTTTGTCTCATATTAATATGATCATTTTATCTTTCTTTGGTTAGTGCTTGTATACAATAAATTTTTTCTCCTCATATTTCTTTCAACTTATTTTAACTGAAATTTATAATTACACTATTTTTGTAGGCTTTTGAACATTTTATGTGTTTTGTTTTTGATTTGTTTTTGAATCTAATAATCTCTGCATTTGAATTGGAATATTTATAGCATTTAATTTATGTATTAATTTGATAACATTTAAATCAATGATCTATTTGTTTTATTTGTCTCATAAACTCTTTCCTTTCCCTTTGTTTTATATATTCTTTCTAAATTTTCACTCTGTTTTATCTGTACCAGACTCTTTAGATACATTTTTAGTGTTTGTGGTGTATTTTACCATACACAATTTTAACATTATATATCTCCCTTAAAAGTATTATAAAATATTATTTTTCATTAAAGGATCTAACATTTTTATTTGCTTCACAACCTTTGTTTTGATCATTTTAATGTTTTATGTACTAAGAAATTATATTTGTTCTATAATATAGTTTTCCATTTAAAACATTACATTTGATGAAAATGTCTTCTCCATGCACCTATGTATTTAGCATTTTTATTACTTTTTATTTGTCTTTTTGAAAGCATAATCCACCTGTTATTACTTTTCTTCTGCCTAAATATGTTAACTTCCTTTAGCAGTTCCCAGAGTAGTCAGATGACAATGCATTATGTCTATTTTTGTTTCTCTGAAAGGTGAAAACACTGTACTTTTTCAATTATTTAGGGATAGGATAGGATAGTAAGAAGGGAAGTTTTTTTTTTTTTAATTCTCATTTTATTTTCTTCCAAAACTGCAAGTTTCTGTGTATTGTCTTACAACTTGTGTAGCACTTCATGAAAAGTCTGTGATTTGTGCTATTATATTTACTCACAATCTTCTACTTTCTACTTTTAAGGTATTCTAAGATTTTCTTTTAAGTAATTAGAATATGATTTGCTGTGATGTGTCTTGGTTTCTTCTGCCAGGGGTTGATTAAAATTCTTGGACATATTGGTTTATAGTTTTTATTAATACTAAAATATTTTAGCCATTGTCACTTCAAATAGTTCTGTTGTACCACTGCACCTCCCTCCTGAAGCTCTAGTTAATTATGTAGTTAGATTTTTTTGGTAATTACAGGTTACTGGTGATCAGTGTATTCATTTATTTTTCTATTTTCCTCTTTGTGTCTCATTTCAGATATTTTTTGTATTACTATGTCACTTTTCAGCACTGTATAAGCTATTAATTCTATCTAGTGTATTTATTTTCCATTTCAAAGAGTGTACTTTTAGTCTATAGGCGTTAGGTTTCAGTCCACTTTAATTTTCCATTTCTGTGTTGACATGTTCAGGTTTTCCTACTCCACCTTGAACATAAAGAACATATTTATAAACTTAACCTTTGTCTATGCTACTTGATCATTTCTGTCATTTTAAAATCTATTCCTAGTAATTGCTTATTCTCATTTTGGGTTGTATTTTCCTGCTTCTTTGAATGCCTAGTATTTGTTTTATTGAATGATGGACATTGTGGATTTAACATTGTTGGTTTCTGGATTTTGTTTTAAGCTTTTGGAGAATGTTAAAATTCATTTTGTCATATACTCAGTTACTTTAAGTCAGTCTATTATAGACTTTCCCTATCCATGATTTTACTTTCTGCAGTTTTGGTTACCCATGGTTAATCACAATCCAAAACTATTAAATTAAAAGTTATAGAAATAACTTTTATTGCAATATTTTTATAATTGTTCTGTTTATTATTAGTTATTGTTGCTGATCTCGCACTGTGACTAATCTATAAATTAAGCTATCTACTATCTATGTATTGGAACAAACAGTGTGTAGGTACATAAATGACTTGGTACTATCTGCAATTTCAGGCATCTGCTAAGAATCTTGAAATGTATAAAGATAAGTGGGAACTGCTGAGATTCTTTTACAATTTACATTTAAGAATTTTATGGTGAGTTCAGAGCAATCTCTTCTCTGGGGCTACTTTATTCCTACTTCTAAGAACTCTCAGGACTTTACCTGATGCCCCAGGTATTGCAAGGAGCTTCTATTCTGGCTTATGAAAACTTCAAATATACCAAGCTCTTTGTGATCTCCACAAATTCTTGGCTTCTCTTCCACTACTTCTTTTTCTAGAATGAATAGATGACTAGTCTTCTTTATACTTTGAAGGGCCCTTTCTAGTATATCCAGGTCTTTGCAAATCTTATTCCTCAAAATATCTTTAAGCTGAAGATTCTTCCCTTTTTCTCATGACTGGTCCTGTATCATTGCCTTAGGAACTCAAGAAGACTACCTGGAGCCATTAGGTTCTGTAAACTGCTCTGAAGGGGTGATTTGTAGAGTTTACCTCATTTGTGTCTTTACCTTTAGGGCCGATCTGTGCAAGCTATTGTCAAATGTCTGATCATCGATATTCCAAATATTTCATTTGGCTTTCTAATTGTTCAAGGCATCAGAGTAAATCTGATACCTGTTACTCCATCATGGCCTGAAATTACTTATGGTCAATTTGATTACAATGAATTCATTTTCTTGACCAGACGCAAGAGTATGTGAACACCTCATTTCTTCTTATATCTGTTCTAATAAGATATATTTTAATTGCCATATTTGTTGAAATATTTTCATCTTTTTAAAAGTTTTTAATATATTGTTTCCTATTATTTTAAACCTTATTTTTTTCCCCAAACCTTTACCAGTTTAGCCATGATGCATCAATTCAGTCAAGTTTTTCAAAAATCCAAAATTTTGCATTGTCTCATTTCCATTTTTTATGATTTTCTTTATTGTACTTATTTTATGTTTAGTTTACCCTTCCTTCTTTATATTTTTAAAGTGAAACCTCCTTTATTGATTTAGACTTTTTCAAAATTTCATAGTAGAAACATTTAAACTTACCAATTTGTCTTCCAGCATCACTATTATAACATCCTACACATGTTGGTATGCTGATATGATACCCTACCATACCAGCTAGCCGTTTACATTTCATTTTAAGACAGGGTCTCACTAAGTTATCTAGTCTAGCCTGGAACTTTCAGTACTCCTTCTTCTACTTCCTGAGTAGGTGGAATTACAGGCAGGTGCCATCACGTCTGACTCCAATTTCTCTTTTTATACGTGGAGGGTTTTGAAAATTGATCCTCAAAGCATGGAATTATTTGTAATCCCACTTTCATGACCCATTCTTTTTAATCAGTTTTTGCATGGGACACTTTAGTTTGTTGTTTTTGCATACATATGGAAGTTCATATGTATGCAAAGGACCACATCCATAGGCTATTAAGAATAAAGTATCTATGATGACCACCAACCTATCTTCACTTCTGCCTTGGAGTCAGCAAATCAGCCTATAGGCTACTCATCTGCTTTTATAAATAAACTTTTATTTATGTCTCATCTTTGCATTCAGAGTTGAGTATTAAAATTGAGATCATTTGATCTAAAAATTAAATCAGTTACAATCTAACCCTTTAAGGAAAAGTTTGTTTATAGTTTCTATGATTTTATTAAATAGTTAAATTATCCCTGAACTGCATGCTTATACCTTGGTTTTTTTTTTAACTTTACAAAATGAACACTATATATAAGTACTCTTTTGTGTGATGTTTCTCACCCATAATTATGTTAGAAAGATTTATCTATAGTAACTTGACTTATTTTTTTTACTTATTTATTATTTTTTTAATATTTATTTTTTAGTTGTAGGCAGACAAAATATCTTTATTTTATTTTTACTGAGGATCGAACCCAGTGCCTCAAGCATGCTAGGCAAGCATGCTACCACTGTGCCATAACCCCAGCCCTAATTTATTATTACTGATTTATAATAATATACCTTATGAATATTCCATATTATTGATTTACTATTATTTTAGAGGTATTCAGACTTACTTATGGCTTTTTGTATTATTAACTAATGTGATTGGGACTTAAAAATATTGAAGTTTTTTTTTCATTGTCCAAATCACATAATATTTTAAGTATCAGGAAATCTATCACAACTTCAAGGAAATCTTTTAACATTTGCTATTCAATTCACTATAGATTTAATGTATAATAAACTGAAAAATTCAAAAATATTTAGGCAAGTTATTTCCACTAAGGTCTTAAAAATACATACTTTTCTTGAGAACATTATGAAAATTTTTCTTCATTTTTCAAAACTTGATTATATTAATTGTGTTAGTCAACTGTTAATTGCTATGACCAAAACATTCGATAAAGCACCTTGTAGAAGGAAAGGATTTTGTGGGCCTCACAGTGCCATTGCTAGGGACTACAGGTAATGAAGAACATCATGGTGGAAAGGAGTTATGGAGAGTTCTCCATTCATGACAGCCAGAGAGCAAAGAGATCAAGAGAAAGGGGATTAGACAATAGGGGAAAAGAAAATTTCCAGGGCACATCCTCTGTGACCCACCTCCTCTATCCATATACTACCCACCTTTATTTATCATCCAGTCAGTTCTTTTGAACTAGTATTGGCTGATTAGATTAGAGCTCTCACAATCCAATCACTTTATCTCAAACATTTCCAAATTAATGCAGGAGCGTTGTAGGGACACTTCATATCAAACCATAGCAGTAATTTTGAGTTTATTTAATTCTATATTTTTTAAAACAAAATTAGCTTGCTATGGATATTTCTATAATAAAATTATTAAAGTTCTTATGAAGAATTTTCTTCAGTAATTGGACCCACCATACTCACAGCTTACTTTGCATTTATTTTATAAAATATGCATTACATTAAGATTTAAATATTTCATTAAAAATTACTTCTTAATGCTGGAGGAATAGTAGAAATGAAAATATAGCAACTATTTGGAAAATAAAATAAATCTTTATAGAATTCAAGTGAAGTTGACACAAGATATAGATTTAGAAGTCTGTTTTATTCAGTAGAATGATTCCCATAGAAAAATTATTATTTATTAAAATTATTTGTCATAGTAAAACACAATTTTGAAGTCTGTTTTGCACTGTAGGCAAGCATTTTCTTATGATTAGTAATTTACACAAACTATTGTAATACGTAAAAATTATGTCGCTATGTAAACAAGATTGAGTTATAATATATTTAAACAAATTATAGGCTTATGCAACTTTCATTATATATTTTATAATAAAATAAAAATTAATTACTCATAAAATATAATAAAAACTCATAGTTTTCTTACTGAGCTTCAGCAGTCTTGTGTATTAACTTAATGACCAGAAAGAATTAGATAAAGCTTTAAATCCTAGGCATGTTATGGATTATGTTATGTGGTTGGATATTCAGAATAAAGATCTCAGAAAATACAAGAGAGATTTAAAGTTTTGAAGAACAACAAATCTTTTTTTATCCATAGATTTGTATTTCTTTTTCATAAAAAGAAGAAACTTGGAAAGTCCTAAGTACCAAATCTTAATAGTTGTGCTTAAGTTAACTTGTGTTTATGAATGGTTATAACAAATTTTTTCTTAGTGTAGTTTGAATATATGCTTGAACTGGCTGAACTAGACAGTTTAGTTATTAGGTTCATTCATTGCATGAACATGTGTTCAAGGAGCACACATGTTATCTATATTATGCCTATAGCATTGTACATTATCGTCATGTGTCACTTAGCAAAGGAAATGCATTGTAAATCAGGCATCACTAGGCAATATTATCATTATCTGAACATCAGAGACTGCACAAACTAAGGTGACTCTGAAATCACTAGAAGATACAATCCTAAAATACCAGTGTCATATATGATTGTCCTTGTTGACCAAAACATCATTCTATGATGCCCGGCTGTACTTCAAATACTGTGTCATTTAATCAATAATGATTAAATATACCCTGCTAATTGTTTGATCTGTCCTTCTTAAGTATATCCAAATTTTTGAAAACTTTAAATGGCAATTTCTTACTGATTCTTATAGTGAATTCCTTGTTGGTTAACATTATGTGTTATGTAAATTCCAATATATATTTTTCCTTTTTCCTTTGGAAATTAATCTCTTTAAGCTTTTTCTCCCCCTCTGTTATATTTCCTTTGAGTCCCATTTTCTCTATTTTATGTATTCTAAACATTTTTCAAACTTACATCTTTCACTTAGGTTCCTAACATAACAGTCATGATATAGGTTTTTTTTTTTTGTGTGTGTGTGTGTGTGTGTATGTGTGTGTGTGTATGTTTTGGGGATTGAACACAGAACTTCAAGCATGCTAAGCAAGCACTCTAACCCTAAGCTACATTGCAATACCAAGATCTAGTCTAATATTTTATATTTGTCCAGAATTCCACCAGAAATTTCTACATCTCTTCTAACAATTTAACAAGAGTATGCCATTTAACAATATAACAATTATTATGTATAATTATTACATAAAATTTTATGTAATGTGTTTACTCAATATAGAGATTCCTAAAAAATATAAAAATAGTCCTTCCAGCAATACTACCACTGGGAGCCGGGTGTGGTGGCGCACGCCTGTAATCCCAGCACTTTGGGAGGCTGAGACAGGAGAATCGCGAGTTCAAAGCCAGCCTTAGCAACCGCGAGGCGCTAAGCAACTCAGTGAGACCCTGTCTCTACATAAAACACAAAATAAGGCTGAGGATGTGGCTCAGTGGTCAAGGGTCCCTGAGTTCAATCTCCAGTACGAAAACAAAACAAAACAAAACAAAACAAAAACCACCACTGGGTATATATTCAAAGGAAATAAAATCAAGACATCTTTCTTCCCATTTTAATCATAGCACTAGTCAAAATAGCTAAGAAATGAAAAAACCAAAGTGTCCATAAACTAATGAATGCAGACAAAATGTGGAATATGAGTTTAAAAAGTCAGGCACAAAAAAACCAAGTACTACATGATATTTCATATGTGTAATCTAAAAGAGCTGATCTCAGAGAAGTTGAGAGTAGTTACTACAGACAGGGAACAGTAAGGGAGATAGGTTGATCAATAGGTACTAAGTTATAGTTAAACAGAAACAAGAAAATTTCTGATGTTTTATTGCACAGATTATGGATAACTATTTTATACTATGTATTTTGAAAAGCTAGAAGAAAAAATTTTCAGAGTTATTTATCATAAAGAAATGATAAATATTTGAAGACATATATTTGTTTATACTGATCTAAAATTTATGCATATATTCATGTGTCAAAACATTGATGGTACCTCATAAATGAGTATAAATTCTATGATGTTTATGTATGTATGTAGCAATAAGACATTTAAATTTAAAATGTTTTATTTTACTTTGTTTTACTTTTCCACTAATTCAATATTAAAAATAGATCTAGTTTTTTTTATTATTTAGACAAAACTAATTTTTAGAGAAATATTATTCTGTCTACAAGCCTTTAAATTGATTTCTTAGGCTTTGAACTGGAAATATTTTACTGAATTCTTTTTCCACTTTAAACTTCCAAACTTACATACTGTTTATTTAATAAAATAAATTAATTCATGCATTCAATGCTTTAAATATTCCTTAAATAACACTTTCACTGTATTCTACATTTTATTATATATTTTTATTTAGTACAAATTTTTTCAAGTTTTTCTGGAGACTTCTTCAAAATCTCTGTCATTTAGTATAATGTTTAATCTCCAAATACTCAAAGATTTTCCAATTGTCATTTTGTTATTATTTCTGGTTTAATCCTATAGTGATTTGAGGACACATTTAGCATAGTTCCTTTCAATTTTTAACATATAATTTGGATGTTATCTTTTCTTGGTGAATGCTTCATGTAATCTTAAGAAACATGAATTTTACTGCTGAAGAAGTATCATTGAAGTATTTTATAAATGTTAATGAGATCAAATTGATTGAAGGGTAATTCAGGTCAACTATATATTCACTGATTTCCTGTCTGCTTGATTTATCTATTTTTAGAAGGGAGTTGTTGAAGACTGAAGGGTAATAACAGATTTGTCTATTCTTTTCTGTAGTTCTGTTTTTGTCTTACATATATTGACACTCTCTTAGTTAAGTACATACACATTGAGGGTTACGGTGTTGTTTTGAAGAATGGACCAACTTTTTTCTGTCATATCCATCTTATACTTCATAATTTTTGTTCAGCCAAAGTCATCTTTCTCTAAAATTAATATAGCTACCATAGCTTCCTAGCATAGCTTATTTTTACTCATCCCTTCACTTTTAACCCAATTGTGGTTTTATATTTAAAGTTTGCTCATTTTAAAAAACATACAGCCAACTATGTTTTACCTACTCCTCCAATTTGTCTTCTAATTGATAGATTTATATTGCTAATATTTAAATTGATTATATTTGTAGTTGACTTCATATTTATAATGGATTTTATTCCTTAAATTTGCTCTTTTTTCTCTGACTTTTTCTAGTTTTAATTCAATTTTCAAGTTTTAATTTTATATGATTGTTCTCTTATTCAATTTTTAGTTGTTTCCTTAGAGTTTTTTATATACATATACCACTAGCTGAAGAACACTCAAAAATACTACCTGAGTTTTAAGGGTATTGCATGCACTTTATAAAAGGGTCTGTTCCCAACCCTTCTCCCATTTCTTATGGCAAAACTATCTTTAATTTCACTATTTATATTATATAATCACCCAATATATTGTTACTGTTTTTAAAAATAGTTATCAGTTAAGAATTAGAAAAATTAGAAAAATGAAAACTTTTTAATGGGCTTAAGAATGCTTCGTTTTTTTGTGTGTGGTACTGGGATTTGAATTCAGGGCCTCATGCATGCTAGGCAAGTACTCTTACCACTGAACTACATCCCTACCTGTATAAAAATTAAATCTTATTTTATCTTCCTTTATTCTTTCTCTGATGCTTTTTATTTAATGGATCTACATCATTTCTATTCTACCTGAAGATGTTTTCCAACTTTCTTCTGCACAAATATAAATTTTAGACATAAATCTGGAAATTAATATTCTCAATTTTTGTTTTTCTGACATAGTCTATTTCTCCTTATTTTTGAAAGATACTTCCAGTGGACATATAATTATAGGATTGTGATTTTTTTTCTTTCAACACTTAATAGTCATGCAACTATCTTCTTACTTTCAAGGCTTGATAAGAGATGTCTGATGTTATTCTGGCTCTTGTTCGTCCTTATTCCCCTATGTTGAAAAGGTCTCTCTCTCTCTTCCTTTTGCTATGATATTGATTTTTGAGATTTTCATCATTGTTTTGCTGAAATTTGAACATGATATATATATAGGTTTAATTTATTTACTGTGGGTTTCATCCATGACTTTGTGTGTGGCTTTAATTTTTCAAAAATTTAAACCATTATAACATTAAATATTTCTTTAGCTTATTTCTCTCCATTCTCTTCCTTTTCTGCTATTTTCAGTTTGGATATATTACTTTTCATAATTCTTTCACAGTTTTTGGATATTATGTTCTAGTCTTCTATTATTTTGGGGGTAGTAGGTAGTTTTTTTTTATTAATTATTTTTAGTTATATATAACATTAGGATATATTTCAATATAAGTACAAAAGCGTGGAATGTAATTTGCTCTAATTCAGTCCCTAGCACTTTCCTCCTCCTCTCCTCCTTTCCCCTACTCCCTTCCTATTATGGATTTTTCTGCAATTAATTCATAGGGCTCTTTTTTTTTAATTGCTGCCTTGTGAATATACTTGATATTTGTATTCATTGTAGTATATTCATATATGTACATACAAAAGTTTGGTCAGATACATTTTACTGTTCTCATTTCCTGTCCCATTTTCCTCTCCCTCAATCCCATCCTCTACTTTACTGATTTTTTCTCTATTTTGGTGAAAATCCCTCTCCTCCTTTTCACCTTTCCCTCTTTCTCTCTCTCTTTCTCCTGTTCCCTCTTTATTTTGTATTTGTGTCTACATATCAGAAAAAATATTTCATCTTTGACTCTTTTCACTTAGCTCATAGTCTCCAGTTCCATCCATTTGCAGACAAATGTCATAATTTTATTCTTTGTGGTGGAGTAATACTCTATTGTGTATATATACACATTTTCTTTATCTATTTAGTTGTTAAAGGGTACTTAGATTGGTTCCATAGCTTGACTATTGTGGATTGTGTTGCTATAAATATTTATGTGGCTGTATCCCTATAGTATGTTGATATTAAATCTTTTGGATATATACCGAGGAGTGGGATAGCTGGATCATATATTGATCCCATTCCTAGTTTTGTGCAGAATCTCCATATTTCCTTCCAGAGTGGTTTCATTAATTTGCACTCCCACCATCAATATATGAGTGTACTATTTTCCCCACATTCTTACCAACATTTATTATTATTTGTATTCTTAATAACTTGTATTATTTGTATTCTGACTAGAGTGAAATGAAACCTCAATATAGATTTATTTTTCATATCAGGAATTGAACCCAGGGGTACTTAACCACTGAGCCACATCCCCAACCATTTTTGGTATTTTATTAGGGACAGGGTCTTGCTGAGTTACTTACGGCCTCACTAAGTTGCTGAGGCTGACTTTGAACTTCTGATCCTTCTGCCTCAGCCTCCTGAACCGCTGGAATTACAGGTACGCACCACTGCGCCCAGCTCAATAAAATTTTAATTTGCATTTCCCTGTTGCTAGAGATGTTCAACATTTTTTTCACAGATTTGTCAAACTTATGTATTTCTACTTTTGAGAAATGTCTGTTTAATCCTTTGCAAGAAGAGTGAAGCTGGAGGCATCACAATACTGGACCTCAAATTATACTACAGAGCTAGAGTAACAAAACCACTATGATAATGATACCAAAACAACCATAAAGACAGATAGAACAGAATAGATAAGACAAGACAGAGACAAATCCATATAAATACAGTTATCTGATAATAGACAAAGGTGCCAAAAGCATACGATGGAGAAAAGATAAACTTTTAAACAAAGGGTACTGGGAAAACTGGAAATTCATATGTAGAAGAATAACATTGGACCCCTATTTCTCACCCTGCACAAAAGTCAACTGAAAGTTGATCAAAGACCTAGAAATTAGGACAGAAGCTCTGAATTTGCTAGAACAAATGTAGGCCCAACACTCTAGCATGTTGGCACAGAAAACAACTTCCTTAACAAGACTCCTAAAGAGCAAGATACAAAATTAAAAAAAAGTGGCACGGTATAACATTAAAAAGCTTTTGTACAGCAAAGGAAACAAGAGTGTGAGTATTTTGGTTACTTTTCGGTAGTTCCCAGTAACATTTCAAGCTTACTGATTAAGTGGTTAAAGTAGTAAAAGATTTGCAGGCAGAATAAAAACAATACAGATCCTTTAAAGAAAGAGCATGAGAGGAGAAATAAAGGTAAAATAAAACTTAATTTTCTAGTTGTTAACTGATAACTATTTGATATAAGAGTAGCAATATATTTCTCATATTAATAAGTGAAATGAATAATAGCAATATCATAAGGGATGCAAAGAGAAATGAGAATATTTTTGTAAGGTATATGCATTACTCTTGAAGCTCAGGTAGTGTTTATGAGTGGCCTTCAATCAGTGACACATGTATAATTGCAATCTCTAAAGTAGCACAGATTGATAAAGAAAAGTGTAATTGTCATGATAAGATGTAATAATGTAAGTATATCAGAGTCAGTCTTCATTTCTGTTACAGATCATTTGTGTTTGTTTCATAAAGCATCGTTTTCATTTTTGCAGGGGATTTTTATCTTTCTATTTACAATGCCTATTTGTTCTTGCTTGATATCTATTTTTTCGATTAGCACATTTAATCTTAAATCATTTAATGTTTCTAGTTTGATAATTCCAATGTCTCTGTCACATGTGCGTCTGGATCTGGTGTTTCCATTTTCTCTTTGAACTATGAGTTTTCTGCCTTTCTACGTGGCTCTTAGTTTTTTGTTTGTTGTTTGATTTGAGCATGATGTATCTGGTAATGGTATCAAGTTACATGGGTCATTAATGTGGGATTTATGCCAATCTGGCTGGGAGTTGAGCTGTATTTAATTTTTTAAAAAAAATATATAGGTTCTTTTTAGTTATACATGACAATAGAGCCCATTTTGATATAATGGGATATGTCTTAACCCAGAATTGTGGATCTACATGATGGTGAGATTCACTGTGCTGTGTTCATATATGTGCATAAGAAAGTTATGTCAGATTCATTCCGCTGTCTTTCCTTTTTATATTCAATTTTTATTTGTACTCATAGCTGTCCAAGGTTTCAATTTCCTCTTAAACACTCTCTTCCTCTCATGGAATTCCCCTAAAAACTCCTTATTTATAAATAACATCTATTTTTTGCTGCTCTTTCTGCTCTAGCTATTGTTCTGCAATTGTTTATGTGGTGGATGGATGTGAGGGAGGAGAAGCATTATGTAGTCCTATGATCACGAGGATCTTGCAGCCTGAACACAGTCTGTGTCACTCACAAGTATTTTTCTGCTTGTTTTCCCACCTTAGTTGAGATGTATAGGGAGAGTACTTGGAATTGAGCAAGACTCCTAGAACTTCTTTGTCCCTGTTGAGTTGAACTTTGCTCTGAAATTGCTGTGGATGTATTAAAAATGGTTACTTTCCTCAGCAGTTTTCTTGGCTCTTCACTTTGAAGAACTGGTGAAAAACTTTATCTTAAAGATAAAGTCAATGACGTGGCTTAGGGTGGCTCATACTGCCAAAAAGCTTGATAACTTTTAAAATAAATCCCTTTACTGCTCTGCCCTGAACCAGGGACAGATTTCTACAATTACCTCTTGGATTCAAGGCCTTCGATTTATTCTTTGCTGATTACATCCCCATCCTTTGTAATTACATTGTGACTTACATTTATTTGCAATGATTGTGCTGTCTGTGGACCATTTATGATGAACAGGAGCTGAATAATGTGTTTATTTTTCTCAATCTAATGTATCTAATATATCAGAAGCATAAATATGTCAAATATTAATGTCCCTAAAAATAATGCATTTATAGAGTTCACTGATTTTATGACTTAAAGTTACTTTGATTCAGAGAGTTTAAAATGTTTAGCTTCTAATGCAGTATATTTGAAGTGTCTCTGAATTAGAGAAAGTTCTAAATTAATTCACCTTAAATGTTAATGATACTTTAGTTAGAGGAAATAACTTTTGCCAAATAAACATAGGAATATATATAATAAATATAGGAATATGTATATTTTTTCCAAAAGGTTTGCAAAAATTACAAGTGTTCAATTAAAAATGGATGCCTTTATAATATCTAACAAACCTAGAATTTTTAAATTATATCTTAATTTCAGACATAAATTTCTAGTGTCCAAAAAATTTATATATTTTGTGCCTTATTGTTATTATGAATTATTATTATAAATGAAGTGAAGATTGAATGCAGGGGCTCTCTATCATGGTGCTATATTCCCAACACTTTTTATAGTTTTTCATACAGGATCTCACTAAGTTGCTGAGACTGACCTCAGACTTATGATCCTCTTGCCATCCTGAGTCACTGAGATTAAAGGTATGTGCCACCATGCCCTCCTGGTGTTTCATTATTATATAATATATTTTTGGCATGAAATAATACTAGAGAATATTTTCTATCAATTAAGTTTTATACTTCAAATATCAAAACAATTAACAAAAGTAAAATTATAAAGGGTTTTTGATGAAATTCTCCAAGCTTAGAAATTTTAAAGAGCTTATATGGTCCTTTGAATACAAATAGTTGCTCTTCTTTTACATTTTTCTTTAAATGTATCAATATACTCATATACAATAAATTTTTATGTAAAATAAATTTTTTATTAATTCCATTATATTAGGTAAAAAGGATTTCATTTTGCTTATTACTTCATTAAATATATTTGTAACTTTAGGTTATTTTACTTCTACTAATAACAATAACAATGATTGACATAATTTTCTCTACAACTTTAGGCAACAGTTTTAATTAACACTGTTTTATAGATGAGGATCTTGTAATTTAGAGCAGCTGAGTCACTGTCCAAAGTCTCATGTTCACTGACTTTTAGAATCAGTCTATATCTCAGATCTATGTGACTTATATTAGTTAAGCACTAATATAAAACTGTTTATAGATATAGTGAAATTGATATTTCTTATTTTAAGTGTCAGTACTATTTTTACATTAAAATAAAATATATCAGTCAGAATTGTTTTTATATTTTTATTAAACAAAATATAATAATGTACATATATTTACAGCCAGTCAATATATTTTCAGCACTAGAAAATTATGAGTGCTAGCTTCAGCAATGCATATACTACAACCGGAAAGATACAGAGAAGACTAGCACAGCCACTGAGCAAGAATGGTTTGCAAATTCATGAAGAGTTCCATATTTTTTGTGAATAGAGAAGTCTTACAAAGGAACCACTGGTTTTGACCCATATAATGTTAGAACCACGCTGTTCAATTAGTAGATACACATGGGTATTAAAATTTTTATGATAAATGCATACCCTCAGTTGTATTAGCTGCATTTGAAGTGTTCATATGACTAATTGATTCTGTATTGAAAAATATAGAGATATGGAACATTTCCATCACTACAAGAAGTTATTTTAGATAAGACTACATTAGAATATTTTTATATTGATTTTCCTCAGATTGGTTAGTTTTTTTATTTGATAATGTCAATGCCTTAACTCGATGGATTGTAATGTTTCACTGAAACTCTTGAAGACACAATTGTTTGTTTTTTTATCTCCTTTATGACAAACATATATCACTCCACTCATTTTTTTTCAGTTTCCAATAAAGTTTGTCTTCTTCATCAGCTTTCTATAAAAAAAATTGAAGTGATCAATAGTATGGTCTGAATGTATTTGTCTTCTCCAAATTCAGATACTGAATCCTGATAATCAGGTGATGGCAGTAAGAGATGGTGCCTTTCAGAGGTGACAAGGTCATGAATGCAGAGCCCTAGGAATGAGATGGTATTCCTTATAAAAGAGGTTGAGGGAGCTTGTTTGTCCCCTCTGCATTGTGAGGATGCAGCAACAAGGCACCAGTGACAATGTAGAGAGTATTTCTCCAGGCACTGAATCTGATATTGCCTTGGTCTTGGTCTTGGTCTTCCCAGACTCCTAAACTGTGAACAAATTCTTAAACTAAGTTTTAAATTTATAAACTACTCAGCCTTGCTAGCACAGTGGGCACACCTGTAGTCCCAGCTGCTCAGGAGGCTGAGGCAGGAGGATCAGTTGAGTCCAGGTGTTCCATGCCAACTTAGGCAGCACAGTCAGACCTTGTCAACAAAAATAGTCTAAAGTATTGGTTATAACAAACCAATGGACTATAACAGGTACTATATAGCATTTTTTTTCTTAAAATGTTAGATTACTACAATTGTCACATTATAGCAGTCTGATTTTTTTGGGGGGGATGTCAATAACTAAACTATACATGTGATTCCCACTAATAATGGTTCTACTTAATAATATTTTGAGTTGTAATGATATGAAAGCAATAAGCATTTAGTAAATACCACACTTCAAATTTTGGATTTTTTTTCTTTTTCTTTACTAGCCACATGTGCTACCATAGTCTCATGATGTTGGACAGGGGTACTAAGCCCAGTTCCAGTTCAGTCATGAGGTCTTGAGAGTAAAGGGCCATACTCTGCAGTATTAAGTTTTGCTATTTGGTAGGCTGGGTATATGACATAAATTTTCAATTTATAATATTTTTAATTTACAAAAAAGTTTTATCAAGATATATAACCCCACTGTTAAGTCAATGAGCATATGTATAATAAAACTGTGACTTTTATACTTTTTTATAGTAAAGCCTGGGACTTTTATGTCAGGAAAAATACATATATACACACACACACACACACACACACATATTCTGTTTATGTTGGTTACTCTACAGTTAGATGATTTGGACATTTTTAAAAATTTCATATTTTATCTGTGACATATAATGCTTACCCTCCATTTTTGTACTAGGAATACCATCTAGTATACATAATTGTCCTGAACATTTAACTCATTGAATGCTTACTTTCTGTTTTGGTTTTGTTTTAGCAGTGCAAGACAGTTCAAAGCATTTAAAGTTTATATATTTTTTTATTTTCCTTTTCTTGTTTCTGCTAAAGTGAAAATAATTCAGCATGGGAAACAAAGCACTATGTATTTTGTCATATTTTTTTTAAATTGAAACAATAATCAGTGAAATAGTTTATGTGAATTAATTTTAATATAACAATTTAACAATATCTATTTTTGTGGAAAAATTCTCACATATATTAGGTTTTGTAGTATCATAGTAAAAATGAACAATATAGTAATATTATTTCAATTTAAATTGTATACATATATATATATATATAGTGTTTTTCTGTGTTTGACATATTAGCTAAAATTATGAATTAGTTTGTTCTGCCACATGGAAAATAGTGGGATATTTGAGGGAAGTTATGGTTCAGATAATCCAGCATAATTGAATACGACTGAACTCTGTATACATGACCCTAGAGAATAGTATTCTTGTAACAACCACTCAAGCAAGATCTAATAAGCTCTGCTTCTACAGGCCAAGTGACTTTCTGAACACACAAAAAGTGAAATGACCATGAATAATATTGTCAGAAATGTTTCGTTATCCTCCTGGAATGGAATTTATAATAAATGCAAACCCCAGAGCTCCACATGTTCTTCTTCATCATTAATATGAATGAGACAAGATGAACAGCAAATTTATCTTAGAAATACTGAGGTCACTAAAATTATTCCTGAAATATCATGCAGGTAGATATTTGATTTAATAAGTTATGAAATTTGATAGCTATTAACTATTATTATTTATTTTTTACTTATACATTAATGATCATTCTATTTATCATATCTTTAGACACCTGAAAACTCTAACCATTAAAATCCTGAAGTATATTGCAGTCAGCATTTATTTCTTACTTACATTTTTATTTTCTAATAACGTTTTTCTTATTTTATAAGACATATATTTTAGCTAAGCAAATGCTATTGACAAAATCAATGTTATTTTTGGTTCAAATTCCCATTGTATGATTTTTACTTCTCTCTCTCTCTTCTAACTTTACTTCTTTCTCTATATCCTACAAATCTTGATATTTTCCTTAAAGATAAGTATCTACTTACATAATAATATTTCTCAAATACTAAAAATGCAAAATCAACTTTAAAGTTTTACACATATACTTACAGAAATTGATATCAAGCCCTTAACCAACATGACTTTACATTCTATTCAAGACAAGTTATGTGAGAGTATAGACTGAACTTCAGTCAAAATAAATAACAAATCTTGTATTTTATTTCACACATTTTAATTTAGTGTTTATTATTTTTCTTAAATTCCTAAACTTTTCCACCATTTGTATACAAAATAATGTTCACATTAAAATTCTCTAATCCACATGATAATAATGCAAAACATTAGCTATAAATCACTTTTCTGAGTAGTTATTTCATCAGCTTTCAAATATTATTCTTGGGATTCTGATTTAGGTCTATTTTGATGCTAGCCACTTTAATATATAAATTCTATGTGTATATAATAGCACACACATGTGTGTAAATTGTTCATATTGCAGAAACTTACTATTCCAATATAGTATTAGTTAAGTGCCTCTGAAGTTGTTATGCATATCTTAGCCAGCCTTTATGTAAAAAAAGAGAATAAAACAAAAAAAATGCTAATTATCCTGGACATATTAAATTAAAAAAAAATTAAAACTATGCTATATTGGAAAATGAGTCCTTTAGAACAGTTCAAAACATGATCGCTTATGATTTCATAGGATTCTTGCAATGTTGAGCAATCCTTAGTTTATGAACAAGATTAATCATAGAAACATGCAAAAAAATGTGTTTAAGATACTATGGAAGCCTAACTTTTGTCAATGAATCTCCTTTGTTCAGTCCTTGCAAATATAGCTTAATAATGAATTGGGTTCTTCATGTCTGCCTGACAGTGTATTTATAGGTAATTTGAAAAAAATTAAATAATGAACATTCTTAGGTGATAATTTGTTAATTGAACTGAAAGTTTTCTCAAATATTTAATTGGACTTTCTTCAATAAAAGATGCTAATATTTTGCTGAAGTGCTACTTTAACTGGAAACACACATAACTTATGTTGTAGCCATTTGGGAGTAAGGAGATAGCAAACAGCTATGCTTAAAGTAACAACATATACTGGAAAGGACACCCAGCAGCAGTAAACTGAGTTTTAACCTTGATTAACTTCCTATTTTTGTCTTAATTTACTTCAGAGCAAAGTGATTTTACCATGATTCTGTAATGGCCCTTCCTGTAGTAAATTATATAATTCTCATGATATTTTTAATATTAATGAAAGTCACATCATAACAAATTTATGTTTAAGAAGAGTTGATATAGATAAATATAAATTAAGAATAATGTCAAATATTTGTGTTGATATCTAATAGGCATGAAGGAAACACATCCTTGGAGATTAATTTGATTCTTTTCTTCCACAGAACTGGTAATGAAATCAAGTCAATATAACAATTATCTAGTGAGCACGTCCAAGAAGTTTTAAGACATAGACAAGCCCTTTATGGACCTACTACAAGTTATTGAAAACTCTACAATACATTCATCAACTATGAAAAGAAAATGTTACTTAAATATATGTAATAATCATAGACCCTATATCTTATTTTATTTAAGTAATCCCTTCAGATAATTCTCCTCAGAAACAAACAATAAAGAGCTACAGTGGATGCATATTTGGTCTATAATATTGAAAGAAATAGATATACATTTAATATCTAAAAAAATATTTTAGGAAGGTAAATTAATCCTCCATCAAGAGGATAACAGACGTTTTCTTACCTCCTTATTCTCTTCATCAGGTACAAAACTGTAAGTCTTGGGAATAGAGGATTATCTACTGGTAGAAAGATCCCAGAAAAACACAAAGGATTTGTGTAATTTTTAGACAAGAAAAAATATTTGCAAAATGTAACCTTTGGAAAAACTTTAACCTTCCCCTCTGTAATTGAGATCAGCAACAAACTCATTCAGTTCACATGCTATAACTTCTTAACTGTTTCCATTTAATACGTAATCCTGGGCAATTATAGATAGAATAACAGATGTTTTTGGTTTAATTTCCCTGAGAAGGTTGTCAAAGGGACCGTTTTATTATCCTCAAGTTATAGCTAATCCTTTGTAAGCTTGTTTTCCAAATGGATATACTGGATAGCACAGAGTTGTTATGGGTATTGATCTTACTGGTTTTAAACTGTAGAATTTGGTGTAGATTCATTATGTCTCAACCAACTAGTAACAATGGGATTTCAGCACATCAATTTATCCTGGTCATATAGTAGGGCTGTTAATGCTCTCTTCTTTACTGAATATGCATTATAAAGAATAAGTGTGTGTGTGTGTGTGTGTGTGTGTGTGTGTGTGTGTTTGTGTGTGTGTTTTTTAGAATGTTATACAGAGTAAGGAAACCTTAAAAGGAAGTAAAGGAAAATCATCAGAAAACTATTTAGCTAAAACAGCAATTATATATCATCAATAATATTGCAAAATAGATTAAAGTATCAGATTAATATAAGAAAACATTTAGATGTTTAATTTTACCTATAGAAATTATTTAGGATGTTATAGTTCCTAATTTGAATATCTAAGTAATATTGCTAATCTAAATCATTCATTATCTCTAAATTCTTAAATTTTTTATGACATTTAGGAAACTGATGCTAAGGAAATTCCATGCTTTGTAAAGATTTTTACTCAAAGAAAATGCAAATATTTGGATTAATACACAAATATTTTATTTTTTGCTTTGTTTTGCTTGTATGATATATTGCAACACATTCATCATATATTGCAAGATACAAATAAAATGTATAAAATGTGACAAATAGTAAATTTCAAGATGGGATATAATGAAAACATGGGTTTATATTGTGGAAGACATGGAAAAACAGTATTAGAAATGAATAAATGTTTGGCAGATAGAGCTATAATGAATTGCTAGAGGTTGGAAACCATGAAAATGATACAATTTTTTTGGATTTCTCCAGAAGCCCTTAACAATTCACAAGGAAGAAGGAAGAAGGAAGAAGGAGAAAGCAGATGGTGAAGTGCAACTTGGTTTTGAATCAAAAGGGCGTGAAAGATACAGAGACAAAAGGAAAAATAAGATAGATATTTGTTTTCCCTATAAAGCTGAAACTGAGATTTTCTCAACTATGCTCCTTCCAAGAAGAAATATTTACTACACAAATTTACTTCTGTTCTTAAATCTCATTGTAGCTAAATATGATATTAGCTTGGGTCAACAAAATGTTTCCTGGGATAAATTTCTATAAAAGCTGTAGATTTTCTTTTTATTAAAAAAAAATTGTAGGAATAGGGATTCTGAAAAAAATTGTGAAAATTCTTTTTTTTTTACTTTTTTAAAAATGAATATGGAAGACTTACTGTTGAAATAATTCATCTTTGTCTTAAAAAAATAAATATTCCAGAAAGAGACAGCCTAGATTGTAGGTCCATATGAGGGGCTGCAGGTACGATTAAACATAATTAGACATGTGGATGATGGGGATTAATGCTGTGTTTCAATTTGTTTGGGCTTTAGTTAAAAAAGGACAATTTTTATTTTGCCTATCATGTTTTTGGTTAAAAAAATCATTTAAAAAATGCTTAAACTTAATAAGCTGAAATTTTATTTCATTGAATAGTAAGCTATAAAAATTCTATGGGTTTTAGAAATAGCTTTAGAAAAGTTTATATTCAATTCGTGTAATCATGTGCAAGTGTGTACAAACACATATGAAACTAAATTTACCCTTCGTTAGGCATATTGATTTTTACTCATGAGTTTCATAACATTATAACATGAGCAATTTCATCCAAATTTTTTTTTCATTGCTGGGGATCAAACTGAGGAGCTCACACGTGGCATAAGCACTCTGCTACTGAGTTATACCCCTAGCCAACATGAGCACATGTAAATGAATTAATGTATGGATCATATGCATTTGTTTTTCAGGCAATGTCAATATTCAAGGACTGACATTTATGATAATTTTAAGATAAACACTGTGTTATTCAGCTTTTCATCTCTGTAAAAAATAGCTAAGGAAGGAAAATGAAGAAAAGAGGTTTATGTAGGACATAGTTCTGGAGGTTCAAGAACATGGCACCTACATAGGCTTAGGCCAATTCAGGGTTCTCGGGTGTGTCAAATCATAGCGGATGGCAGGAATGCAAGCAACAGTAAGTAACCACATCCCCAGGAAAAAAAAAAAAAAAAAAACAAGAGAAAACTGATGGTGCCAAGATCAGCTTTTTATAATAACTTTCCTGAAAGACCTACTAAGGAGTTGCATGTAAAGTTCATTAATCTCTTCTGAGGGAAGGGTCCCCAGTGATCTAAGGACCTTCCACCAGATCTCACTTCTTAAAGATTCACATCACCTCCCTATACTACCACCCTGGGGACCAAACTTCCAACACATAAATGTTTGGAGAGATACATTTAGATCATATTCAAATCACAGCATGCATTCTGTACCATCTAAATTCCAAATTCAAAGCCATGTGTTATATGAGTTATGGTTCCAAATTATCTAGAGATTAGTTTTCCCTGACCAAGAATTCAGGAAAAGAAGTGTTTATCATCTTCCTTCACTTGAAGTTAGTTTTGATTTTGTTTTCTTTTCTTTTTTCTTCTTTCTCTAGGTTTACCTTTTTACTAAGTATGGCATCCTTTGAGGGTTCCTGATTTATTTGAAATCTACATTCAACTTCCATTTTTCATATGCAGAGGTCTCACCTCTCACTGTGGCATAGGTATTTAAAACCTTCTTGCTGCTAGACGATCATTTGTCCAGTCTTAGAGCAGCCAATACATCTCCTCAATCATGTGCTGAATGAACTCTTCTGTATTAGTGGTATTAAGAGTTTTAATATAATTTTATTTTAAACTATGTATTTGAAAAAATGTTAAAATTTCAAGCCTTTGCGGTAGGAAGAATTTCTGGCTGTCTATTTAACAGGCTGCTAGAACTAGTAATTTTTATTCTTGGTTTTGATTTTTTTTTTTTTTTTTTGGTACTAGGGATTGAACTCAGGGGCACTCAACCACTGAGCCACATTCCCAGCCCTATTTTGTGTTTTTATGTAGAGACAGTGTCTCACTGAGTTGCTTAGCGCCTGGCCGTTGCTGAGGCTGGCTTTGAACTCGCGATTCTCCTGTCTCAGCCTCCCTAAGTTCTAGGATTACAGGCTTGAGCCACCATGCCCGGCTATTGGTTTTGATTTTTGAGGTGCTGGGGATTGAATTCAAAGTTTTGCATATACTAGGCATGTGCTCTACCACTAAGCTATATTTCTAGCCCTCCGAAATTTTCATTTTGGATCATTAAATATTTAAACTTTTAAAATAATTTCTTCTGCATTAACTATTCTCTTAAAATTAATTACTTCTTATAGTGGAATATAATTGACATTTTACATGAAATATTCCAATTATTTTAGATTGCCAAATTTCTTGTTTTAGAGTCATGAAATTGAATACTAAGCAATGCCAAAGTTTATTGAGTATGTATCATATTCTAGGCACTCTTCTGTGTACCTAGGACATAGCAATAAACCAAACACTCTTTTTCCTCATTCAGGTTGCATTCTAGTGAAGACTTAATGTTACAAATAAAAAAAATTGCATAATGGGTTTTCTAAAAAATATCCTTAAGTAAGAATATATTTTCCTCCTCTCGTGAAGTTGAGAATAGCTTCTATAATTCTCAGTGGCACAGAATTTGGAAGAGGCCAGTGTCATCTTACATTCTTGTATAATTGATAGAATGGTATAATTCTACTACATAATACCAATATTTATCCTGCTAGTTCTTTTATGCTTTGCTTTCTTTTCCTTTGTACTTTCCTGGTTTGTCTGCTCTCTTTATATCAATCATAGTTCAATGCATAAAACTCCTGTAGATATTTCAAGGGAATTAGATGATTATTGTGTTTGGAAAGGCTGGGTACAGGAAAAATAGGGAATCACCACCCCACTAACTTCAAGGTCCTATGACCTTCTTGGTAATCAGGAATTGAGGAAACTGCTTCTGTATTGACTTCCACCACTACAACTGCACAATCATGGTCCAGTTGTATGAATACTGGAAGTGGAGCTCAGTAATCACAAATACAGCTAATAAAATTTGCCTGCCAGATTTCACAGCTGCAGGAATATGGCAACTGGAGTACTTTTAAATTTTGTATTATTGTACTTCATTCACAGAATCTTTAGTAATTCAGTAGCCTAGTTGCAAGAGATGATAGGAAGTGTGTTTTTACTCTCCAGTCACTGCTATGCTATGAAGTAATGGACTAGAAGAGGGTGAGGGATGAAAAAGTAAGCAAAACTTAATGTCTGTGTTCCTTATGTTCAATCTTTCTTTACTATAAGATTTTAAGGTGTTTCTTGGAAATGTCATGGATGATATTATTTCTTAGCATCAATTTGATAGTTTCTATCTTTATTTGTAAAATTTAGTCTTCTCACTTCTGCAACAATAAGATAAACATATTTCTTTTGGGTTACAATATGCATGAAATTTGTGTGAATGGATGTGCTCCTTACATGTTCCCTTTGCCTTATTAGTGGTGATAGAACTAATTTGTTATTCCTTTTCAGTCTGTGACTCCTATGAATTAATATGAAAATGAGACACCAACTGTTTTACTCACTGATATTCTGCACACCTCTCCTCATAATTTTCTCACTTGGTTGTTTTCTCTTATTCTTCATCTCCACATGGACATTTAAATTCTCTTCATTTTCCTTTTCATCTTTTATCTTCTTTTTTTCTTCTTCTCACTTTGCTTCTCTTTCACCCTGGTGTACTTCTGAATCTTTTTTTGAATAGTGAAATAGTTTTATCTCCAGAATCGGTGCTTATTGCTTATATCAACACATGCTGTTTTGTGTGACATGAAGGTTTAATGCATGACTCTGCCAGAGGGCTGCTAAGGTGATTGATTGTTACATAATTCTGTCTTAAGAATTTTAATAAGAATTATTTTTAAAGTGGTTTCTATATGTTAATATAAAATTATATTGTAATTTACAAACCTTCCCCTTCATTTTTAATCTTTTCCATTTTCTGACTCTATCATCGTTACTCTTATTTAGTTATACCTCCAGAGGAAAATAACAATAGCAATATTTAATTATCAGTTTTAATATCGTGTGCAACACTTAGCAATATTAAATGTGTTTTTAAAATAACATTTAACATTATAGAACACACATGAAACGTAAAGCCAAATTGCATTCTCTCCTGTAAATTATTAGTAGCAAAATACATAAAGTACAAATTCCATGGAAGTAAAGAATATTTAGTAAATTATAAAATTTAAAGTGAAACAATAGGCAATTTTATTGTAATTCTTGGATATAAATTTGTCATTTATGTCCAAATCAGATCTGGATCATATTTTTTACTAATTTTCCAATTGCTGAAAATTTCTTTTAATGGTATGTGAGTAATGAAGAATTATAATCTAATTCCAAATACTGTCTCCTTGATTCTGATTTTCAAACAATCCTATCTTTTGCTTGATACTTTTGAGATCTCTAGATTCACTATGTACAGATGAACATTTCAAAATATAATTAATTATAATATCTTAATATCATCATTTATTTTTCACTTAAGAAAATCTTTACACTGGAATAAGGATTATTCTTGCAACACATTTTGTTTATTATCTTTTCTTTATAGATTCTGAAATTATGAGGCACATTTGCTTAACACACAATTTTAATGTACACTTGTCAAATGTGACATTTTTAGACTTCATATATTTTGAATCTATAGAATAAACAACATTTTATAATTAAAATATAGGTGCTCTATAAAATTCAATACATACTGGAGCGTTGACTTTTTAAAATTTGGCATTATAATCATTATAGTCACTAATATCATCATTGCTATTATTTTTATATTTATTTTACTCATTTTTATATTGTTACCTAAGAACAGGGTGAAGATTATGTATGAGCACTGTTACCTTAATGAAAGAAGAAAAGGCAGCCTAAATTTTATTTAGAAAGATGATGGTAAAAGTGGACAGAATTAATGGTTACAGAAATAGACATTGACAATCTGCCTGACTCTATCTATCTATCTATCTATCTATCTATCTATCTATCTATCTATCTATCTATCATCTATCTATCTGTATCTTTCTTTCTACACAATTGTTTTCTCAGTCTTTTTGAAACATGGGAGTCCAGATTTTTTATTTCTATAATTTGATTTGAATATATATGGTAAGATTGACCCGTAATCATGTGAAATACACCTCCAAAATTTTATGCTCATTTACTCACCATGGTATGGTATGCAAAGCCACACACACACAAACACAAATTGACAAATAAATTCTTACTTCCAGATACACTCACATTACTTCTCCCTTGTCCTTAATTATTCTTCAGCTAAGGATGGGCATGTGATATATTTCTGGGAAATGAAATATAGGTGGATATCATATCATTATCTCTCCCTTGGGTTATTTTAATAGAAACTTAACCATAATAGTAGACTTCTACAGTGTGTTTTCCATGTCACAGCTATTTTTAAGTTTCTAATATAATTCTGTCAACCTAAACTAGAAAAGTGGCATTGTAAATAAAATGAACACAAGAGTAATCATAGATAAAGTGGAGGCAGAAAGAAAAGTATGTGATTAATAACAATGAATGAAGGATAATGAATATTATCCAAATGAAGAGTGAAAAGTCAAAGGTGTATATACTTTAGAAGAATTTGTTAAATTAGGATTTTAGAAAGGAAGATTAAGAACAGAGAAAGATAAAAATTTGGAGGGAAAAGATAAGTTATAAGAAGAATGTGTTAAACTTTAATTGACTACAGAGAATTCAGGAAAAGAAATAAAATAGGTTAGTTGATATATGGCCTGGATTTGCAGGATAAAGTTTTCATTAGGAATACAGATTTAGAATTTATGGTAAGGGAAAGCATACCACTTTATGTATTCCTGATAAAGGCTGTGAGGTGACATGAGAAGAGAAGATAGTCTGAAAGGCTGAAGTGCAGGAATTTATTTGGGGATAGAAGGAAAAATATGATCCAGAAGTGACAGCTGAGTAATGATGGTTAAGTAAGGAATTAGAAGTGAAATGAAAGAGAAGAGAACAAATGGTTTCAGGACAGAAGGAAACAATGAAGATAATTAATGGTCTCCATGGAGAATAAGGAACATAAATAATTTTGACCTCAGCAAGAACAGTTTGCCAAGCATTGCGTGGTAACTGGGGAATGAAAAAAATGTATTGCTACAGAGAGGAGATTGAGTACAAATTCCATAATTGTTAGTACTTGATTCCAGAAGGTAAGAGGCTAAGCTTACTACAACAGCAAGGTTGGGGAGTTGAGATTTCAACAGAAAAGGGCACATACGTATCTTCAGCAATAAATGGGAAGAAAAATAAAATAGATATGTGAGTTACAGGTATGTTTGTACACTTGTGTGAAGTACCATGGCTTCTATTTTGTCACAAAAGAGGAAGAGATGTTCTCTGAAATGGGTGAATAGATGAATTGGAGTTAAAAAATTGGAAGTGTGGAGAGAGTGCTGCCTGACTGGTTTTTTTTTTTTGGTACTGGGGATTGGGCTCAGGGGTACTCGACCACTGAGCCACATCCCCAGCCCTATTTTGTGTTTTATGTAGAGACAGGGTCTCACTGAGTTGCTTAGCACCTCGCCATTGCTGAGGCTGTCTTTGAACTTGCGATTCTCCTGTCTCAGCCTCCCTAAGTGCTGGGATTACAGGCTTGAGCCACCGTGCCCAGCTCTGACTGGTTTTTTATATCATTGAGATTCTATTTGAAATTGTCAAGTGTGACTTTTAATTGGTGCTGTATTCTGTGTCACATGACTTTCTTCAGTTAGGCTCTGCACATTGGGATTGGATAGGAACAGAGAGTTAGGTCGAGGCTGTTCGAATTTTTAACCTTAGAAATCTTTTAATAAGAATTCTTCATAAGAAATTATCTGCTCTAAGTCTGCACCCTAACTAAGCATTTCTTCTTTCCTCTTTTGGGTTTAGTTTATATTCCCTGTTTAACACTATTACACTTTCATTGTGTACTAGACATATTTCTGTGTGTCCTATCTCATCTGATACATAATAAGTACTTGTATTCATACTTGTGGTTACAATGCCTAGCAGATTACCTTGTATTAACTGTTTACTGCATGTTGATAACCTGAAAGAAAATAGTCCTGAGATTTTATCAAGATCACTCATGTCAAGAAATGTTCTCCCAGACCTGTGCTTGATTACAAAGGAAAAATTTTGAGTGAATTTGTATGTTAGATCACAATTGAAACATTTATATACTGAAGGATAGGCATTAAATTCATTGAAATATAAAAAATATAAACCTCTACTGAGGTTTATACATTTAGTCACTAGCAAAAAGATGCTATTAAGTGTTTCATACAGCTAGTTCAAACTGATATGTGCTTTAAAAGCAAAACACAAACTAGATTTTAAAGAATTAGTATAGAAAAAGAATACCATATATCTTTTTAATGTATTATATTGATTTCACATTAAAATATTTAGACATATTGAATTAAAAAATATATTAGTAAAAGTAATCTCACCCATTTCTTTCAATTCTCTTTATAAATGTAGCTACCATAAAATTTATGATATGTGGTTCTCATTTATGTGGTTCTCATTTATGACTCATTATATTCCTATTAATGTAGGACACTATTGATATAGAAAAATATATTGAACTAAATAAACTTGTGTTGTCTTTTATAAATATTATTTTCCCAGTAATAATTTTAATGGTCTAAAATATTGAATAATCCAATTTGCAAGGGTATTGAAGAGTTTCTATATTCTTCATATGACACATCAAATGAGTTTCAAACTTTAGTTAAAATTTATTAAAATAATAGATACAAATGTAAAGAATGAGTCCAAATATTTAACAATATGGTAAATTAATGTTATTTTAAAATTAATTCTATGTCTGTTATAATCCAATGTTAGCACTTTCTTGAAAACCATTGAATTTCTAACTACAATCTATAGGCATATTGAGACTATGTAGCAAACTGTTTATTCCTGATCACAATTATAAGTTAGCAAAGTATCATTTGCAGTTGGCAAAGTTTTACAACAAAAATTGAAAACAAAAATATACACATTTCATAGCATATTAAAATCTGCAGTGATAGTTTCTATAATAAAATACACATGTGTAAATTTTGTCCATGAATAGCAACAAGGGTAATATGTCTAAAAAGAAACAGTAAATGACGAAAACTAACAAAAATTGCAGGAGACTCTCCTTTCCATAGTATGTGGTGGTTCTCACAGATAACTGAAATGTTAAAAATGTGTCCTGTAGCTTGATGTCGTATTTATAAAAAATTTTCAGTTGTTTTATGAAAGAAGAGATGACATTTTGTTTATACACACACACACACACACACACAAGATGTGAGCTACATTGAGCTACATGTTTTCCATTGCTACTACTATGAAATCTTCATGTACATATTGAAAGCAATAATCTGAAACTCATGGTTAATTTTCATAGTGTTTCTTAAACCTGACTCCCATTTTCTTTATATTTACCATTTGCCCATAGTACTATTAAAGTTGTTCAAAATACTATAATGCTAGAATAGAACTGTAAACAAACAAGAGAAATAGTTCACAAATGCCTCTTGGATAAGTAATTCATAAATACATCGAAAAGATTTCTCACTTTATTTTGCACTTTTCCTATAGTTTTTATAAAAAACGTTGACAATATAACCTAACTTGCTATTCTAAAATTATTTTATGTGTTATACAGATGATATGCACAATAAGCTTTTATTTTACATATAACTCATTGTATTTTCACCATAAGGAACAGAGTTTGAGCATAAAGACTAAGGGTCATACAGATACTTGTTTTTGTGTAAATCAGTAGAACCAGAATGAAGAACCATTATAGCCAGATTTATAAACTCTATCCTGAGAGAAATATTAACTATAAAATTATTGCAGAATAGACATTTGCAAATACCCATCATGGTGATCATTTTTCTTCTTTGTGGTGGTAAAACATTTTGACTACTTATCATTGCTATTGGTATTTTCCACCTTAAGT
>CM053408.1:30960748-30983300 GCA_028644305.1 Xerus rutilus
AATTTTAAACTTTCTATTAGCCACACTTTGAAAAAGTAAAATGAATTAGCCTATATCAATGTTAATATATTTTATTTAACAAAATAGATCTAAACTACATTCCTTGTAAAGTATAAACAATATAAAATATTAGAAGCTTCAAAAGTTGTGTGCTTTTTCCTCAATCCATGGTCTATTTCACATAACCCATCCCAATTCAGACTAAGCACATGCTAAATTCCATGGTATCCTGTTGGCTGTGATCCACTGTTTTAGACAGTGCATCTTTTGCAAAGGTAGACACATCCTCAAAACCACAACACATGTTTCAATTTATATGTATGAATTTACATACTAATTTACATACTGATACATTTTCATGACATTTACAACTAAGTCATGAAATTACTAGAACAATGAGAAATATTTTAGGGCTAACCCAAGCAAAACAAATTTTTTAAAAAAGAAAGAATTTTATAGGAAAGAAGGAATGGAATGGCCTGTTCCCCACAAAATCATTTGGTTTTGATGAGAACCAAACTAATAAATGGCAGAGTCAAAAACTAAAGAAAAGTTTTGGGGAGAATCTGGATTCAATAATAAGACCTAACACACAACTCTGAAGGATTTCTTCCTCCCTCTTCAGGTCTGTACAGACATGTTATTCTCTAGGACTCTGGAGCTATAGGTGTATCAAGGAAGAACATTATTATTACCAACTAAGTATTCTCTTATGAGGGGAAGAGAGACTTCATCAAGAAGTTTTACAAAATTATATCAAAATAATAAGAGCTAGAAGAGAATGGAAGAAGCAGGATAGAAACATAGTCAAGACTATAATTGACATATTTGTTGAAGAGTTATTGGACAGTAATTCTTTGTGACTCCTAGTGGGGAAAAAAGAGACACAGTATGAGTGTGGAAGATAGAAATTCTGTTACTAAAATTGTGAACATTAATTAGTTCATACACACATATTTATGCCAGATATTTTTTAAATTAAGTAGCATTTTTATATTATATGTGCAATAATAATTAGTGGAATATTTCAGTATATTTTAGAATATTTTAGAATATTTTAGAAATTAGGTTCCATTTCTCAGATAACCAAATATATCTACATTTCTTTCACTGATATTATTTAAAATACACTAAATATATCTCCTAGAAGATAGTTTGCATTTGGTAAAGCAGTAGTAATTAATATATAGAAATATATTAATATATATTATAGACTCTTGTTACAAATGGCCAACAGATATATGGAATAAATGTCCAATAGCACTAATAATAAGGGAAAGGCAAATAAAAACCACAATGAGATATTACCTCATTCCAGTAAGAATGACTGTCATACAAAAAAAAATCTAAGAAAATAAGTGTTAGAGTGTGGAGAAAAGGGAACACATGAATGCTGTTGGAAGTGTAAAGTAGTATAACCATTAAGGAAAACCACAAAAAATTAAAACTCTAAATACCATATGATCTGTCAATAATACTCCTGGGAATATAGGCAAAGGAAATAAATCAGTATATTAAAAAGACAACTGTATTCCCATGTTTATTGCAGCACTATTCACAGTAGCCAAAAAATGTGAATAACCACATTATGCATCAATTGATGAACAGATAAAGAAAATTTACACCATGAAATGTTATTTAGCCATTAAAAACAATAAAATCCTGTCATTTTCTGAATTGGAGGTCATTATGTTAAGTGAAATAAGCCAGGCACTGAAAGACAAGTACCATGTGATCTCAGTCATATGTAGAATCTAACAAAAGTGATCATTTTCTATAGTAACTATCATTTCCTACAGTAATAGATAGTAAGGCATAGGGAGGGAGAGTGGGGACAGGTAGATGAATGGGTACTAAATTAGAGTTAGTAAGAGTAAGATATTTTGGTGTGTTATTCTATAATAGAATGACTATAGACAATGGTAATTTTCTGTATATTTCAAACAGATGCAAGGAAGAATTTTGAATGGATTCATCATAAATTAATAATAAATATTTGAACAGATAGATATATTTATACTGTAGATGAATCAGCTTTTCCTCATTGTGACAAATATTATTTTCCTATGGAAAATGTGACAAATATTATTCCTTTCTCAATGCCAAGATTTGTGAATATATAAACAGAATATTTAATAAAGAAATGGTTTTGAAATGTATATTATGAATGTTTTTAGTAGTAGTAAGTAAATAATTAGATAAGAAATTCAAGTATCTGAATGGTTTCTTGAGCCCAGTGTCAATACAGTAAGCATGTCCTGTTATATGGCTCTAAGTGTTGTAAGGTAAATAAGGAAGAATTGACTCATGATTCTACATTTAAAGCCCAAACAGAATAGAAATAAATATTGTCTGACCAATATTTTCAGAAAATAAAATCTACAGAAATGGAATCAGAATATGAAACATTTACATAAATCATCACAGAGAAAATTGTGCTTCTTTATTACCTTAATTGGTTACTATAAATGTACACAGTGAAAAGTATGGCTGAAGGGACCCCCAAAGGGTGTTGCCTTCCTGTTGATGATTTGGAGCTGAGAAGAAAGAGAAAGGCAACCAATGTTGGGATAGAAAATACTGAATTTTTTTCTTTTTGCTTTTTTGCCCTAGTATCAGTACATTAGTCCTAGCTTTTTGCCATTTTTATTACAGAGTTCAAAATAGGCATAAATCATATCAATAATCAGTTGATTCTGACTTCAGAGTTGGACTCGGAAATAATCTGAATCCGTAAAGTCCAGTGTTAATAAACCTCTGCATATTATAGAACGAGGAGAGTGTTAGTAGAAAACAAGTGGATAATTTCAGAATTTCAGAAAAACAATCAAGACAGGACTGTGATATGGGAGCTGAAGGGTATTTTATTCACATAATACAGTGCTATAATGTACTATAAAGCTTCAAGCTTACATTTTGTGCAATCCATCCTTATTTTATGTAAATATTATAAAATAAAAGGCTGTTTTCAACAAATTCATGGAACTTAGAATAGCTTCCTTTGGGATATTTTTCCAAGCATCTTTGGGGATACTCTTTGGAAAACGGTAATTTAATTGTTGTTTTGAGAAAGTAAAACAGAGAACATATTTTGTTCTCCATCTGAACTCCCTTCAAATATCTCTCCAGAAACTGGGAGTATTGTTGATTTAATAGCTAGTCTTTTTTCTAAATTCAGTGTTGTGTTATATTTTTCTATATATTTTGGGCAACCCATGTTAATTTAAATTCTTGCTTACATAAGTGGTTTCAGTAAGTCCATAGGTATATTTGGATGAGCACTGTGTGGATCTTTTTAATTAGAATTTTCGCTAAGTTGAGCAGGAAGTGCATTTCCTCTGATATGCATGTGTAATTTCCACTAAAGTGAGCAAGCATAACTAAGGGCGATGTTTTCCCCTCTGAACACTTTAAATTCTATGCACTCCAGATGCTATGGAGACTCCAATGACTATTCTCTTATTCAAATTGTTGACTTGTCATGGCAATATAATTCCTTATGAAACCACTTTTGTTTGTTTAAATGAAGTTTTAGACCCCTCCAAAGTCATATAAGTTCTGGTTATGGAGGTGTTAACTTTTCGATGATGGAAGAAATATTTGCTAAGTGAAATGAAAATATTTGTCAAGGCCATCATGCTTCTAGTTTGATGATTCTGGACAGGATGCTGATACTAGCTGGCAGAAAGATATGAACATCCCTGCAGATTAAAATGCAAATTTTATTGCTGAAAACAGTAATACTCAGAAAGGCCATAGAGCCTTTCAGCTTTCTGACGGCAGCTTGTGGAACCAGTACACTGAATCACTCAATATCTTTAAGTGTTTATCCAATTCGGGAACTCTAATAAACATCTGTTCACACTGTATCTCTGCCAAGCTCTAGTTTTAAGAATATACAGTCTTCAACATTAAATAACTATTGGGTTAAACATTTTTTCTGGAGTAGATCGTGATTGAATATGGTCTTAATTAAAATGAAATTAAAGAGGGCCTTTAAAGTAAAGGTAATAAAAAATAGAGAGACTTTAGGCTTTTACACCTATATTTCTGTCTCTATAGAAAGTCACAATTTGAATTCAGTTTTTATGGAATGAGAATAGTGTATGCAAAAATTGAATAATTAAATTCTGCAATGGAAAGAAGAGATAAATGGGTTTATTCAACAATCACTTATTAAGTGATGCTTAGGTATCAGGACTCCTGCTAATTTAGAGGATATCAAGAAAATGTTAAAAAATGGACAGTCTTTCAAACATAGATAGGGAGGGAGAGAATCCCTCAAACAATTAATTCCAGTAAAACATTATTTTTAAAAATCCCTTATGTTTCAGCACATTCTACACACATGAGAGATTTTCCCCTGCAGTTCTCAACAAAAAAAGCCATTCTTCTCACAAAGGAAGAAATTTTATTTTAGTTTGGCCTTCAATGATGTGCTTTCAAAGAAAGTGGTAGCATGTGACTATAAAATCTACTGCTATCATCATTTTATAATGACCATCTGTGCTTTGGAAAACAGCTATCAAGAGTATCAAGCCTGATCTTGGTCAAGATGAAAATTTGGTCATAAATATCTTTCTAGGCTTGATGCTGACTCACTTACCAAAGGGTAGACACTGGTCACTCGGGTATTTAAATTTATTTAGATACCCATTCACAAATAATTTAGTGAAAATAATACTAGAAGAGATAATTGGTCTCAGTTTTCTCAATTTCTCCAATTAAATACTTAAACAATGACTTTAATTTCAAATATATAAAATACTTGTTGTTGCCCCATGTACTTCAAATGTAATATTTTATTTTTTTCCATGCATTTTAACACATTTGCTTATTCTTGAATTTTCACAGTACATTCAAAATTGAGGCATCTGCTGATAGTTTAATACTAGAATATTAAATTTATAATTTTTTTTGTACTGGGGATTGAACTCAGGGGTACTAGATCACTGAGCCACATCCCCAGTCCTATTTTGTGTTTTATTTAGAGACAGGGTCTCACTGAGTTGCTTAGTGCCTCGCCGTTGCTTAGCTTGAATTCTCCTGTTTCAGCCTCCCAAAGTGCAGGGATTACAGGCATGCGCCACTACGCCCGGCTTAAATTTATAATTTTTAATACATAGAATATTAAATATTATATTTGAGCCTCTGTTTCACTTCATCGTGAATAAACTAAAAGTAATTGCATTTTCCTTATCTTTAATTTCATTCATGTATGCTTTCATCTTGTTCCTTTCTCTTCTATTATCTCTAATTTTGATAGCCAAGTTTAACAACATAATACACAGCATAAATAAGTGTTCTTAGTGCACGTCTTAGATGTCCTTACAGTGTTCTTGTTGTTAATGTTTTCCTATTATATGAATATTGATTGTAAAAATATGAAATATGTCATATTTTATAAACTCATTTACAGTTTACATGTAACTTAATCTCTGTGGTGAATAATCTTGAGAGGCTGGAAGACAAATAAGCATTAATGTTATGATAGTTTCATACTAAGAACATATTCTTCCCCTTGGAGGTGGTTTTAAGTGCTATGAATGATGCACTTTAATCTGAGCAGAGAAAACAAAAAGACAAAATTATCACAAACTGATGTTGATTTAATATTTTCTATGGGTGAGCTCATACATGAAAAGTTAACAAATGTCATCCTCATGCATTAAAACAATAGTAAAACAAACTATGCATGGATATATTACTTGGTTGTAATGTAGCTCCGCTCTCTTAATGACTTTTATAATTAAACCATGGAATAAAGGGAGTGACTTGCCAGCAAGTGGCCACAAATGTCAATGAGAGCTGAGCTTACTGCCATCGTCTAAAACTCAGAAATAGTCACTCTTCTGCAGATCCCTCTGTGAAGAAAAGCTTTCCAAACATCAAGGATTAAAAAAAGGTAGGAAAATTTTAATGACTTGAACATTCACATATGTTTGATATTTTAAAATGGTTTTGTGAGGACAAAGCGTCTTTTCTCAGCTAATGACATTTTCTTATGAATCCAAACTTTTATGTCTATGTAAATCCAGGAGTTGGAGAGCATGCTAACACACAAGGCCACACATGCACTTCAATTCAGGTCTCATGGCTTCGTTTAATATTTTTCCTCCCTGAATATTTTATTGATGATTTTTAACTCAGTTTTGATCTGATTGAAAAAAGAACTAAGGCCAAGTATATCATTACTCAGGAATTTGTGGTTCCAAGGCCATCAAAATAAGCCTCATCCCATGCCAGCAACTGTAACTGTAATCACACAGTTGTTACAAGTCATTGACAGGAAATAATGAACACATGGCTGATATGCTGTGAATGGTAATTCTGCCACTTTGTCTTCGGAATCCAGAGGCTGTTCATTTTCTCTGGCAGAGAATCTCTTACAAAATTCTGTGATGTTTATATTCTACTTGAAACTCCATGTTATTATATTTAGGATGTAAAAAGTATACTATGCTTTAAATTATATACTGAGAGGAGAGATAACATCATGACATTTTGTCATAATTTAGAACTCAGTTGCCAAATTATGGGGACCTAATAATATGTATCTAATCAAAATAGTCTACAATTGAATTTGGAAAACAAGATAAACGTAAGTGTAAAAGACACATATTCGTGTCTTTTTCAAAATGTAACAGATGAAGAATTTTTTCAAAAGATACTAAACAGCAAGCTGATGGTGTATGTAATTAAAATGCTGATTTTACATGTATATGTAAAACATATATATGTATATATATATATACACACATATATATATACATATACATATTATATATATGCATATATATATAATATTTTATGTTTATTGAATCCTTACTATGTATAGGCACTGGACAAAGCTCTTCATACCATTTTGTCATCACAATCATCTTATAACTTCTGTAATAAATCCTAAAATTCCAGAATTTGTAGAGATTTCCTTGTAATGAAAAGCTTCAAAGTCTCCTTAAAAAGGTGAAATTCTGAACTCTGTTAAGTGTCTGGTCTAGAAATATTAGCCATTGTAAAGTTTAAAAGATGACATCATAAATGAATAACACAATTTTAGGAAAAATGTGTCAACAGATTTGTGAAAATGTCATTTAGAAAATACAGACAGACAAGATTGGTATGGAAGTTCAGAAAATGAATGCAATGGCTAGAAATTGGTGAAATTTAAGAAATAAAAATTTCAGAGGATTTTGTGCACTTCAGGCAAGATTGCTCAATTTCTTGTGTTACCTAACATATGCCAGATGATGTTTGAATAACAATGTAAGAAACAATAGCATATTTAGTACTTGAAAGAGACATATGAAGTGGGCACTTTTATTTTCCTTGTCCTATAATTGATGAAATCAAAGCCCAGAACTTGATTTGCCCAAGATCAGACAAAGAGTAAGTGACAGTGTTTGAGTTTTCTCTGGGAAACTCAAGGTTATGGGAAGTTATGGAATATTTTAAATAAAACTCAGGTTATGGGAAGTTATGGAATCTTTTAAATTTGTATAGGGAAGGGAGATAGAAAATACTATTAAGTCTCTGAGAGGAGTAAAATGGAGTATTATATTGCCACTGACAACTACTCCCACAAAGTAGAAAACTAAAAAGGAAATCCAGTAGGGGAGAGGTCACTGAAATAGTGTGATTTATTTGGGTTTTTAAGACATGAAGGATCTAAAATAATTTTCTCAAGGACACTACTAGAAAAAATGAATCAATACATAATCTTTTTTAATTTTTAAATTTTTGACTGTGTAAGGATGAAGTCATTACAAGAATATTAAAATGTCCTCAGAAGGATGGTTTTGGATGCTATATTATATTATAGTTTGGATATGCAAAGTCTTCCAAAGTCTCATGTTCTCAGAGGTGGCACTTACAAAAGTGATTAGGTCATAAGAGCTCTCACCTCATAGGTAGATTAATCCATTTGTGGCTATATGAACTACTGTAAAGTGGGACTTTTTGGAGGAATTTGGTCTTTTGGGAGATGTCCTGGAAGGGTTTGTCTTCTCTCCCACCCCTTTTTCCTCCTCTCTTTCTGCTTTCTTGGTGAAACAAGTTGAGTAACTTTTGTTCCAAAACATCTTTCTGCCATGACATTTTATCGCATCTCAGGTCCAGAGCAATATAGTCGAACAACCGTGGACTGAGACCTCTGTAACTGTGAGCCCCAATAAATACTTTCTTCTTTAAGTTTTTTCTTGTTAGGTATTTTTGTCACAGCAATACAAAGCTGACTAACACATACTATTAGAAAATTGCTTCTAGTTTAAATGGAATTGTCAGACTTTGGCACATTACTGATGTATATATATGTCTTCTAGTTATAAAGTGAAAGCGTTATCCTGGGAGTGGCACAAGAGGAGGAAAGCCCTGACAGTAAATTTTCATTAGGAAAAATCTGAGGAAAACTTGTCATTTATGTATTATTTTTTAATTGTTGAAAATATTATGTACTAGAAATATTAACTAAAGAGCAGCACAAGGTTCTCATCTGTGGACAGAGAAATCTCAAGTTCAAGTTTGTATCTAAGATGTACTAATGTGACTTCAGATACATCTGTTTATAGTCCCAAAGTCTTAATTTTAAACATATGAATAATTTTAGAGGTAGTCAGATTCTTAGCTAAATGAGATAGTATATGCAAATATACTTTATATGTAACTATAACCATAGTAAGTTTTCTCATAGGCCTATATTTATTGAATGACAGACACCTTTAGTCAACAGAAAGACACCTGTAACAAGAGAGAATGCAGGTGGCAAACAGAACCCTTTAACAACAGAAGAGAGTGCAGCATTAAGTCCTCATTGTGGAATGAAGAAAACTGATCTCACTGTGGCAAAGGCTCAATCAATTACCTGGACTTTGCATTATGTATTATAGAAAGGAGGAAACATAAACCAAATCAATGTTCAAATTTAATTTTTGTTTTGAAAAACTGTCTAGAATTATTTCTATATTTTATTTAGCAGAATAATATGTAGAAATATTTTTTTTCATATTGTTCTAGCTAGTGAGGAGCAGGGAATGAAAAGAAAAATATTTGTATATGTACACCTCTGTGAGTGCCTACAGAGTTTGTAGGTTAATCAAAATAAATAATTCTTTCAGTAATCTCAATCTTTTAATCTAGCTATGTATTTTCTCAATTTTTAATTCCCTACTACCTATAATTGTTTGTTTGCAGCACATTTACACTGAACTGGTCTTTGAAATCAATACTTAGCTCTTTTACTAATTTTATCTGATCTGAAATATTATCCATCTAATCTTATAGCCTATTCTGATATTCCCAATTATGAATGTATATAATTTAGATTTGATTATAAAATATTATAATGTCATTATTTATAGATTTAAAACCCAGTGCTTAACCAGGAAAGAATGATATTAGAGAAATGTTCTTAACAACTACATTATCAAACAACATCAATTGGCTTGGCAAAGGTTAAGACTGACAATTACCTCTGGTTGCTGCTAAAATGGCCACTGTGCATCCTGGCATTTTATTTATCTTATTTCAACTGAATGAGAGTTTAAGTACACAGGGTAATTACCTGAAGGCTGAACAGATTGGGTTGGACATTGCATCCTCATCAGAATTCAGCAGCAGTGTAGAAGAATGAAAATAAGCATAAAATGGAGAGGAAATAAGAGATTGGCATAGAACAAGAAAAGCCATGTTGATTCTTAATTGATATGAGAAAGAAAAGGGGTTGGTTCAATCTTAAATGCTGTTTTCCCACTGCTTTTTAGGCTGGCATATGATTATAACTTAATTGCTTTGAAGAATTCTAGTTATCATTTTTGTAGTCTTAAAGAATCTAGTGTGGTCAGAAAGGAAGCAGATGGAGGGGGGATTGCTCCATACACTTCTATGGACTTTAGTCTCTAAAATGCATGGCTCCAATGCTAAAATACAAATACAGAAAGGATGCACTTCCCTTCATGATAGAATTATCTACCACCAAACAGCTGTAATTTTACTAAAGATCTTTATTGTACTCTGCCAGGTGATTTTCAGATCTCTGGAATAAATCCATCTTAAATTAAAAGAAAACATATGTTTGCTTTCTTTTACATTTTCTGAGATTTGGAATGGTAATTATTTTACCTGCAAATTTTGGAATAAATGTATACTGCAGTTACCTTTCCAGAATAAAAACAAACAAACAAAATAGCTGATAATTGGAGAAAGTCAATACAGAATAAATACCCCCTAAGGGAAATTTTTTGTAGTTGTCATAAATTTCACCTATGAGCTATGAGGATCTGTCACTAATTCAGAAACCTAGAAATAGTTTGGATAGAGAACATTAAATGGAAAGGGGATAACTGCAAAACTGAACTGAATTGAGTATAGTTTTACAATCTGAAAATGCCATTTGAATATATGCATATTGGGGGGGGTAATCAACTTGAGATATGAGGTGAGATATGTTACCTTTCAGGATACATACTGAAGGTATATAGCAAATAATAGAAGTACATGTAGAAATTCTTTGTAATATTCTCAGTAATTGTGTTAGTCAAGCTTTTGATTATTAAAACAAATATCTGAGATAATCAACCTAATAAGAGAAAAAGTTCACTCTTGTTCATAATTTGGGAGCTTTTAGTTTCTGGTTTGTGGACCCCATTGCTTTTGGGCCCGTGATAAGGCAGCATATTGTGGCAGGAAGTGAGTGGTACAGGAATTTGCTCACTTCATGGCATCCAGGAAGCAGAGAGAGGAAGAAAGGGAAGAAGGGAGGGCGAGGGGAAGGAGCTGGGAACCAAAATCCCCTTAAAAGACACACCTCAGTGACCTAACTTCCTCCCACTTGATAAATACTACCTCTTAAATATTTCACTACTTCCCAATAGTGTCACAGTCTGGTGGCTAAGCCTTTAACTATTTGGGGGACACTTATCCAATTACAGCAGTAATAGAATAAAATACAACTGTAAATGAAACAAATGACCATTAATATGATTGTTAAATAAATCATACTGAAGATGATTCATGTGCATTCATCAGAAGAAGCTCTCTATAATGTATGTATATTATATAATAGGATATCCAGTATGATCCTGAATATAGTAAAGAATGCAAGTAACATGAATTTAACAACTGAAAATTAAAATTAAGTTTTAAAACCAAGAACTAATCACTTATAGAAACTAATAAAGAAGGATAGATATAGGAAGGAGCCTTCTAATATTTTATTTGAGCTCTTTTATAAAGTTTAAAAATTTTAACATGATAAAATATTTTGTTCCTAATAATTTAAAATATATATGCTAATTATGTCTATATTTCATAAAATCTGGTTTCATATATGTTTTCTTTCTCAAAGGATTCAAAAAACTCTTCAAGGAGATATTCCAGGGAATTTCTACTTTTTTTGTATTATTTTGACAACAAGCATGTGCTTGTATGTGTTATGTATAATTTACTTATTTGAGAAATTGATTTCTGGAGAAAATATTCAATTTCTGTTTTAAATCAATTAGAGCATGATAATGATGTACATTCAATTTACATCTGTCCTAGAAAATATTTATAATGATTTTAATGACCACCCTAAAAGCATTTTCAGTAGTATAAATTATTTATGTTAATATTGTTTTAACTTTAATAGCTATTTATAAGACACATATTGGAGAATGTTGCAAGTGTAATGATATGAAGAAAATGGCATGCATTTGGTATTAAAAGTTTAACCAAAATGAGATATAATTAAAATTACCATTGTACAACATAAATAAACTTCCCTTATATAATGAACTTTACTTTTCTACAACATTTCTATGATTATAATAATGAAACAATATCATTTATTGAATAGGTTCTAAATCTAAATTTATATTACATAGAAAAAAAATTTTTAGTTTTTAAGCATTAAAAATAGCTTTAGAAAAATATTCAATTTCTGAATGACATACTAATATTGCTTACTTACTTATTTTTCTCCACATTACTGGAAAAAGTAAGTAAAGTTATGTGATTCACACTACTCCAAATTTCAGTCCAAGTTTCAGAGATATTAAATAAAAAGAATTAGCCCGGCGTGGTGGCGCAAGCCTGTAATCCCAGCACTTAGGGAGGCTGAGACAGGAGAATCACAAGTTCAAAGCCAGCCTCAGCAATGGCCAGGCGCTAAGCAACTCAGTGAGACCCTGTTTCTACATAAAAGACACAAAATAGGGCTGGGGATGTGGCTCAGTGGTCGAGTGCCTCTGACTTCAATCTCTAGTACCAAAAAAATAAATAAATATATAGAATTAAAACATTTGTCAACTAATTTAGGAGACTCCTACATAAAATTTACAGTGATTAGTAGTGAAAAATGGAGAATTTTGAAAGAAATAAATTTTGAAGTTTCATTTTATTTATTTTGTAATTTTTAGTTTTTGAGGACTATGAACAAGTGGACATATTCAATAAACAAATAAAAATGTGAAATTTTAAAGAAAGAAAACTAGATTTAAGATTCTTTCTAGCCCTTAGCATGTTTGGACCACTCAGGGAAAAATATGTTAAAAGAAAAAGGATAAAGAAATATGATAACAAGATTTGAAATGGAGCCCAAGAGAAGGACAAAGAAAGAACAGAGAAGCTGAGTTGTGGGAATCCCAGAGAGTTTCATCTTGTTCATCAAAGAGAGGCAAAGTCATAAGAACAAGTAGTATAAAACAATCCTAAATGCAGCAGTGAAATATGGATACTGAGTAAAAATGTTTATAATTGATCATTTTTCCTCATCTTGTCTATATTCTCTTCATAAGTAATATTTGTGAAGCTTTTAGAATTGTAACATTTACATGGTTAACACAATAAGAATATTTGATGAACAAAGTTACAGTAATCTAACAATTGAGAATTCACATGTGATCTCCAGTCTAGGTAGATTCAATAGACATTAGATTCCAGCAGATTGAGGACGAAAAGCAGAGAGAGCAAATGTACACTTGCTTTCAATATTTTTCATATACAAAAGAAAACCAGTTAATTTAGTGGATTAAGACTTTTAGATGCAGAAAAGAGAATTAATGTCTAACAAAGTTTTGTTGGAATGTTGAAATATCCTATGTGACAATTTCATTTATATCAGTTAAATATGTAAAAATGTTCTCTGTGGTAGGGAGCAAGGACGTGAATTCGGTACTGAAATGGTACTGAATCAAGTTACTTTGATCCTTTCTGAAATAAGCTTTTAAAATGATCGCCAGGGCTTCCTCCTATGTGCCACTTCTTGAAGGTTCTATCATCTATCACATTGCTGCACTGGGGACCAATCTCCCAACACATGAAACTGTGGGGTTCATACTGAGACCAAACCATAACAACTACTATATTAAAGAGGGAATACAAAAGATAATCTTTTTAACAGGTCTCAAGTGAAACTTAAGAACATTTGGTAGCTATGAATCTTCCTTCGTAAGTCCTTTTTCTACTATAATCAGAATTCATCAGCTAGGTCAACACATTTTTTTTCAGTGCTGTGGTATGAACTCAGGGCCTCATGCATGCTAGGCAAGTGCTCCACTTCTGAGATACAATCTACTTCCTGCATATCTTTGTGATAAATTTTTTAAATACATAGAAAACAGATGGACAATATCTTCCAGCTCATGCATTGCTAAAGAGAGGAGACATAATATCACAATTGAGATGAAAGCGCCAGAATGGAATATCATCTACATTTGAGATGACAACTTTTGCTTGAAATGGCACAGTATAACGCAAATAAGACCCTGCAATTAAATGAGAAATAGTTAATAAAAGTCGCATATCACTTCATGAGAGGCTAGAATAAAATCCTTTTTGTGATTCCAGGACAAAAAGACATAGCATGCAACATGGTATGAATATTGAAAAAGCGTTTTAAAAATTTGGCTTTCCTTCAGTATATTATTTCAAAAAAGAAAAGACATCAACCTCTCCATAACCCTGAACATGAAATGAGGAATCTTGCTAAAAAGAGCTGCAGCTGCTTTTGCAGGAGAAGAGGTGATGATTTGGAAACAGATGCTCAGCTTCTCCCTCAGTGACAAAGCATATTGGTGATTTCAAGTAGGGCTGGCATCTCAAAGAAAGCAATTAAGTTCTTCCTGAGTGATGGTGGTAAAGAAACCAAAGTAATTAGGTCAGATTAAAGCAAAGTAAGATAAACATCTTGCCCAAACAGAGGTTGAAGTTACATGACCACAATTACATTGGCAGTAAAAAAGGGAGGTGCATATGGTCATGGACAGCAATGCTTTAAGATCCCAACTGTTTATGTCATATAAAATGGTTATGAAAAGTATTCAATTTAAGATGACATATGCAGTCACATCAAGAAAGTATATTTTTTCAAAATATTTGCTGATGGCCTTTTTAGATAGTTAAATAGATGGTAAGTCTATTTTAAAGCTACTGTTTTGGGAGAATTTTAAAACATTTTATATTATGAAGATACGACAGACTCCTGGATAATTTCTGAATTTGAAATCTGTTCTCTGATTTTTCAGATATGTTATCTAGTTATAAACTGTTTTGTTTTTTTTTTCTCTCTCAGGCATACTTGCTTTGTTTTCCATTCCTATTGGCCTGCTAGTATTACATAGTGGACTAGCTTCCTATCATTTGGTAGTGACATATGTACAAACAGACAATAATATATAAAATTACTTAGTTTAGGTGATGTCACCACAAAAGTATACCTACAAGAATGACTGACAGTGTTCACTAAGTTGCTTAGGACCTCACTAAGTTGATGAGGCTGGCTTTGAACTTGAGATCCTCCTGCCTCAGCCTCCTGAGCCAGGCATGCACCATCATGCCTCTCATTTTTAGTCTTTTTAATAATCCAACACAGAGGTAAGAATGATTCTGTGCATCTAAGAGGAAAATAGAGGGCTGGGGATATAGCTCAGTTGGTAGAGTGCTTGCTCACATGCTCAAAGCCCTGGGTTCAATTTTCAGCAAACCCCCGTCCCACAAAAACAAAAACAAAACAGCACACACACACAGAAGAGGGAAAAAACAGAAGTGGTAAATAAATACGTGGGCTAGTGTCAAATGTATAGATTAAGAAGCTGTTCTCTTTACTTCAGCACAGATTAAATGGTCAATGGTCAGATACACATGGTCAGGCTTAGATTGCCATGAATTATTTGAACTGTAAGAGAAGAGAATGGCTCCCCCTCTTAGCTAGTTGCATAGATAACTCTTCTAGATGGGCTTGAAGATCTTCAAAGAAATTTATGCAATTTAAGGCTTTAGGAGTTATTCTTGAAACTGTTTAGAATAAGTGGACTAATAATACAGGGACATGAATTCCTCCCACACTCTTCCACTGCACACATTTTATAGAGGTTTGGGCCTTCTGGATTCTAAAATAATAAACTTGAAAGTCATGTCTATATTATGTGTGAAATTTAGATACTGCACATGTCCAGAGCTGATTCCATGCAATTGCATTGGATTTACATACATTTCAATATTTTACTAAGTCTTCCTTTCTCTTCCTGGTTCCATCTCCTGACTATATCATGGCAAACTCAACAGCAGAGGCTAAAGATGAGACTTATGATGATGTCATTTGAAGAGCTTTTGAGTCTTTCCTTTGATGATTCACTACTCATAGCACTTTAGAATAATTTGGCCCCTGAATATCCCGAATGTCTCTTTGTTCCTGTTATTTTTTTCTCTTGGAGCATTGAATTGAAGCCAAGGCACAGAAATAAGATACAACAGAGAACAACAGGGAATGAAAACGTATGGCTATCAAAAGGCATCTTGAGAATAACTGCATGACAAAGAAGCATACATAAGAAAGTTTGCTTTTCCTCAGATTTAGATTTCATTTAAACTTTTTTGTGTTCCTCAACAAATTAGTCACTGATATACTAATTTTACGTTAATATTATCAACATGATGCAGAAGGTGGAAAATGTATGAACAAATTACTAAGTTTCAGAACTTTTAGTTTTTAGATTGTGTTTTTTAAATACTTGAAATAAGATATGATATTGGCTAATAATAGTCACATTGGCTAATAATATATATCTAATATAGTTTATCCTAATTCTGGATACAAAAACATTAATTTCAAACAACAAAAGTTAAATCTATATGACACCCTCAAGACGTCACACATCTGAAATTTTGCTTATAGACTTTTTATTTTTTTTACTCTGAATAAAATATTTCCCCAATTCTTATAAGTTTTTGGATTCCAGATGTGATAACATAATAATAAGCAGCACATATACCCTGAGACTGATGAAGTAATTGCATTACTCAGTCATTGAGAAGTATTAAATATTCATTTGAATGTAAAGATATGACATTATTTTATGACCTAAGAATTTTACATAAATCTATTTAAATAAATAATATTAAATATATATTCTAGGCAAATGTGTAGCTAGACTTCACTTGATAAAGGTTATAATCAACCATCCTAAGTCATTAGAGCATTGGTTAAAAATGAAAAAGAAAAGAAAATCAGAGTGAGCACTAAATATTCACGGAAACAGGAATGGAAACTAGTTGTTTCCTCTTTTCATACTTTGAAATGAGTGGATTACACATGTGATGAGGATAGTTGATAATTTATAAGATGATATTAAGATATGGATACAAGCACTGGTTTTGATACACAGTTTACTTCCTATTTATTGCAATAGAGTGTGATGAAAGAAAATCAGATCTAAATGTATGTCTTCACTGTAGTGAATCAGTCCTCAGAGGATTACAGCTCCACTGGATTGATTGTTCAAGGTTAGTATAAAGATGAGGTGGCATACATGAGAACTTCAATAAAGCAATAAACAATGGAGTTTGGGAAACAAAAATAATTTGTGTCATCTTAATACCAAAAGTGATTTCCAAGTCACATTGGCAAATACTGTATATCTAATATAGCTTATTCTAATTCTTTATGAAAATACCTTCGTGTATAAACACAGGTACATGTGACCATCAGCTATGCCTCAGTTGAGTTCTGACTGTCAGGATGTCAATATTTTCCTCTCAGTGACTAAGGAAATCGGGATGTACTTCACATCTCCCCTTGATCTCTGCTTCCTCCTGGAGTGTGCCTTGTTAGTTATGATGCCCTAATGAATGTAAAGATGAGGAAGCTGATGGTCTTGACATGACGAATAATGTACAACTGTGGGTCAGGCAAATTCAACAAATTAGAACTGGGCACTGGTCTCTAGTTTGTTTAGATTATTGTCTGCTCTTTGTAGCCTCTGCATCCTTTAGTAAGAGAAACAAAATGGAGTTAATCTGGAAAAGTCCTTACATTTGGGAGATTATGAATCCACTTTGAGTTCAGCATAGAGTATGTATAGTTTAAAATTCTTCTTTTTCCTTATGATTACCACAAACATTCATTAAAGTAATACATTTGCAGAATAAATAATTATTATGTTCTCAGGTTTCAGGTTTAACCAACTCCATGAACACACTTTGAAAACAACTATATTCTTCTCTCTCTCTCTATCCCTGAATAACTTCTTTTTTTTGATGGGGTGAGGGTAGTACTGGGGATTTAACTCAGGGGCACTTAACCACTGATCCACATCCCCAGCCCTATTTTGTATTTTATTTAGAGACAGGTTCTCATTGAGTTGCTTAGCACCTCACTTTTGCTGAGGCTGGCTTTGAACTCAAAATCCTCCTGCCTCAGCCTCCCCAGTCATTGAGATTACAGTCATGCGCCAACGCACAGGGTTTGAATAGCCTCTTTGAAATATGATTAAAGGTAGAATTTATCCTCACATTTTGTCCACTGCTCTTTAGGCAAGATCTGATGTCTCATAGTTAGTGCTCTCTTGATGCAAAATGTCCTGTCATTATAAAAGTTCTCTGGAAATCATTTTATGGCTTCTTTTACATCTGAATTTTGCATTAACCCAAGTTTGTTGAATCCTGAAGCATTATAATGCCATTTTGAAATGCCATCCAACCATAAGCCTGATTCAATAGCAGGCCTGCTTTCCATTTTGACCTGGGAAGAAAAATTATTTTTTGTAATACACCTACACAGTTGCAAATTTTTCAAGGGAAAACCTATCTCAAATTTGGTTCATTGTCTTTTATTAATTAAGATAAGAAGTTTGATAACCATTTTTCTATATCATTCTGAGGTCAGGCTGGAAATCACTAAATGCTAGGCAACAGAAATTAAGGGGGATTATTCTACATTAATCTAATCTAGTGATTTTCAACAGTATTAGACATGAATTACATATTTAATTATCATGAAATGCTATCAACAGAGAAAATAAACTACACCAATTTTTTAAAAAATACAGTAACCATAATATAGAAAATGAAAAATAATTTGCATAAAGTCAACTGTATTAAATATGCAAGCTTATGTAAATTTTACCAGAGCAATGGTTTTAAAACTGAGATAGACTCTGAAGACTTTCTAAAGATTATAGTGTTTATTTTAGGAAAAGCTACTCATGAAGTAAAATAAAATTAATGGAGCTATGTCTCAATGTTTAGTCATGATCTCTAAATGATGGTCTCAAAAGCTAAGCGCCTAAGCAATATGTATACATAAAATTACTGAAAAATAATAAACATTTGATCTCAATTATTACAAAAGTCCTATTGCTTTAGCTCCATTTCATTATTACAAATTAATTAATAAAAATATCATGGTGATTTAATTGTTCTTATTACATACAATAATAAATTAACAACTTATGCTAATCTGTCATTTTGATTTTGACTTAACTGTCCTTCTTAATCCACTTTACATTTTTATGTATCAATAAAGTAGTTTTCTCCTTTTTTCTAGTGGCTTTCATTTTATACTTAAAAATACATCAATATATATATTTTTGTAGAATAAAATATAAAGATTTGATCTGGTTTACATAAGCTTTCCCTGGAGTAAAGATGGAACTGAAAGCTAAAAGTTTAATAAAGCAAAAGTGGAAAAGGGCACACAGCTAGGAGCAACAGCAGTTGCAAAAGCCCTATGGTGGTAATTACATGGCATGTACCCATCAGATGGTGATCTGAACGTATTAAAATAAAGCAATGGAAAAATGAGAACTGTTAACAGGCAAACTTTGATTTATCTGTTCTCTCATAAATATGTGTGTGTGTGTGTGTGTGTGTGTGTAAATACATGTGCATATGTATGTAGGACTCATATATGCAAACATATATATATATATAATTTTGTATATTATAATTCTATAAATCCAGCCTAACTTGGAATTTTCACATCTCTGTGATCCAGTGGCATATTATATACACACTTCATGATTAGCCTGGAACAAATAGCTTTCTCCTTTCTTTTTAACTTAAAAGACTGCAGTGATAGTAATCATTTAAACACTCAATTCTAGACATATTTTCAGATCCAGAAATGTGTAATTATTTTAATACATTTTTTAAATATTACTTTCCTTTTTATTATTACTTTTATTGGTACTGGTTTTAAGTTAACTTCTTGCTTATTCTAGTTTTGAATAATCTCAAGTCTATATCATCCATAAACCCAATTACTGCTTTTTATTTCCTTTTGTATGTCTAAAATCTAGGTTTTGGTATTACAAAACATATGGACCAAAATATTAATAGATCTGAAGTGTTCCAAGTATATCATGAAAGTGTTAGCGAAGTCAGTACTGTATAATGCTTATATTTTTAAAAAGATAGTACTAAATAAAATATAGAGCAACAAAGAAGTTTTGTGAATAAAGTATAATTTGAACTGTTTCCATATCTTGCTAAAAGTTGAGATGAATTTTTATATTTTATAAGTTATATTTAACATCATGCCAGTAATGAAAATTATTTCCAAAATGTTTAGTAAGTGGTTTGAAAGACTTATTTTTTTACTCTTTTATGTTGCCATGGAAAAGTAAACTTGTAAGTAAACATACCTAACAGCTAAATTGAAAGGACAGTCAAATACATGATTTCTAATATGCCTGACATCTAAGAGAAAATTTATTATTAAATAAAAGTCTAACATATAAAGATACTTGAATAAAATTTCCTTGATTTTATTTTTGCTGTATCAATGAAGTCATAGAATAGAAATTTAGAGATTAAATATAAAGGATGGTGGAAGTGGAAACCATTCCTCAGTGCCTGCTGGTTTCCCTAGGGATGTCTCTGAAATACAATGGCTTCAGCAGCTGACATGGGGGGAGAAGCCTGGTTCAGACATCCCAGAACTATGTGCCATCTGCTGTCTGTTTAGCTACTGATGCTCAGTTTAGTGTAGGAGATTGGTCTTCCCACCAGACTCAGGACATATCTGATATTTGTACATTTTGCTGTTCCTGTTCCATAACCAATCTGGGATGCTTACAATGTACTGTATAGGTATAGAGCCCATCCACTTCTGTGTTATGTACTTTATCTCTTGCTGCTTTACATACCTATTTCCTGACTCAATGTATCAGAATGTGCTAACATTTACCACAGATTTGCTTCAGATTTATTTTCTTCAATTGAGAATATTAAGATTAAGAAAGAGTACAGAACTGATCTTGTGTTAACAAGACTTGTACGTAGCATCTTTCCTAGACCAATTGGCCCATACTATTGATCCTTTTTATAATTCCTATTCATGTTTTTCTGATCTTCGTGTAATTATTTCAATAGAATCTAATTTTAAAAACTTTTAAGGCACCATTTTAAGAGGGGTGAATCATATTCTAATAGTACTTACTGATGATTCATAACTTCATAACTTGTGAGATTTTTTCATACTTGTGTTGTACTTATCAAAATGTAAGCATTATTTTTAAAATCTAAAAAAAATCCTTATATAATTAAGAGATACAAGCTCTTATTATTATATTAATTTATTATTATTATTATTATTATTATTATTATGTGAAAGTAAAAACATGTACTAACACATTTGGTGCAGAAATTGATAAACTAAATTAAATTTCATTGTATTTTAATAATCTAGCTTTACATGGAACATGTAGCATGCCCGGGATTTATTGTTTATCATCTCTTCTTAAAATAAAATGAAGAGCCGGACGCAGTGGCGCACGCCTGTAATCCCAGCAATTTGGGAGGCTGAGGCAGGAGAATGGCAAGTTCAAAGCCAGCCTCAGCAACGGCAAAGCACGAAGCAACTCAGTGAGACCCTGTCTCTAAATAAAACACAAAATAGGGCTGCGATGTGGCTCAGTGGTCGAGTACCCCTGAATTCAATCCCTGGTACGATAAATAAATAAATAAATAAATAAATAAATAAATAATAAAATAAGTTGAAGAAAAAATATTTTTTGTTACAAATCAGCTTGAGTTTATAATTCCACAAAAAAATCACATCTACAATTATATTGAGAAAATGATGTTTTTCAGTCCTTTTTAGTTTAGAACTCCATGTGGTACACTGACAATTTTTGTGGGAGTATCAGTTTATAGAACAGCTTTACCAATTTCAAAAGATCTCTATTGCTGGAATCAGCATGCATGAAATGAAACATAGTTGACAGAAAGAATAGCATATCCAAAGCATAGATTACCAACTCAGAAAACACAGCATGTGGGAGAGATTCAGCAAGGGAAATAAAAATGAATATCTATATGAAGTGCCCAGTGCTGCATAATGAATTTCTACAAGCTGTTGCTGAGCATGTTAAAGGTATCACAAATTTTCAACTTGCAAGGAGAGAAAATTCCAATACAGCTGTCCAGGAAGGATAGGAGTAGACTTAACTTCACTTTGGTTTTCTTTAGACACCATTGAAAAGAACTATTCATAGTTTTCATCTTAGAATTCCTTAAGTGACACATTTTCAGTTTCAAAAGAATGAACAAACAAAAAACATTAAAATACTACCGAGCTGATGAACAAGTTGAAGTCTGCCTTTTTGTAGCCATTGACTTTGTGGTTTGAATACTTTCTGCTTCTTCTAATCCCCATTTTTATGTGCTAGACTTTCATTATTATGTAATAGAAACCTCAATACAACAAGGAAATGTGATTTTTTTTCTTAGCACTGAATATTCTTCTTTCTGAATTACATGATTTAAAATGATTTTGTATTAATGCATACAGAGTCCCAGGTTGCTGTTTAATATTCTGTATATTATAGTCAAAATTAACCCAACATCTATGAAAATACTTTCTTATATCTCTATACACTGATACTGTGTCTTTTTCCTAATTTCATAAATGTCTAGAATTCCATTTATCTAGATTCCTGAGTACATATATCTCAATATATTCTCTTTTCATTAGGTTTTGATTTTTTTCCATAGATAAATCTATTAGGGATTTACCAGAGAACTCAAAGCTTTTCTAATCCATCTAATGAAACTCCTTTATTCACTCCTTCTCTTGGTCCTCTTCTTAAGGTGTTTGCATAAATCTTTATTTCATATAGTATTTTGTGCTTATATTATATGGATGGTATTCTATTCCTGATGAATAGAAAGTAACATAAACAGTAACAGTGTCTGCTATTTTAATTACATAAATTTTAAAAATTTCAATGTTCAATTCCATAAACACACATATGAATATATAAAGAGCTGCCCTATATCAAAATATTCACCACAA
>CM053408.1:30983800-31051812 GCA_028644305.1 Xerus rutilus
GCCTCTAGAAACTTGTCAGTGTGTTCAGGGTTTTCTATTTTATTGGAGTATATATTTTCAAAATAGTTTCTAATTATCCTCTGTATTTTAGTAGTATCTTTCATGATATTTCCTTTTTCATCATGAATTTTAGTAATTTGGGTTTTCTCCCTCCTTCTTTTTTAGGGTGGGTAAGGGTTTGTCAATTTTGTTTATTTTTTCAAAGAACCAGTTTTTTGTTTTGTCAATTGTTTATTTTGTTTTAATTTCATTGATTTGAGCCCTGGTTTTTATTATTTCCTGTCTTCTACTTCTTTTGGTGTTGATTTGTTCTTCCTTTTCTAAGGCTTTGAGATGAGGAGTCAATTCATTTATTTGTTGACTTTTACTTCTTCTAATAAATGAGCTTAGTGTAAAGAACTTTCCTCTTAGTACTGCCTTCATGGTATCCCAGAGATTTTGATATGTTGTATGAGAGTTTTCATTTGCCTCTAAGAATTTTTTTTATCTCTTTCCTGATGTCTTCTGTTATCTATGCATCATTCAATAGCATATTATTTAGTTTCCAGGTGTTGTAGTAATTTCTATTTTTTAAGCTGTCATTGATTTCTAATTTTATTCCATTGTGGACAGACAGGATGCAGTGTTGTATCTCTATTTTTTTGTGTGTGTGTTTGCTAAGACTGGCTTTGTGACATAACATATGATCTATTTTGGAAAAATATCCATACACTGCTGAGAAAAAAATTATTTTCACTCGTTGATGAATGGAACACTCTCTATATGTCTGTTAAGTCTAAATTATTGATAGTTTCCTTGAGATCTATCGTTTCTTTATTAAGTTTTTGTTTGGAAGATCTATCCAATGGTGAAAGAGCTGTGTTAAAGTCTCCAAGTATTATTGTGTTTTCGTCTATTTGATTCTTGTATTTGAGAAGGATTTGTTTAATATACATAGAAGCCCCTTTATTTGAGGCATAGATATTTATGATTGTTATGTCTTGTTGATGTGTGATTCCCTTAAGAAGTATGAAATGTCCTTCTTTATCTGTTTTCACCATCTTTAGTTTGAATTCCACTTTATTTGATATGAGGATGGAAATTCCTGCTTGTTTGCAGGGTCCATGTGAGTGATATGTTTTTTCCCACCCTTTTACTTTCAGTCTGTGGATGTCTTTTCCTGTGAGATGAGTCTCTTGAAGACAGCATATTGTTGGGTCTTTTTTTTTTTTAATCCAGTCTGTCAGTCTATGTCTTTTAATTGGTGCATTTCAGCCATTTACATTCATTACATTACATTGAAATATGATTTGTAATTCTGGTCATTTTGGTTTGTTTTTGGTTTTTACCTTGACTTGTTCTCTCTTTTGAATGGTCTTTCCTTTAGTGTAGTTCCTCTCTTTCTATATTTTCATTGTTGGTTATCATTTCCTCCTCATGGAATATTTTGCCAAGCATGCTATGTAGTGCAGGCTTTCTTGCTGTAAATTCTTTTAACTTTTGTTTATCATGGAAGGTTTTTTTTTTTACTCATGAAATTTGAAGCTCAGTTTTGCTGGATATAGGATTCCTGGTTAGCATCCATTTTCTTTCAGAGCTTAGAATATGTTGTTCCATGATCTCCTGGCTTTTAGTGTCTGGGTTGAAAAAATCTGCTGAGATCCGAATTGGTCTCCCAATGTAATGTATATGTAATCTTGTTCCTCTCTCTTGCAGCCTTTAAAATTCTATCCTTATTCTGTATGCTGGGAATTTTCATTATAATGTGCCTTGGTGTAGATCTGTTGAAATTTTGTATATTTGGTGTCCTATAAGCCTCTTGTATTTGATTTTCCACTTTATTTTTCATATTTGGGAAATTTTTTGATATTATTTCATTGAAGAGATTGTGCATTCCTTTGTTTGAAATTCTGTGCCTTCTTCTATCCCAATAAATCTTAGATTTGGTCTTTTGATGCTGTCCCATATTTCTTGTATGTTCTGTTTATGATTTTTTATCATCTTCACTGTATGGTCAAGTTTATTTTCAAGATTTTATATCTTGTCTTCATTATCCAAGGTTCTGTCTTCCAAGTGATCTAGTCTGCTGGTGATGCTTTCTATTGAGTTTTTTATTTGGTTTATTGTTCCCTTCATTTCAAGAATTTCTGATTTTTTTTCATGATCTCTAGCTCTTTCTTAAAGTAATTTTTGCTACTTTAAATGCTCTCTTATCTCTTTGTTAGAATGATCAATTGTTTCCTTTATTTGCTCTCCTATTTCTTTGTTGGACTGATCAATTTTTGCCTGTAATTGCTCGCTTATGTCATTCTTTAATTTGCAGGTCAAATTATGTACATTCTGAATTCTTTCTCTGACATTTCATCAACTGTGTTGTCAATAGATTCTGTTACAGTGTTGTCAAGGTTTATTTGGAGCACTTCCTTTCCTTGTTTCTTCATGTTGATTGTGTATCTTCCTTTCTTGCAATGCTGATCTGAGGTACTGTGGCTTCTATCCTATAATCTTGTATTAACACTCCAGATTACCTGTATCTCACCTTGGAGCTACTTTTGTTCCCCCAGTGTGTGCAGATGGACACTATTGTCACTAAAGTTGATGGCGGAGGCAGTGGACATACCTCTAGAGGGCAGTGGGAGTGGCCTTGGCTGGGCTCCTGTGGTGATCCCTGAGGGCTGTTTTGCCCCTCTCTTGCACTCCTGCTGGTGAGCAGGAACTCTGGAGTAGAACTGGGGGTGGGCCCAAGCCTCACTTAGGCAGAGTCACAAGCAGGAGAGTCTGTGTGCGACCCTGGGGCTGGAAGCTAGCAGACTCTGCTCTGCCTTTCACTGGGCACCCCAGGCATTCCATGAGGGCAGTTTTGGGCCCTCTGTCTCACCTGTCCACAGGAACTCTGGAGCAGAGCTGGGACAGACCCAGACCTCACTTGGGTGGGACTTCCTCAAGCTGGGGTCTCTGTGGCGACTCTTACCCTGAATGTGGGTTCCTCTGTGGCTAGCGGCTAGCAGCTAGCAGTCTCTGGTCTCCCTTTGCCTGGACACCCCTGGAGTTTCCTGAGGGCAGTATTAGGCCCTCTGCGGCTCCTGTTGATCTGCAGGAACTCTGGAGCAGAACTAGGGTGGGCCCCACTTCACTTGGGTGGGGCTTCCTCACACTGGGGACTCTGTGGGACTCTTACCCTGGGTGTGTGCTCCCCTGTGGCTGGCAGCTAGCAGTCTTTGATCTTCCTTTGGCTGAATACCCATGGAGTTTCCTGAGGGTAGTTTGGGGCCCTCTGTGGCTCCTGCTGATCTATAGGAACTCTGGGGTGGAACTGGAGTGGGTCCAGGTCTCACTTGGGTGGGGCCTCCTCTTGCTGGGGACTCTACGGGGACTTGTACCTGGATTTGGTCTCCCCTGTGGTGGCAGCTAGCAGTTTCTGGTCTCCCTTTGGCAGGACACCATGGAGTTTCCTGAGAGTGGTTTTGGGCCCCCTGCAGCTCTTGGCTCCTGCTGGTCTGCAGAAACTCTGGAATGGACCTAAAAAAACGTTTTATAAAAAGAAGCTAGAGGGAAACTCATAGATGTACATCTCATTTTGTTACTGAAAAGAATTAATTATAACTTTGAAAGGGATTTTTGAAGTAAATCATTCACAAAATGAATATAAATGTTATAGTAGAAGTGTCAATAAGAACTTATGTGGAAAAATAACAAGTATAGCAAAAGTATTTATATTTAGTGAATTTTAGGTGATAATAAATTTTCTATTCTTTAAATGAGCAAATAAAGCAAGTGCTGATTTTTGGGGGCAGACACAATATTATTTCTGACAACACTAATAAGATAAATTTTCATTCACCTCAAACTGAACTTTCATAGAGTGATTTTAAAATGTTCAATTTTACCAAAATATGTTAAGGCTTAATTAATTTCCCAAAGACCTCTCTTAACATTCTATTGCAGGTTTTCTTGCAAAAGATTTATCATGTCATTATTCCTATATATTTTCCTTCTTTCAGCACTTTAATGACCGGGGGTTCAATAGTCAATGTCTTTGTACATGACTTGGGCATTTTCCTAACTTATTTTATTTGATTTTTCTTAAATGCAATTATTTAACTTTGAGAATTTGCATATCTTCTAATTTCTTCATTATTCTGTGTCCCAGAGAGGTTAATTACTGGTTTAACTCATCATAGTTATGTATTGACAGAAATAATATATTTGAGGAGGAATTATATATAAATTACTTGCAATTAAATCAATACCTTCATGTGTATTAATTTCTCAGGGCTGGAACAAGCAACCTTGACACAATCCAAGGTACCAGCATTGTCTCACTCCTTGGCTTGCAAATGGCTACCCTCATTGTTTCTTCATATGATTGTCCCTCTATGCACTTGCACCCTTGGTGTCTCTCTGTCTTCTTATAATTGCACTAGTTATATTGGACAGAATTAAAGCATTTATTTTAACTTAACTCTTTAAATAACTTATCACCAAATTAGATTACATTTGGAGGTATTGGGGATTCAATCTTCAAAATATGACTGACAACATACAAACCAATCATAACAGGACAAAAAATTCACATATATGGGAAATCAAAGCCCAGCAATAAATTAGAACTAATACCACTTAAGATAAATGACTTTATTGCCTTTAAGTATTTTTATCTGTCTCATGACTTTTCTAAAAGCCATCTTTTTCTTGTTCTATTTTGCCACCCACTTGTTATTCCTTCCAATCTCCTCTTCTTGCTCTTAGATTGTTTCTTTAAATATTGTGAAATCCTGAAATTAGAGATAGATGTTACTACCCTTTCTGTCTCTTCTTGTTCCCTTAATGTCTCTTTGCTATAAATGTTCTGAGATGCCCCCTAAACATTTCTCTGAATTATATACTTTTCTTTTGAACAATTTCTTGTCTAATATTCTTTCATATGATCTGAAAAAGGCAAGCATGCTCCTTGTTTTTAATCATAATGAAAGTCTGAGCTAGTAAGATAAAGAAATAAGGAAAGAAAAAAAGAAAAATGTGTACTGATTGGGAAGAAAAAATTAAAACTACACATCTTTTTCCAAACAGTATAATTGCTTGTGAAGGAAATTCTAAAAACCAACAATAAACTGGATGTGGTGGTACATGCCTGACATCCCAGGGACTCAGGAGCCTGAGGCAGGAGTATTGCAAGATTGAAGCCAACCTCAGCAACTTAGTGAGACCTTCAGCAGCCCAGCAAGACCTTGTCTCAAAGTAAAATGTGAAAAGGGATGGGAGTATAACTGAGTTGTATAATGTCCCTGGATTCAAAACCCAGTAACGAAGATATAAAAATAATCAACAATTGCTATCACCACCATAACTAATAGAATTAATAACCAATTCAAGCCAGATTTCAGGATCCAATGTTAATATCTAATAGACAATTGATTTCATACATACCAATAATGAACAATTGGGTTAGAAATTAAAAGCACAATACCATTTACATTAACATAAAAATGTGAAGCATTTAGATATGTCTATCATGTACAGACCTCTATGAGGAAAACTGCAAAATTTGCAGAAAGAAATCAAAGAAGGTACAAATAAAGATGATAAAAATACTATGTGCATGAGTAGGAAGACTCCAGTATTGTAAAGATGTCAATTTTTTTCCAATTTGATTTAAAGATTGAATACAATGGCAATCAAAACAGCAAGTCTGTGAAGATCAACAAACTAATCTAATGTTTGTACACAAAAGCAAAAGACCCAGAATAACCAATACAATATTGAAAAATAGTTAGGAAACTGGCACTACTTGAATCAAGATTTATAATAAAGTCAGAATAATCAAGACAGAAGGAAATTATCAAAAGAGCAGACAAGTCAACCAATGGACTGTATACAGAACACTGAAACAGATCCACAAAAAGAGAGTCAACTGATCTTTATAGTAGATCAAAGGCAATTCAAGGGAGAAAAAGTATTTTCAACAAATGCTTCTAGAACAACAGAAGATATTCAGGCACAAAACAAACAAGGAAGGAAACAACTAAGAATCCAGAAAGAAACCTTACATCTTTGCAAAATATTAACTGAACATAGATTATAGACTTGAATGCAAAATACAACATTATAAGTCTTCTAAAATATAACAGGAGAAAATCCAGGAAATCTTGGGTTTAGTGATGATATTCTAGATACAACACCAAAAACATAATCCATGAAACAGAAAAATTGATGTTAGATTTCTTTAAAGTTCAATACTTCTATCCTGCTAAATCTACCAAGAGAATGAAAATCTAAGACACAGAACAGGAGAAATATTTGCAAAAGACATACCAAATAAAGGAGTACAACAAAAGGACACACAGAACCCTTTAAAGTACAGAGGAATGGGAACAGGGTGAGAGAGAAGGAAGGGAGAAGGCCAATATTGGAGACTGAACTCAAACAAATTAAATTCCATATTTGTATGAATATGACAAATGAAACCCAACATTATGTACAACTACAATGCACTATTAAAAAACTACAATAAGAACACCAACAATTCACTTAAAAATTGACCAGTGATCTAAACATACACCTCAACAAAGAAGATATACAGATGTCAGACAAGCATGTGACAAGATTCTCCATATGATATATCATTAAGAATTCCACATTAAAAACAATGAGGTACCAATATGCTCTAATTAGAATGATGAAGGTCCATGACCCTGATAATGACAAAGGGAGATGAAGAAATGGAGCAATAGAAGCTTTCACCCACTGATGGTAATAATACCAAATCACACAGTTTGATAGCTTGTGGCAAAACCAGTCATATTCCAACAATGGCATACAAATGATATTCCTGGATATTTATTGAAATGAATTTAAAAGTCAACATGGAATCTCCACATAGATGTTTGGATCATTTTTATTCATAACTGATGCAACTTGAAAGCCACCAAAATGCTCTTCACTAGGTGAATAGATGAACTATGGTACATCCTGACATAATGCACTATAATTCAGTGGTGAAAAGGTCTGATCTATCAAGCTATGAAAGAATACAGAAGAAATGTAAATTCATCTTATGAAGTGAAATGAACCAAACTGAAAGGACTATGTACGCTTTGATTTTGAATACATGATATTCCAGAAAAGGCAAAGATTTGAAAACTGAAAAATTTAGAGATTGGCAAGAAATCAACAGAGAGCTATAAAGGCATAAATTTATGTGGTACAGTAGAATTTTATGACAATGAAACTCTTCTGTAAGGTGCTGTGTTCACAGGTACATGCCACACGTTTGTTAAGCACCATGGAATGTACAACACAAGGAATAAACCTGGATGTAAAGCATGGATTACAGTTAATAATAATGCATCTATGTTGGCACATCAGTTATCATTATTAATTCTGACACAAAGCAGAAACACATGTATCAATAAGACCCTTACAAAATTAGAAATAAAAATGATGAATTTCATCAGATAACTGCCAATAGTTAAATGCCTCGGGTTGATTAGTATACTTTATTTAATGAGAAAAATCAGGGGGAAAAAAAAGAACACAAATTAGCAGGGTGCTATACTTTGAATTTCAAATGTTTTCCAAAGGCCTTTATTTTAAAGGCTTAGTACACAACCTGTAGCAATACTGGAAAGTGGTGGAACTTTTAGGAGGTGGATCCTAAATGAAGGAACTTAGGTCATTGGGGCCATGCCTTTTAACTATATGTAGGCATCTGGTCTTCTCTCTCTCTCTCTCTCTCTCTCTCTCTCTCTCCTTGCAATAATGTGAATAGATCTCTTTGGTCAGGCTCTCCTGCTATGATGGTCCTGCCACCATGGAACCAATGCAATTGTGTCAATTGACTATGGAAAACTTTGAAATCATGAGATAAAATAAAAATTTTCTTTTTCATTTTTTTTTGAGTGGGGGTACCAGGGATTGAACTTGGGGCCACTAGATCACTGATCCACATCCTCAGCCCTGTTTTGTATTTTATTTAGAGACAGGGTCTCACTGAGTTGCTTAGGATCTCACTGTTGCTGAGGCTGGCTTTGAACTCTCGATCCTCCTGTCTCAGTCTTCCAAACCACTGGGATTACAGGAATGTGCCACTGTACCTGGCCCTTTTCTTCCTTTCAACTGTGTTATCTCGGGTATTTTCACACAGTGTGAGAAAGCTGACTACCACACGTTATTGCTCCTAGAGTTTTAGCACATAGAATATGTTCACTAAAGATAAGTTTTATTTCTTCAAAAAGTTATTTTTCTTCTACTAATGTCTAGAAAATGGAAGGATATTAGGCAATAAGATTTTTAAGACGACTATAGACTGATTTACAATTCTTTGAATAATTCTTATAGTCCTCTCAATATTCATCTGACCACTTATATTTTTGTTCTGTTTCCTCACTGTTCTAACATTCTACGTAATATTGGAAATACTTTTCTTATTTTATTTTGGGTGCTTTAAAAACAATTACCAGACTTGCATTTCTCTTTGAGAATGTATCCATGTTGCCCCCATGTTTTTCCCTCCTCCCCTAACTCAAACTTCTACAATAGCTCCACTCATCAAGAACTGGTATTTATTTGCATACTTTTAAACCTGGGTTTGTCTCGTTCTTTCACAAATAAAATGCATTAGTAATGGTGATATGCTACTTTTGACCCTTGACTTCAAAATGTTTTATATATATTTTTTCTCCCTTTGTTGAAATTCTGACAATATGAACAAGCTCAGGCTAGCATGCTGGAGGTGGAGACCACATGGACTGGAACCCAAGCTTTCCAAGTTGCCTCAGCAGAATGTGAGTCAGCTACAGCCTACTCAGCAAGCTGATGGTAGACTTATGAATGGGACCATCTGAGACTGGCTGAGAAGGCTCCAGTCCAGAAGAACCATTCACATATGTGCCAGCTTGAAAGAGTATAAGGTAAATAACTGCCTCAATTGCTCTAAATTACTAATATCTGAAATTGTTTGTTATTCAACAAAAATTAACTGATGGAATAAAGCTTCAAAATATGCAAATATATGACTCAAAACATTTTCTCATGAAAAAATCTGTTAATCACTTATTATCTACAAGTACATATTTCATGGGTAACTTTAATGTTTTCATTACTAAAATCTACTCTTTTTCCAAATGTTGATTGCTTTTTCTTCAATCTCATTACTACAAAATCATAGAAATTTTAAAATGTATGATAATTTTGACTTTCTTATTGATACATCACCAATTCAATAATGAATCATCACTAATGTCTGTCTCATAAATTCATCTTTCTTTTTTATATTTATATTATCAGAGTCTTCACCAGTTCATCTTCAGGCGTAACTTCAGTAATTTAATCTCTCTTTAACTTCCATTTTCAATATACAGTTTCCTATTTCAGTCCAAATCTTCTAGAAATACATTTCTGTATTGTTGCCCTTATTATGTAAAGTATGTAATAAAGTTATTTTATTTCTTGACTTCTAAAAAAAATCATACTTTATCTTGATGCATAAAAATAAAATACATTATAAATAGTTCCTAGTGTATATTGCCTGTTTCTACCTTAATTTGATTCCTAATTCTCTCTTCCTATATCCCAAATACTGAACAATATCTCCTTGTTCTTGTAAATGATGTTTCCTCTCTCCAGAATCCCCAAAATTTCATGCAATTTTACATTTGATTTTCCTACTTTTTCTTCAAGTGCCAGCTAATAACATATTGCTACTCAAAACTGTAGATGGATCATATTGGATAGGAATAAATATAACTTAACAAGTAAATACATATGATAATTGAGGCAATTATACTTTCCATTATTTTTTAGAAGACATTCACCCATAATTATTATTATTGTCTTGTATGATAAGCACTGTTTTTCTTCCCAAACCCTCTGCTGCCTTTGAACTCTTTTTAGTAATATTCAATTGTTTTTCAGAATTTTGCTACATACAATTCAATTAGAACCTTCTATAATACTTCAAGAAATACAAAACCATGAGTAAAGTTTACTTTGTGTGAGTATGTCTGATACCATTAGAGGTGCTGGATTTTCTTACTTTTCTGTCCAATGAAATAGTTAATGTTTGTCCTAGAGGGCTCTAAGATTTAGAGGATTCCCACTGTCTTTTATTCTGACTCTATTGATAAAAATAGAAGATGGAATTGAAATTTTCTTTGGGGTTTAGCCTTTCTTGAAAAGAGGCACTTCTTTGATATTTCTCTAATAGTCATCATTCCATTATTTTTTGGTATTAACCACTTATTCTGCATTAGTGTTAAACCTTCAAATAATCAGCAAATGTATCATGTTGTGGTGTCCTCGAGTTTCTAATGGACCGTCAGTTCCATCATCCTAAATGCTACATTGGGTCACAGTGCTCAGGAAACACTCAATTTCACTGATATTTTTAGAGGCCATCTGAGGTTGTGGAAAATATTTCATGTCTCTTTTAGTTTTCAATTTGCAATTCTGTAGAGGAAGGAGTCATCACTGTACTTTAACCAAAAAATCATGCAGTGATAAGTGGCATGCCAAAGACTTTAGGGATTACAATTTGTTTTACTAGTGGATTATAATTTATTACAATTCATTAACAATTGCAAACACTTTGGGAATTATTCAACAATATCTTCAAAAAACAGTTATGGAGTATTAAGTGTTTTACAGAAAAAAGGACATCTTTAAAAAATTTGTCATTGCATTCTACTATAATTATTATTAAATTTTATTGTTTTGATATGCATTTGTATCTATATCCATTTAGGATGATGGAAATGACGGTCCATTAGAAACTCTAGATTGTGTCAAGAGGTAGATTTGTCATCTCATTAATCTTTCACAACAATTACATACAGTAAACATTCAAACTGTTTTGAAACACAATGAATATACATCGTTTGGTGAATTACAAATAATGGAGGTGATGTTGTATAATTATTGTTATCACAAAATGTTATATTATGCCTTTTGAAGTAGTTTAAAGAAACATATTTTAAATCTTTATGTTTCAGAAGAATGGAAACTAAAAAAGATTAAAAACACATAAAAGTGTTTGAATAAGAGATTGAAGAGGATCTTGAGATTCTCTTGACAGAGAAATGTTCCTGTAATTACATAGGTATATTGGTTAAGTCTCTTTAAAAATGCAAAACTACTATGATGTTCCAGTTATCCTAGCATATGTGTGGGTATACATATATATGCATACACTTAATCATGTTCTTATTCAAGTGTGTGTGTGTATGTGTGTGTGTGATCTCTGTACACACATGGAGATTCATTTTGAAGCACTAGAACAAGTGTTTATGGAGGCTGACCAGTCTCATAACCTGTTATCTGAAGCTGGAAGCTCAGGAGGGCTGGTGGTAGAATTTCCTTTGATTTCAAAGGTCTGAAAATTATGGGAGTCAGTGATTGTAATTCCCGGTCCAAAGGCAGGATAAAATGAGACAGATGTCCTAGATTAAGCTGTGAGTCAGGTCAAAAAGGGAGATTTTTTCCCTCCTTCCCCCTTTTATTCTATTCAAGCCTACAAGAGATTAGAATTTGCCCAAACACACTTGGATGAGCAATGTATACTTTACTGAGTGCAGTGTTTTAAATGCTGATCTCATCTGGAAACATCTTCACAGACACATTCAAAAATAATGTTTAATCTGAGCACTTTGAGGACCACTTGAGTTGACCCATAAAATCAACCATCAGAATAAGGTGTCTGTGAAATCTTAAGAGATTTTGAACATTATAATTGCAAATTTACTGAGGTATATTTTTATGCCAACAGGTTAGCAATTGCAAGTAAATAAGTCTGAGATAAGGTCCAGAAATTTACATTTGAAACCTTAAATGATTCTTAGGTGTGATTTGAAGACCTACTTGAAGGAGTATAATCCTTGTTAATAGCCAGCATTTATTGCTTATTTTTATCCATTTGTTATTAATTTGGTTGGGAAAGTAAGGTATCTTAAAATTAAAGGAGTAAAGAAATTTAGGTTAATTATCTTACATAACACAGTCAAGAATAAATGGAAAAAAATGCCAAAACTACAGAGAAAATGTACTTTGGGGAATTTAGAGATCATCTAGAAAAATGGTGGAAAGCTTGGATTTGAGAATTATTAAAGGTAAGAAATATAAACTGGAAAAGAACAAAAGTCAATAAAGAACTTGGAAAAATACTGCTGGTAATGTTTAACATGTTCCTTGTTCTGACTTAAACTCTATCTACTTTCCCCTAAACGCCTGCTTTTCTCAAACCTTCACTGAAAATGTCACTGCCATGGACTTGCATAGATTTCTCTTTTTCTGAGAAATTAAAGATGAGGAAAACATGCACATGGATAGAACAAAAAGAAAAGAAGACAGCTCTGCTGGTGAAAATTGAGACTAAGTCCAGAAGCAGATACCAGGGGTGATAAATTATAGAGGAACATAACTCACTGTTCAGGAATCATGGGAAGTACTGGGAACGGTAGTGTGATTTTTAAAACAGGGTTTGGGATGAAAGCTGGAGCCATTTTCTTTGGATTAAGAGGATAAGACAACCCACTAAAAACCTTCACAAACTGAAGAGTTACATAAGACTAAATATTTAAAATATATTAAGCATATGTTGAATGCTAATAATCTAAACAGGTGTGTATTTTTCTTAATTATTTTAATTATAACATTCTTAGAATAGTGATTCTGATTAAAATTGGCACATGAAACTGACAAGGAAAAGAAGCATAAAGGGTAATAATTTGCTGATCCAAGATTGAGCAGCTGCTGCAAATGAAAATTTCACAACAAAATCAGAAATAAAGGGGGTGGTAATCAGATAAAATGAAGAGACTGAATAGAAATTCATGAGCAAAATATGTGAAAGAACAAAAATTCCCATCAATTTGCTTTTCCTCCTTGTTCTCTATGCAAAATATACCTGACTTGAAATATGCTTAACTAACTTGAAGAATAATATGAAGGTTTATTTAGTCAGTGAATTTGACATTGGAATTGAGAAGATGATTTGTTCTATAACTCTGTAAGACATCATTTTGAGGATGTGTATCTGAGATGTGCAGGCTTGATAAAACCTCTGTCTCAAAAATTCAAAAGCTGCAGCATGGTTTATGCCTAACATATTTATTCATGGCCCACGTACTTTATAAAGAAAGAAGATAATATGTGCAACTTTGATACCCCATCAGAGAAACCACAAAACCAGGCTTGAACTGTTACTGAAGATGACAGAAAAATATGCATTGAGCAGAGATGAGAAGTTCTAAATTGTTTACTCAGTAAAGAAACTGACTTGCATGATCCAGTGTTTGGCAGTTTGTATTCATTTTTTTCTTTTCTCTAGTTTCTTTGTTTGATGCAGAGCAAGGAGCAAACTCTATTATATCCTGTGCATTTGGTAAGCACATCTTCTCCTCATTATCACATTTTGTGTTCAAAGGACGTTTGATGTATGTGACAGCTTTTCAACCCTAAGGATGAATTTAAAGACATATTCAGATAATACTTTGAATTCACATCAAATACACATCAACATTTCAGAAAACAAATTGATCAGAATTTGTTAAATGCCACAGAAAATTTATTTTGGATGAGGGAAGATGATTCCCTCCCTCTACTCCAAATTTACCAACTTAAGATTGAAAGAATAAACAGTTATTGGAGGCTCATTTAATAGAGTTTATCCCAATTAAAAACAGGTAGGTGCAGAGATATGAAGATTGTTATCATTTTGCCCGTCTGGCAGTTTTTATTTGTCTACTAAAGCTATTTTTAATTTTCAGTTTATTAATAGAAATAACCATTTACAACAGAAGCTCTTCACTTTTTTATTATTGATGCTTCAATTGGTTGAGAATGTTCCTTTTCCGTGAGGCACAAGATCAGTTTTGTAAGTTTCATATGAAAGAAGTAATAAGGAAGAACATATTACATACTTCTCTATAATTAAAATAATTAAATATAATTGTTTTCTACAAGTGAAAATCAAGGGAAAGAATAGGATTGAAACCTATTAAATTTATTTCAGGAATTGCTAATTAAAAAAAACTTGAAGAAGTATAAAATCAAACATTTTATTGCTATTATTAAAAGAAAAGGAATTTACTGTTTTGATCAAAATTAGCAGTCATAAGCAAATAAGTGGTAAATAAGTGCTAAGAGAAAAATATTTCCAAAAACTAAATTGTTAAAATATACAAAGATAAATTTGCATCTGCCTCTTTATACTGTTATATATTAGGAATTATTTTCCTTCACCTCTTTAAGCAGTATACATCCATCTTTTGGAGAGTTTTAACAAGAATAAGAAACTGAAATACCATTTATTAGCAGCAAGCACGTGGATTATTAAAACTTTATAAATATGCTGGGCATCACCAATTAGAACTTAAGATTTGCATACAAAAGCCATGTAAATATGAAACAAAGAAGTATAAAATAATTTACATTTTTATACAGAATCACTACCTAAATGAGTACAATATGAAATCCAAGTGGCCTTGAATAGGACAGTGATATATTTGATTAGCATTAGTGTTTCCAGTTATTTACTAACCTTTCCCAATGTAAGGAAAATAAATGCCCTTCCTCTTTGATCTCAAGCTTGGCCATTTTGAAATTGCTTAAAATAGAGTGGGACAATCAGAAAACATGCCTCTAACTTTATTCTTTTTCATGACTATTTTGGTTGTTCATGTCTTTTGCAGTTCCACATGCATTTAGGATTCTTCTTCCTATTTCTGTTAAAAATGCTTTTGAGATTGTGGTAGGGATTACACTGAATCTGTAGATCATTTTGTGTAGTGTGGGCATTTAAACAATATTAAGCTTTTCACAGGGTATATTTTTTAAATATATATATTTAAATATTATATTATATATAAGGGTATATTATATTATTTGTGTCTTCTTTAATTCTTTTCACCAATATTTTGTACATTTTAATGTACATTATTTTAATCTCTTTGGTTATGTTGATTCCTTAATATTTTATTTTTTTATATACTTTGTGAATGGGATGGTTTTACTAATTTATTTTTCAAGATTTTTTAGTATAGTATTATAACTGATTTTACAATATTATAACAACTGATTTTATATAAGAATTTTGTACCCTACAAATTTTCTGAATTTTTAAATTAGTTTTAAAAAGTTTTTGTGGAAACTTTAGAGTTTTATATGTATCACATAATATCTGCAAACAAAAATAATTTTATTTCTTTCCACTTTGGATGCTTTTGATTTCTTTCTTAATTGTGCAATTCCAGTAATAGTTTGAATGGCAGTGGGATGAGTGGGCACCTTGTTCCTGATATTAATGGAAAAACTTTCAGGGTTTCACAGTAGAGTGGATAACTACGAGCTTTATGTATTTATTCATTATCATTTTAAAGTAATTTTCTTTAATTCCTACTCTGTTGGATATTTTAATCATTAAAGGTGTTAAATTTTGTCAAATTATTTTATGCATCTACTGAAATGATCATGTGAATTTTAGACCTTATTCTTTAATGTGGCATGCAATATTTATTGATTTTCATATGTTGAACATTTCTTACTACTTGGAGATAAATCTCATGTGGTCATGTTTTATGATTCTTAAGGTATTTTGAATTTGTTATGCTACTATTTTGTTGAATAGTTTTGCATCTATAACACTTAAGGATATTGGTCTTATTTTCATGCAGTATCTGTGTAGACTCAAACCTTTTTATTTTCTGTTGCATTATTTTAAGGTCTACTCTTTCATCTTTCATTTATTTGTGTATTCTCAATTCTTTTTGTTTTTTAGTTAGCAAAGGGACTGTCAATTTTGTTGACTTTTTAGGGTAACTCTCAATTTCACTGATTTTTTCTGTCATTTTTCTATATTTTATTTATTTCTTATCTAATCTTTATTATTATTATTGTTATTGCTATCTTTGGTCTTAGTTTGATCTTCACTTCTAATTCCCTCAGTAAAGTTTAGATTATTTATTTGAGCTCTTTCTTACTTTTTAATATTTTACCACTCTAAGCTAACCTATTTGTATTGCTTTGGCTGCTCTCTATAAGTTTTAAAATGTTGTACACTAGTTTTCCTCTTTCTGATTTCTTATTTTACCCATTGAGTGTTCAGGAGTTTTCTATTTAATTTCCAAATATTTTCAAATTTACCATTAATTTTTCTGCTATTGATTTCTAATTTTATTCCATTGTCATCAGGAAATATTCTTGGTACAACTTCAATCTTAATTTTGTAAAGAATTATTTTATGACTTAACATTCTCTATCCTTGAGAACATTCCATGTGTGCCTAAGATAAAAATGCATTGTTGGGGAGAATGTTCAACAGATGTTTGTAATGCCCATTTGGTCTGCAGTGGTATATTCTTTGTTTCTGTATTGAAATTTTTTCTGATTATTTGATCCATTATTAAAGATGTGATGTTGGAATCTCTTGCTATTATTGTTTCTATACATTTCCCTACAAACATCAATGTTTGCATCATATATTTTGGTGCTCTAATATTGGGTGCATGTATATTTATAATTATTATATATTCCTGGTTAATTGAATTTTGTATCATGATATGATGATTTTTTTCCCCTTGTGATAGTTTTGGATTTACTATGTGTTGACATTTTTTATCTTTTCTCTTTCTGTCTCTTCTTATATTTGCAGTTAGTCTCTCAAAGACAAAATGTTGCATAATTTCAAATCCATTTATCTATCTATATACCTTTTGACTGAATATTTAACCAACTTATAATTTAAGTAGTTACTAACAGAGAAAGCCTTACTATTAATATTTTATTAATTGCTTTTGATCTTCCTCGTAACTTTATAAGCCCCCTTTACCTCTTGTTTCTCTTGTATTTCCTTGGTTTTGTAGTGGCATGGTATCTTGGTTACTTTCACATTATCTTTTTCTGTATCTTGTAGAGGCATTTTCTCTGTGGTTGCTGTGGGACAATAAGATATATTTATAATAATCTATTTTAAGCCAATTGAACTTTAATCACATACAAAAACTCTACTTCTTTACCTCTCTTTCCCCAGCACATTATATTATTGGTGTCACAAAAACATTTTAAAATTGTGTATTCATTAACATTTCTTTGACTATAGTTATTTATTATAGTTTTGTCATTAATCTCTATGTTAGACTTAAGCAATTTGTATGTCACTATCAAAAGATAACATTAGTATGTATTTATCTATGTGTTTACCTTTACCAGTGAGCTTTACATGTTCATACAAGGAAATATCTTCACCAACCAGCCTGGCTAAAGATTCTATTAACCTTGCAAGCCTTTTCTGTCAATGCATTTTCTCCAGGTTTGTGTTTGTAAAATCCTAATCACAGAGGTTTAGCCTCTTTCTCTTTATTTTATTTTAACAGTTTATTTATTTATTTATGTATTTATTTTAGTGTTCATATTTCTTGCTTCCTCTGTTGACTATCTGTGCTATTATAGGTTCTCTGGACCTGACACATACCCTTAACGCATTTTTGTTTTCAGAAGACCCAGGCATTCAGACTATGCTAAATCCCATAAATATTATTTATGAGTGAGATGAAAATTAATTCCTAAGAAAAGCCCTTAAAAATTTGAGATTCTTGAGGAACACTTGCTCCATTCTCCTCTCCTCCTAAGCTGCTAAGTTCTAACAGTCTCTATATGTTTTGCTGGAATATAGGTCTTTTTTATTTTGTTTCCAGTGGTCCACAAACATCCAGAGTATGCTGGATCCTGTCAGTGCTCTGAGCCATTCAAGTCAGAAGATAATTTGGGGAGTATCTCTTAAGAAGTGGGAATGGTGGATATGTACTTCAGTTTTTCCTTCTCTCCTTCCATGTAAGATAAGCTAGGGGTTGGTTTTTATCCCCTAGCTCAGTTCTGAGGCAGGATAAAGAAAGAGATGAGTAAATGTTATGCAAATTTTGTACCAGCTTTGATGAAGTAGATTCTACTCTTTGGAGACACAGAAGCCTCTTGCTTCATCTCTGGAATTCTCACAAATGGCTTTGATCCATGTCTTATTGTTGACTTTGTGTCTCTGTGGAAGATGGATGGTCTGAGTCTTCTTATACTGTGCTTCTGCTGATAAAATCTACAATCAAATAATTGTTAAAAATCAGACTTTGCAGGTTAAGTTTTCCTTTGTTCAATAGGTTTGGGGGAAAACAGAGAGAGAGAGAGAGAGAGAAGGGTGACAGAGAAAGAGAGAGAGAGAGATCTCACACTATGAACCTAGTCAGAATACTGATATCAATGCCAAATGGTTGGAAATCAGTCACATTTTAATTTTGAATAAAAACTCAAGGATATATTTTAATGCCACACAGTTGGCAGGAAATAACACTTTGGTTTTGAGTGGATATGCTCCATGGTTTTCAAGAATGTCCTAATTTGAGTTGAAAATATATAAGAGCAAATCCTTAGATTTGCTTCTTGGTTCAGAGACAAGAATTATGGGATATTCTTGGATCAGTAATGTTCCAATAAATAGGGAAGGAAAGCTTAAAATTAACATTTTATAACTGTTGTTGAAGATAAACGTCACATTTTATCATTATTAAAACAATATAATTTTGGTTCCTAATTTTCAGACTGAAACATAAAATTGTAAAAATGTATTTTACTAAAAATATATGAAAAAAAGCAGTAAATATAGGAAGAAGTTGAAAACAATAAAGTAAACTAATAATGGCAAAATGCTTAAGAAAGGAAGGCCCTTTCATATTCTGATTTCTTTCCCAGGAGTTAAGACTGAAAGTCATGGTGCTGCTGCTTGAAATTAACATATAATGAAATTAGCCTTTACCTTTTATTGCCTTTTAGAGAGCAAAGATTTTTGCTGAATTTTGGACTATTTAGTCATAATTTTTACTTCTTGTAATCTGGAAAGCAGAATGAGGCACAAGGATTTGAAATTATATTTTACTTTATTTCCTTTAACTTGCTGCTGCAAAATGTCCTTAGAATCTCTAAACCTAATAGCATCTGCCTCAAGTAGATTTTGATGGTAGTCAGAATGTTATCTATGAACCAATACCATGATATAAATCAGAGATTGTTTTAAAATGTCATTTTTTATGTCTTTCCAAAAAAAGAAAGTTTTAGTTGAGGTAGGAGGGCAAAATGGACTCTATTTTAGTCAGCTTTTTCACTACTAAGATCAAAAGACCTTATAAGAACTATTAGAGGAGGAAAAGTTTATTTTGGGGCTCATGGTTTCAGAGGTCTTCATAAAAGACCAGCTTCATTCCTTGAGTCTGGAGGTAAGGCAGAAGATCATGGCAGAAGAGTGTGGTGGAGGAAAGAAGCTGGGAACATGGCACTGAAATACCTGAGCTAAAATGAACCCTGTGACAGGCTTTGGACCCTCCAGAAAAACTAATAGACCTGAGTTTTGGTTCTGGGAAAATACACACATTGCTCAAGGCTGAAGCCACTCAGGAATCACCCTCAGAACAGACAATCAAAGAGGTTAAGAATCATATACCTGGCATTCTTGAGGTGTGAGTCTGCCTGAACCCCACGTGGGTCACTTAAACTCACCTTGTAGTTGACCATTTTCAAAAAATTTCCAAAAGCCATGATTGGGTCCTGCCAAATGTTACGGACACCCCTCAAACTCAGAATGGTCACTGTTATCACCATAGGTGCTGTACGAGTGTAATTGGTGCTTGTGTAATGATGCGATGCATACTTCATGTCCACTGCCACCACCTGTCCCTTCCCCCTATAAAAACCTGCTGAGCTATTGTTCGGGGCTCTCTGCACTGACTCGCTGAGGTCTGAGAGTCCAAGCTCAAGCCCAAATAAAGACTCTTTGTTCTTACATATGTGCCTTGGTCTCCCTGGTGGTCTTTGGGGTTGCTGTAATCTGGACATTACAGGCACCAGGAAGCAAAGAGAAAGAATGAGTGCTCTCTGGCCAGCTCAATCAACACAAAATATATATCTCAAAGGCACACCCCCAGGGACTCACCTCCCCCAGCCACATTCTACCTGCCTACAGTTACCACCCAGTTAATCACTTTCAGAGGATTACTGCACTGATTAGGTTAAGGTTCTCACTAGTTAATCATTTCACCTCTAAGCTTCCTTGCATTGTCTTACACCTGAGCTTTTGGAGGACAACTCATATCTAAACCATAACAAGCTTTAAAATTTGATGAGAAATTTGTCCAGAGTACAGATTGAATGTCCAGGTATTTTTGAATAGTTAGTAGCATTCTAGTGTTCTCATCAACAATAACAAGGAATGCTGAATAAAATAGAGAATATATTAGCTTAAAGTTATTTGTAAATTCTACATAATCACTGGGGCTTGTAGATACTATAAAACCAGAGTGGAGAGTTAATCTGATATTGCAGCCATTTCACCATTGGTGAATTTGTTTATTTAGATCTGAGAAGAAGGTGGAGGCTCTGAATAAAAACAAAACAAAACAAAACAAAACTATATATGGATAGTACAAAGGATCAGAGAAATAAGCAGAGGTTAGACAAAAATCAAAACTGAGGGAGCTTTAAGTTTTTGATTAGTTATTCTCTCAAGACAATTGTTTTTCTGAATCCTGGTGAAGAATTCAGCCTAGACATAGTTTAGCAAATTCTCTGATTTTATTAAGATGTCCAGAATCTACACCATCTCTCTAGTATAATACCTTCCTTCCAATAGTGTAGAATATGCCATCATGAGCCTCTATATTTTTATACACATTGATTTCTAAAATCATTTTATTAACAATTTAATAAAATCACCACATATGCCAAAAGGCAGTGCATATGATTTTAAACATTATGAGTGCAGACAATTAGTATGAAGAAATTTATGATAGATCCAATCCTATGTGTTAGCAAATTTGAACTTTGAGAGAACTGTGGGGGAACATTCAAAATATACAGAACAGGATACAAGAACTAGAAGAAAAATTCAAGAAAGAACTAGATGCTACAGTTTTATCTTAAACATTCCCCCTAAATCCATGAGTTAGAAGCTTGTTGACAACTCATGGCATTGTTGGGGTATAGTGGAACCATTAGAATGTGAGGCTTAGTAGAAAAAGGTGTACTCATGCATGGGATGCCCTGGAAGGAGAGCATTGGGACCTTAGAGCCTTCTCAGCTCTTTTTTCACTTCTGATTGCTATGAGGTAGACAGACTGCCTCCACTAAATGCTCTCGACAGGATGTACTATGTGGCCAGAGGTTCAATGCAACATGGCCAAGTGACTAAGGACAGAAATCTCTGAAAATGTAAACCATAATAAAATTATCCTCCATTTAATTCTAGTATCTCTGATATTTTGTCCAAGTGATGGAAATTTAACACATCAAAAAATTAAAATCTAAAAAATTATTAACAGAAATTCTAGCAATTATAATAGCTGAAATTAAAATCGTATTAATGTAGGTTAACCACACATTACATACAACAAAGGATATGCTCTTGAACTGGAAAGCAGGCCAAAGAAAATATAATGTGAAGCACTGAAAGTATGTGGGAAAGAGGAGAGTAGCACATACTAAACAGACAGAGGAAAAAGAAGTGAAGAGGTAGAGAGATCAAATATTATTTAACTTGGTGTCGCATAAGTATGAAATCATATTTAAAACAACAATGAGAATTTTTCAAAATGAATGCAACATAAACAGATTAAAGAAATATGGCAAATACCTAGCTGAATAAATACAAAAATAATATTTCTAGACAAATCATAGTAAGGTTGTTGAATACCAAAGACAAAATGAACAGATAATAAAAGCAGAAAGGAAGGAAAATCTATGTTTTTCATTCGATTATAATACATCAGAGATGCATGTTGTAATCTCTAGGATTTTTTTCAAAAGGAAGATTGAACACATTGTATGAACTACAATTCAGTAAGGTAACAAATTAATGATTAACCCAAAGGTAGGGGAAAGGATGAAAGAAAAATGACAAATAAAAAATTAACTGTAAAGTCATAGTCAAATTTTATATACACACACAATTAAATGAGATACAGTTGAGTAAAATGCTACAAGTAATATAGTAAGAATTTCAGATTAAGGGTACAAAGTTAAATTGAAAAAAGGAGATATTCAAAATAGAGATACAGAAAGCTTGAAGGCAGATGGAAGGAAAAAGATATTATGTCACAGAAACCAGAAAACAAAAAGCAAATAAATATTGTTGTGCTATATTAAATAATGCACACGGGGTCTGGTTCCTATATCTAAACCTATATGTGATTTTTGGGGCCTAATTATAGGCTTTACCTGGCAAAACTTACAGAGAAAGCTGGTCTCCTAATTGTAGATTTAGAGCACAGCGAAAGCATTTGCAGTTTCTGAAGGGAGTTGCAGTCAGGATTCAAACCTCCCTGGCTGGCCATGCTCTTACCTTTAGATATATCTCTAGGCCAGGTGTCTTCCTTTGGATATGTCTCTACTTAACCTTTGGCTGAGGACTTCCTCAGATTCCTCACCTGAGACCTCCTTAGGAAGACAAGCATCAGTAAGCTATGGTACCTTCAAAGAATGCAATTAAACATTGAGCATGGGGGGACTTGAAAGCACTTCTCCACTCTGATTCAGTACTTTTCCTCTCCTAGATATTTTCTTTTTTTCCTTTTTATGCAGCCTCCAATTCTACAAATCTGAAGAAGCCTTTTGCTGGGGACTCAGGGGAAGTGAACACACCCTGCATCTGTTCTGATACAACTGCTTCATTCCATAGGGGATGAAGGAGTGCACGGGGAAACAGAGTTCAGTGCTTTCTCTAATTTAGCCTCTTGCTAATAGCACATTCCACAATTAAAAGCTTGTGTGTAACTTTCCTTTTGGCTTCTTGTCTTAGTCCACACCTGGCATATCAGCTCTCTTCAACTCAGCTGAGCTTCTGACAGTGTACATGAGAGAGAGGCATTGTAGAGATAATGAGTGAATGTCATAGTGATAAAAGAATCAATCTTTTGTGAAGCAGTCATCATTCTATATCTTAAGTATATTCTATGTAAGCAGAAAATCATGAAACAAAAGACAGCAGGGACCAGCTACATACTTGTCTAAGTAGCTAGTGGGACAAGATGACAATGTATCAGTAAAGATACAGTATATTTGGAGAATGCGATTAACCAAATTTACTTAACTTGCATATGTGCAACAGCACAAAAATCAATTTCAAAAATGACTTGGCAGTAATAACTACATCTCTGGGTATGCATACCCTATAGCTTAGTTAACTCACTCAGAAAAATGCTCTACAGAATATGTACATTTTTCTCACCAAAGGCAGGCACCGGAAATGAACTTAAAAAAGAAAAAAACTTAAAAATATCTAGTGCTCATAAGAGTAGATAAATGGGTAAATTATTGTAATATATACTTACTTAGTTGATTATTATTCTGCAAAATGTGTAAATTGACTATAGTCATTCGATAATTTGGATAACTTGTAAATCAGTTTTTGAGTAAAAGAATCCAGATATGAAGCACATACAGTGTAAAAATTCATTGACATAAAAATCTAAAACTGTTAACATCTGCTATTAGAAACAGGACAGATATTATCCTTTAGCAGTTAATGTTAAAAGGGGCACCATGTGGATATATGTTCTTCTGGTAATGTTATCTTGATCTGTGTACTGATTAAAAATAAGGGAAAAAGCTAAGTTCTTGATAGGTAAAAATTGTTCTGTATATATTTCATACTTCAATAAAAATATTCAAAGATGATATCAGCATTTAGGTTTTAAAACAGTTTTAAAAATTTGAATAAATTACAAATAATCAGGAGAAAAGGTACTGTGTAGCACTCAATATCTGCATGAAGTCAATAACATGGATTTTAAAAATTGCTCAATGAATAGGGGGTTACATAAAAATCTACTGGAGTTTGATACAGATGCTACAAATTGCATTTCTCCTGCCATAAGTATGCAACTCTTGACAAAAAGGTTGTTATTGTAATTTTTGCTATTGCAACAATTGATGCAGTTACCAGTGAATCACTCAGTTCTCCTTCACCCCAAAATCTTATAATGGAAAGAATTTACACAGCCTCTCTTCTTTTTTGTCTACTATGGTTTGAATCTGCCCCAAAGGCTTATGTGTTAAAAGATTGCTCCCCAGGATGGTATTCTTGGTAGGTGGTGGAACTTTTAGGAGATGGTGCCTAATGAGAGTTCTTTAGGTTATTGAGAGTGTTTCTCCATAGGAGATTGGGACTCTAGCCCCTTACTACATTTCTTTTGCTTCCTAACAAAGTGGAAGACGGTTTGCCCTGTCACACACTATAAGCCCAAAGCTATGGGGTCCAACCAAATATAGACTGAAACGTCTAAAATGTGGCCAATATAAACATTTTATTTTTATAAGTTGATCATTTCAGGTATTTTGTTATAGTGATGAGAACTTACAAACACAATGTCACTAGGTTCTGAGTAAAAAAAAAAAAAAAAAAAACTTGCACAGAGTCCAGAGCTCTGTGCAGGGATACTTGGTCTGCCTCATGGAGAGGGAACTTTCCATACATAATAGGCTTTGAGGATGGAAGGATATTAATTGTGAGTTTCATAATCATAAATGTCTACAAGAACCAATTGCAACATATCTGTCCCAGATTCTACTTCACTTTGTTTTTTCTGCAACTGCATTTCCCAGAATTCCCTTCTTGAAATAGTCCTGAGTTACAATGAGTAAACATTCAGAAGGTATTGGAAGCAGAAAAGCTGGGCTTTATGGATAGAAGTGGGAAGAGAGAAAACTATATTGGCATTCTTAGCCTCTAGATTTTCCAGCAAAAACAGGGAAACATATCATTAATTCAAACTGATTGCTATGACAACCACCGATTAAGAACTTGCTCAACTTTTTTATATAAGATTTTACATTTAGTAATAAATAATAACTTAGTAGTTTTAGAAATTAATCTTTCTTCTAAACCCAAATTGTTTACAAAATATGTGCACTTATATTATCATTTGTGAAAGGTTCTGAACTTTCAATTATTAGAACAATTAAACACTTGCAAATATGGAAGAAGAAATGAATGTATATAGAGAATAATTCACAAATGAATTTCATTTGGAGAACATTTCTTTCTTTAAAGAAAGTGATAAACATTTAAAATATTTTAAAATCTACAATGCCTAAATTATGAGAGGGGCTTGTTATCTACAGCATCTATCTCAATTATCAAAACATACTATATTAAACCATAACTTAAGCTATAATAAGTGGATTCCTTAACTTGTTGTGTTGTTCCTTTGTAGTTTCTTTATTGAATTCTGAAAATGTGGTCACTGATTTGACATTTAGCAGAGGGCAATGGTTCTATTCCACTTTATGGCTACAGCTTAGTTGTCAGAAGGTGAATATGAGAATCATAAAGCATTTTTCACCCAAAAAGGAAGGTCAAATTTATGATCCAATGTAAATCCTCAATCAAATGGAAATATCAGAAAATACACTCCTTACAAACAGACTATTTTTTAACCTAAATCCAAAGTAAAACTACAGTAAAAGATCAAAATCATGTATGTGGTTATATTTCTAAATATGTCATCTGATATGGAAAATAATACATATACAGCATTTGCGTAGTTTTTTAAAACATGTCATTCTATTTTCTTGTTTATTTTACTATGCTATAACTAATATTGTTATAACTAATCATTGTTCAAGGTTACAAATGATTAAAATATTAAACTATTTGTACTATCTTCTTAAATTATTCAAATATATTTCAAGATAGCATTGTTATTCCTTCATCTATTATGAAAGTGATTTTTATGAAAGTGACTTCAAAAGTGATTTTAAAATTATTTTTTCATCAAAATGAAATTTGACTCTGATATAAAATACAATTATTAAGTATCTAGTACAGACAATGTATTGTTAGATATTTTGAGCATTATGAACTTGAGTAAGATACTGGTTTACCACATTTTTGTTTTCATTGATCAATCATATATAGTCACTCTCCAATGAGTTTAACACAAGAATTATCTTTTTTTTTTTTTTTTTTTTTTTTTTACGTTCTTCATATTAAACATCTTTATATGCACTTTCAATGAACAGTATATATATATATATATATTTTTATATATATTTTTATCGACCATCTTTACTATACCCATTCCCCTTTCCTGCCCCCCGCCTCCCCCCTGTCGCGTCTAGTGTTTCTCTATTTCTCTTATGTTTCCCAAGAATTATCTTGACATACATTTAGAGCTTATTTTAACATATTATGTTTTAATAGACCTTCACTCATGTCTGTTTTTTCTTGATTTGGAATCAAGCACATATTAGAGGTAGGAGAGTTGGGTTTGACAGGAGAATGATCTTAGGGGGAAATAAAGCTGGTTTTATAAGGGTAATGCTTATGTTAAAATAAGAAATTGTGGGTTTTTTGTTTTGTTTTGTTTTTTAAAAAACCATATTATATCTAAAGATTGTTCCACTTCTAAAACATTGGAAAGCAAGCTGGCTAAAATTTGATAGCAAATACTTTCAAGATCATGTAGTGATACAGTGCAAATTGTAGGAGATAGGGGAGACTTAAAATCCAACAAGTTCTTGAGAAGGAGATACAAACAGCTTAAAAAAATACAGTTTTTTGGCTTCAAAACCTTGCACTCTCTGAAATGCCAGAAGCACTATTTATTTCTTACCTTTTTGCCTTATTGCACACTGTCCCCAGATGATGTTGTGTGTGGTATAAATTAGACAGACAGTTTATTGAATCTACTTTTAGTCCATCTTCTATAACACACAAGGCATCACTTTCAAGGTGTCACTTCAGAGAAATAAAGGCAGACTAGAGCAATATTTTAAGTCTGGCCGGATAAAAAATGGTTTAGAAAACTGCTAGTGCAATAATATTGGAATAGCTCAGCAAGATACACAGTGTATTGGATGCAATTTTAACTTTGATTATTGAGTCAGTTTCCTGTATTTTCATAAAATCTTGTGTAATAGATACATATCAGTCATAAAAAAGGGGAGTTGAAGCATAATTTTTTTCCATTCAGTTGAAGCTTTGCCCTGTCTTCCATAATTATTTCCAAACCATGACTTGGGCAAGTCTCTGAATATTTGCTGGATCGTGAAGGAAGGTAGAAGAGAAACAGACATTGTTAATATTTAAATAATTTATTCATCTTATATATTTGATGGTTATCAAAATCCAGCTATCTGTACTTTACATTTATAAGAAGATAGTTTTACAGTTCCTCCTAGAGGAAAGGAGACAAATTCACAGAGCCAATCAAAGCAGGGAATATTCCCACAGAGACAGATTTCTAGGAAGAGAGAAAAAATGGCTCTTTCAATTCTTACAAAAGTACCAGGAATTATGTAGTCCTGTCTGTATTATTAAAGATACAAAGAATATGAACTCTTACCACTTAGCTTGAGTTTATTTTCAAAGAATTTATATATGTCAATGGTATAAAAAAAGAGGTACATGTGGATTTTTAGTTAGAAGCACATAGCACCCTAGAATTTGATGTTGCATTACCTAAGCACCAGAAATTTCAAGGAAATATTTATGTTAAGTGAATAACACCATCAAGAAAATTTTAGGTCTTTGTTTTCAAGCTTTAATATAACTCCTGAAAAGGTCTAGTAAGGAATATGAAGAACAGTCTAATCTAATGCAACCTGCTTGGGGGTTGTGACATGGGCTAGGGTGGGGTTGACCTTTGAGTAGTTACGTGTCTTAGGCGAAGCTAAGCAGCATAGCCTCAGGGCCAGAACTTAGGGGTTCCTAGATAAAATGGCTCCTGAGTTAAAATGGCAGATCTGATGCCAATATTTCCCCCTTTTTGGTTTTATAGATACTGAGGGTGAAGAGCAATGGTCTTTAAGGGTGGAGGAAGGGCTTTGAAGGTGCAAAGCCAGATGACCAAAAGGAGGCGAATTAAAATCTCTGGGCAAGGCTTTATTGGAAATACATGCTCTCGGGCTGAACTCTCCCATCCATCAGAGTGTCTGAGAGAATCACGCACGTGTTATGCAGTACAGAAAATTTTAAAAGGCCCGGTCAGGAAGGGGAGGGCTTAAGGCAGGAAGAAAGGGCCTGAGGTAGGAAGAGGAGGTGTTCTAGAGTCCTGTGTCCTCTGGGACTGGTCAGGGGATCCTGCTGAGGTCAGAGTCCTTCTGGGATGAGTCAGGAAGAATGGCAGTGGCCATACTTTGTGTTCCGTGTTCCTTTGTGCATGCTGCCTACGGCCTCGGTGGTGGCCATGTTGGTGTGTTCTGCATTAGCTTCACTAACCTAACACAAGGCATCAGTATTTTTTTTTTTTTTTTTTTTGGTACCAGGGATTGAACTCAGAGGTGTTAGTGCAGAAAAACTGGGATGACAGCAAACTTCACAAATCAGCTCAGCACTTTATTCAGGAACGAAGATTCACACAGGAACAGGGGATGCAGGGACAAGGTGATGCTGTGATGGGATACAGTTCCCTGGTAGAAAATGAGCCAAAGAAAGGGACTGGGTTTATATAGGTTATCCGGGGGAGGTGGTTTGGGGAACATATCAGTTTTCTTGAGCGCTTATGAATTTGGGGTCTGCTCCATCAATCAATGAGACTGTCAGTCATAGTGCTCAGGAATTTGATCTCAGGGGTCTTGCGCCCTGCAAGTTAATGCCTTCAATATGGCAAGACATTTCTGCTTGTAATGAACACTGGAAGACATTTATCAGGGAAGATAAATGCAGTCAATGCATGGTATTTTTCTTTCTTTAATTTCCACACCTATCAAGGGGTAGTGGACCACTGAGCCACATTCCCAGCCCTATTTGGGGTTTTATGTAGAGACAGGGTGGTTGCTCAACTCCTCACTGTTGCTGAGGCTAGCTTTGAACTCGCGATTCTCCTGTCTCAGCCTCCCAAAGTGCTGGGATTACAGGTGTGCACCATGGCGCCCAGCTCATCAGCATTTCAATACCTCTTGAACTTCCCAGATCCAAATTGGCCTCCTTGATCTGACCTGACTAGATATACCTTACTACATTGACTTCCTGTGTAATTCTGGTTTCACTTTCTCCTCTAATTTTAGGAACTCCTTACTGCTTTAAAGAAATGGGTCAAAGCCTGATGTGTCTTGTTTGAACTGAGGGGGGGCAACGTGAGGTGGGGAAAGCAGCTTGGAGTTCCCGTTTAGAAGTTGAGTCAGATCAAGTCTGATTGGAGAAGAACAGGTTGTAAAGTTATCTGAGGTGGTTGCTTCTATGAGAAAAACAAAATGCTATGTGAGTAACACAAAATAAATGTTGCAGCATCTAGAACATGTCAATGAACATCATGAAGGTGATGGAAGACAAAAAATAATCTCTCACCAGGAGGTGTAAGAGTTGAGAATTTGTTCCCATAAAAAGGCTGGAGAGGACAAGGCATGTAAACACAATATTTAATTAAATTTTTTAAAAAATTAAAAATTTAAAAAATTAATAAAAACACTTTGTTCACTGTCAATATAAGCAATTATGATTTTTTGATATTTTGTGAAAATAAATAGGTATCAAGGAAAAAAAAGTGGAAAGAAAGGAAAGAAAGAGGCAAGGAAGAAGTGAAGGAGGGAGGAAGAGAGACAGAGAGACACAGAGAGAGAGAGAGAGAAAAAAATTTAGACACATAAACCTAGAGAAGAATGAAGTTGTATAGAGAGGAACTCTCCAAAAATTTGATACAGTGAGTTTAGGTGTGAAAAATCTTTAGGAGAAGCACAGGTATATGCACCAAAGAATCAATGATTGAAGTTTCAGGAGTTTGGGAACTAATCATAAAGTATAGCATCTTGTGTGATGTGCACAGATGGATTCGGTCAGGATTTGGCACCTACCTTTTCAGCCTTGTGAAATGCGTACTTTTAATTTACTCTGAATCATTTGTTGTAATAATCACTGGCTGTGAATTAAAACAAAGTTGTACTCTTGGAATTCTTTCTAGAGACCTACACAATTTGAAGGTGGTTGTAAGAACTCTGAAATAGACCTGGATATTTGAGAAACAATATGTTCTTAAAGTTACTTGAGTGCATTTTTAAAAATGTGAGTTGAATTCTTCCTAAAAATTGGATTTTGGAAAAAAAAGGAAATTAAACCAAAGAAATTTTCAGGCTTGTATTTTTGAAAGACTTCAAATAATATAAACCCTACATATATTAAGGGACTCATAAAATGTATTATGTATTGCTTAAATAAGAAAGTATAAGTCTTACATCAGCATGAAGAACAAAGGAATGATACAATATTGGTTTTTTCAAAATTAATACCTGTATTCAGCTACATCTCCAGCTCTTTATTTTGCAGAATTACTCCAAAATACCAAAAAAAAAAAAAAATTTCAAGTTGAGTGATAACTCAGATAATTCAAAACTACTGCTAATTGAAAGAAAAAAGACTGATACAATTTTAAACTCTTTCCAGCATGATATTACACACTTAAAAAATCCAGTCCCAGGCATATTCCTCAAATTTCTCTTAATTATAAAAGTCTTTCAGTCCTTTAGGAACCTCCTCTCAGGACACACTGTGTATCTCATCTTTGAATCAGCAGCATTTTGTAAGGTGCTTGTAGGGGATCTTTAGTCAGGGAAGGCTAATACCCTAGGCAGGAACAGAAGGGTAGCTTCTACTGGCAAAGAAGACTCAATGTAATATAGGAGTTTGATAGCCCCTTCTCTGTAGGGTTCCAATTCCAATTTTCATCATTCTCAAGATGAGACTCTGGGTTTGGTGTTCACAAATCCTGTCCCTGCAGCTACAGGTTAGATTCTGCTGGGAAAGCTATAGAAACTTTATGGTCATTCACTACATGCTTGAGCAGGGGATTTCAATATCTGAGGTTATTCTTTCCTTTCAACACTTCTCTAGCTCAGTTAGGAACAACCAGAAAATAAAATTACATTTATTAAATATAACTAAAATCTTCTAAGGCTGCAAACACATGGACACACAGAACCTCCACTTTGATATATGTATTTGCTTAAAAATAGCCAAAGACACTATTTTGTGTAGTTCTATTACCATATTATGATGTAATTTCACATAGATGCACAAGTAGTGCCTATAACTGGGAATAGTCATTAATTCCTTTAAGTCCAATCACATTATAGAGCCAATTCTAACAAAATCCCATAGTCAATTTAGAAAGTACATCCTTAAGATTCTGTTTCTCCGGAATCACTTCTGCTTAAATCTGTGTGAGTCAGAGGTTAACCAAGGAATATCCAATGTGGGATATATTTAAACAGGTTTATTGCAATAACGACTTATGGGATTGTGAGACTGTTCAAAATTCACAGGGCATGCTTTCAGGAAGGGCAGGTTAAAATCTTGGGCCAAAGCTGCTGTACAGAACTATATTTTTGCACTTTTTTTTTTTTCAGGAAAAAGCTCAACTCTGATTTTAAGGCCTTTAAATTAATTAAATCAAGTTCATTCAGTCCATAATAATCAAGTCCATATTATTCAGTCCCTTACTTAACATCAACTGATTATGGATTTTTTGCATATTGACAATATACCTTCAAAGCAACACACAGATAAGGGTTGACTGAATGACCAAGATCTGTAACTATAACTCACCTCTGCTGAGACATCTCATGATCATCACACACACTTACAAAAGAGGGTATATTTATGTTTGGGTTTTATTTGGCAGTCCCTGACTTAAACATGATATTCTTTGGCAATATTTGACTTAAAGCTTTTCACATGTATGTACTTGTTTTGTAGTTGAAGTTATATTTATACACTTAAAATGACTTTAAAATAAGTTTTGAAGCTAAAGAAATATTCCAAATAATACTGCCAAAAAAGGATCCTATTTGTTGGTAGTCAGTCCAGCAATGATAATCCTAGATCTGACAAGAACTTTCTTTTGGGAATAACAGAGGACAGGGATAAAGTGAAACAGTTGCGAAATTTGGTGTATATTATAATCAAACCATACTCCAAATAATGCAATGTTTCCTTTTCTTTATTCCCTGAACAATAATATGATTTTTTAAATGTTTCAGTCTTGCAACATGCTGCTTTACAAGTCAATATAGATTTATTTATTTATTTATTTTTGGTACTGGGGATTGAACTCAGGGGCACTCGACCACTGAGCCACATCCCTAGCCCTATTTTGTGTTTTATGTAGAGACAGGGTCTAACTGAGTTGCTTAGCACCTCATCATTGCTGAGGCTGGCTTTGAACTCGTGATTCTCCTGTCTCCGCCTCTATAAGTGCTGGGATTACAGGCTTGCGACACTGCGCCCAGCTAAGTCAATATAGATTTTTTTAGAACAGAGCAACACAGGTAGTATATGGGGAGAAGTTTGCTATTGACATAATTATGTAACATAACACAATTCTGTGATTTAGAAAATAAGGAAAAATCATCATTTGTGTCCAATATACTATTTGAGGCTCTAAGAGAGAAATTGTAATTTCCTTGTCTCTGATAAATTAAGTGTATAATGCCACTTCACAGAGGTATTAAGTTTGTTGCAGGAAAATGCAAATGGAAATTCATGGGAAAATTAAAAATATTTGAAGTTTGAATCTCTTGAAATCTGAAAATCATTGAAATGACTATTTTTTCTGGGGTTTTTTTGGTACTGGAGATTGAACTCAGGGACACTCGACCACTGAGCCACATCCCCAGCCCTATTTTGTGTTTTATGTAGAGACAGGGTCTCACTGAGTTGCTTAGCGCCTCACCATTGCTGAGGCTGGCTTTGAACTTGCGATTCTCCTGTCTCAGCCTTCCTAAGTGCTGGGATTACAGGCTTGTGCCACCGCACTCGGCAAAATGACTACTTTTACTTTTAAATATAGTAGATATTTGAAAGAAGAAACATATATTTCTAAGTAATAAATACCTTCAAAAGCTAAGCATAAAGTAATGCATGTGTGTATACATATGTGTATATGTACACACATGTAAGCACAATATATATTTGTGTGTATGAGTGTATATACATATATATATGCACATTTTGAAAAACACATTATTAGAGAACATTGTTTTTAGTTTGAGAGTGAGATTGAAATTTCTTAAATACCTTATTTCCATATTTCAGATTCAAATGAATAAAGAAATTACACAGAATTTAAGAAACAGCAAGTCAGTCAGGTGAGAACATAATAAAGAATGTTCCTGAGGAAAACTCACCAGGTTCCTTCAAAAGATTTGTATGCCATAAAAAATAACCTTTGATGGGTACAGTGATATTTTAGATATTTAGAGATTAAGGGTGCATGCCATATGCTTTGTGTCAATACTAGTTGATCTTTGAACAAGAAACAGCAGAAAAAAAGTGTGGGGAAAATTTGATGAACTCTGTTGTCCCGATGTTGTGTGATGTTAATAAAATAAAATCTGATGTTATTAAATGTGGTAATCTCAGATATGTCAAAGAAAATTATTTATGTATTTGTAGAATGAAACTTAGCTTTCCAATTTTGACCAGTAAGTCTTCAATACAGAAGTAAGGAAGACATAATGTGAGAAAATTTGTCCAATTAGCAGACATCAGCAATTTTTTAAGAAAGTTTCTGGAGTCTGCTTCAGGATATCTCTGTTGATTTCATTGGCCAGAACTTTACTACACATCTACATGCCCACAAGAAGGTCTGCAGTTATAAAACTTTCTCTGGTCAGAAGTAAAGATAAATGTGAGAATTCTATCACTGTAATAGAGGATATAATAGTTGTTGGGAGTACATTAGTAAACTTATTTAGACAGTTGTCATGAGGATAAAAAATGAAAAGTAGAATATTGAAAATGAATGAAAGGAACAGAACTTCTGTGTTCACAGTATCTTCTCCCACATTTTTCCCACTTTCAGGAAAAGAAGGTTCTGGATACTTATATTCTAGGTTTTGCTTTCTAATGCACTCATAGGATTAGTCCATTTCAGTGAGTTTTCTAATTTTTGAAAAATCAGATTTTTCCCACACAGAAAATGGATTTAAAAGAGATTCAATTCTGGGCTGGGATTGTGGCTCAGTAGTACAGTGCTTGCGGCACTGGGTTCGTGTGCGTGAGGCACTGGGTTCTCTCCTCAGCACCACATAAAAAAATAAATAAATGAAATAAAGATATGGTGTCCATCTACAGCTAAAAAATAAAAAAAAAGATTCAATTCTTCAGGGGTGTGGAATATAAGAGTAAAGTATTAATGCAACAAAAGAAAATGAGGAATTAAAGAGAACAGCAGGGTTTGGTAAGAAAATTATTTGGGGGAAGAGATTCTTGTTCATTTCCATAAATGGCAAAATTGAGAAAGAAAGAAGAAAAAAGAATGAGATAAAAAAAGGTTTTCTGGGAAATTTCTGAGTTTGTATTTGGAAAGAAAGGAAAGAAGGGAAAAGTGGGGATATTATGAAAGATGTTTATATTTGATGAATGATTACAATTCAATTATTTTTTGGTTGTGTCTTATGAGACTACAATTTTGAATTGCATTCAGAAGTACTAAATTATTCTGAAAACAAATAAGGAAATGCATGTATGTTTGAACTTAAAATAAACTGACTAATCAAATTTTCAGGGAAATTATCTGAATGGGGTTTAACAATAGACTTTTATCTAAAAGTCAATTATTTTCTTTTGTCATGTGAATCATTCTGAAAGTTGTCCCATGAATTCAATAATAGTTACTATGAACTCATGTTTTTTGTTTGTTTCAATTTGTATGTGGCAAATTTGGTTGTAATTTTATTTTTTTTCCCTATAACCTTAAAAGGGAATACATGCAAGTGGTATAGGTAGTTTAACCAGAAAGTCAGTAATTAGTGGAAGAAAACAAAGTAAACAGGTAGTCAGAGAATGATCATCAGAAAGAGAGATACAGAAAAATAGGTTAAGAATTGTCGGCAGGGATGTGGGGAAAAAGTACACTCAAACATTGCTGATGGGAATGCAAATTGGTATATCCACTATGCAAAGCAGTATGGAGATTCCTCAGAAAACTTGCAATGGAACTAATATTTGATCCAGCTATCCCACTTCTCTATTTATACCCAAAGGACTTAAAATCAGCATGCTACATTGACATGGCCATGTCAATGTTTATAGCAGCTCACAATAGCTAAACTATAGAACCAACCTAGGTACCCTTCAGTAGATGAATGGATAAAGAAAATATGGTATATATATTCAATAGAATATTAATCAGCTTTAAAGAATAATGAAATTACAACATTTGCAGGTAAATGGATGGAGTTGGGGAATATCATGCTAAGCGAAATAAGCCAATCCCAAAAACCAAGGGCTGAATGTTTTCTCTGATGCTAATTCACAATAAAGGGAGGCAGGTGCTAAGGAAGAATAAAGTTACTTTAACTTAGGTAGAAGGGAGTGAAAGGAGTGAAGAGAATATGGGGATAAGAAGGATAGTAGAATGAAACAGATATTATTACCTTATATACATGTATGACTGAATGACCAATGTGATTCTACAACATGTACAATCAGAAAAATGAGAAATTTTATCTTATTTATGTGTGATATCAAAGTGCAAAAATGCATTTTACTGTTGTGGGGGCTTGCCTTGAGATGGCCCCGAGAAGCCAGCTCAAGACTGACCATGCTGCCCTGAGAAAGCCACATCTCCTCACCCTTATTGGCTGACCTTTACTTCCGTGCTCGCCGACAAAGCATGGCTCTAACCTAAATGAATCTATACCATTACATGTGGACAGCCCCCTTCCGCATTCTTAGCTTAGAAACAGTACACCACTGGACCCCCTCCACTATATAAGTTTGTAACCTCCCCTCAATAAAGTAGTCCCTGCATGAGACAGGACTCTGGCGAGTGGTGGATTCGCATTGGATGGCTTTACCTTTCTCGGCTTGCCCCGTTGGCGGAGCCCAGGGACTCCCCTCTCCCACTGGTCGGAGGAGCTAACACCCGGCGTGCGACCCCGTCAACTGTCATATATAACTAATTAAAACAAGTTAAACATTTTTTAAAAATTGTATATTTTGCAGTGTTATGTAGTGCTTAAATTTTTTCTCAATCTTTAATACTGTTTGTGGGGTTATGCATGTTATGTTAAATTTCTGAGGCTCTAGTCTATCAAATTGTTGAACAGCTTAGAATTCATTTGAAATGGTAGCTTTTATTATGAGTAGGAGTTAGAATGGACATAGTCCAACAGTTTTCAATTAGCAGGTTCATTGTGATACTTATTCCTGAGTTAATTGAATATTTATTGAATGTAGGCATAGCCTTGCAGGTACAGTATGCAGTTTTGGAATATATAGATTGAAGAAATACTTTAAATTGCACCTAATCTAGTGAAGAAAATTGCCCTCCACATATTAACAGCTAAGTGGAATATGGAAGTACAAATTTGGATATCTTGTGTGAGCAACAGAAGAAACAGAAAAAATATTATCATAAATAGAAACTGAAATGAACTATAAAGGATGAAAGCAATGAGTTAAATTATGAAAGAGGTATTCATACATAGGCACAAAAGATAGGACATGGAAATAAAGAACTCAATTCTCGGAAAAAAATGCAAGTGGCTTGGTATTGGTACAACATGTATGATCAGGCACAGAATGGCAAAAATTAAAACTGCATAGGACAGCTGTGATAGTATAAAGAAAGGCTTCCAAATTATCCTAATCTGTGTGTGTGTGTGTGTGTGTGTTGAGAGGGTTGGGTGAGTAAATAAGTAGCTGTGTACCAGTGTGTGTCCTGTTTTTTTAATTATTCATTTTTAGTCCTCAGATGAAGAGCACTGAATCATTCATCATCTAACTCATAACATTATCATTGGTCATCACATGCCTCACTTGAACAAAAGGTAAATATGTAAATACATTATTTTTAAGAATATAATTACCAATATATCATTTATCCCACATGAAAACTTAAATTCTGACACTAATTCATTTATTCTTATGCATTCTACTATATTGCATACCTCCTCCACCCAAGGTAGCCAATATCTTAATTTAATTTTTTTTTTTTTGGTAAATTTGACTTATTTCATGTGAGCACAAACCTTTATTCCAGCCCCACTCCCCAACTCAGATTCAATTCTTCATTAGAATAGTTCTATAACTACATCTGTGACAAAGTATACTGCTATCCACAAAGGCACAGAAAAAAGTAATGCAGAGATTTAAGAATACCAGCTTCTCTTCGATTTCATTACCACAGCAAACCTATCTCCAGTGGTCTAACTACTCCTATTATATTTATGCTATCTTAAGAAACTGGATGCTGGAGAGTGTCTGGCAATGATGCATGGGCCTTCAAAATCTCCTCAAGGTGTTTCATCTTACTAGGTCATTGGAACCAAATTCTTGGTACCAGGGATCAAGAGAATGCTGTTAAGTGGGTTCTGTGTATGCAGTTGCCCAAATACAATGATTTTGACTTGGTTTCCAGAGTCTACTGTGTCCACCCTCAGCAAGGCCTGGCTCAGGCACTCCATTTCTAGGATTATGGTTCTGTTGGGTAAAAGATCACATCCACCAGGCAGGCCTCCAGGTAGAACACAAAAGCATGGTTTAGTAACTGCCAAGAAAGCACCAGGGGCAAGGAAAACCCGAGGCAGAGGAAATAGCACCTGAGCAGTTTCTTCAGTGAGTGGAGCCTTTGTCCCTTTGTCCAGCATGGCCTTAGCAGCCCTAGCAAGGCCGACCATGGTGCAGCCTGTGGCCGAATATCATGGTGCTCCAAGTAGCTATCTGACTTCCTCCAGCTTAACTCCCTCTTCATTGTTTTTATTTAAAATTAAATTTGGTTACATTTCCAGGAATTCCTATAAAATATAGGGTTTCATATAGGCCATTTTTTTATTTATAAAAATAGTATAATGCTTTATGCAATTTCTTCAGATTTTTAAACCAAATATATTCATAGAACTCATCTTTCATATCACAGATTGCTAGAGTCAGTTTACTCTGAGCACTTGAAAATATTTTATTGTTTTCATATTTTGCACTTCTGACCATTAGTCATGTTTTTTACTATTCTGAACAGTGTTATACTTAAACCATTTTGAATATTATTCTATGATAAATTTATATGGTTTTTATTTAATATTATTCAAAAGTGAAATACATGGATAGTAAGGGTATGAATACTAAAATTTACAGGGTAATGTAAAAGTATTTTTAAATGGTTGTACAAGCTCGTTATATACAGTATCTGCAAAGTTTCAACAATAGCTTATGAGTTTGTGATGAATGACATTCTTTCAAACACATGGTATTCTCATACTTCCTGATTTTGCATTGAAAATGTATAAAATTGAATCTCATTCTGTTGCCAATTTACATTTATCTTATCATAAATATGACTGAATATCTCTTCATATCTTCACTGATCATATGCATTGCTCCTCTTAAAGTGCTTTCTCATGTTTTTTTTACGTTTTATATTAGATTGTCATTTTCATACTGATCTGTAGGAGTTCTTTATATTTCTTTATTGGTTATGTGCATCGCAAATATTTCTCTTTAGTTTGTAACTTGTATTTTCAATTTCTATAAAGTGCTTTTGATATAGAAGATTTTTCATTTTAATGTGATCCCATTTATCAATCTTTTATTTTATGAATGGCAATTTTTGTCTTATTTAAGAAATGCTTCACTACCCCAAGCTCAGAAATAGAGCAATTGAATGTGATACAAATCTTTAAAAGTAATACTTTTGATATTTATCTCCTTATTTCATGTGGATTTAACTATGGTTAATGATGTAAGAAAGGAATACAATTCCATTTATTTCATATAAATAATCATGTCCCTGGACTATTTATTAAGAAATTCAGTTTTCCTTATTGACTTTTCAAGCTCACTCCATCATATTGCAAAGGGCCATAAAATAGTTTTTTCACAATATTGTATTCTATAGGTAAAATTATTCAATTCCATTCTACTTAAATTATTTTCTAATTAATAATATATTAATTGCTGTCATTTTTAAGTATTAATATGCTGTAGTACATTTCCTCTCTCCTTATTATCTTATTTCAGAATAATAGAATTGAAATTAACATTTGTATATAAATCATATATTCAGAGATCTAAATTTTCCTATTTATAATAATTTTAAGTTTACAATGTAAGTCAATATTACTTTTCATATGATAGCATTTTAATTTCAACCTAACCAACATTTGTTATTCCATTATTACAATGTTTCCTCATTCTAAATTTACATTTTTTCAAATGTCTTCCATTTATTAAAATTATCATGTAAATTTTTCATTCCCTAATCTTTTGACATGTAAATTCCATTGTAATAATTTATATACTAAACTATCTTTGTCTTCTTGAGACATATATATTGTGTGTTTACTTTTTTTAGACAATTTTGGAATCAAATTGCTATAATTTTAAGAAAATATACACCGGTGAAATAAGCTTGTTTACATAGAACTATTCCTAATTTGATATTATGCTTGTCTTGGTGATCTGACCTATGAAAACAGTAAATCTATGTAATTTTTTAGACCTTGTTACCTCCTCTCAGCATTGTTTTGAGTTTTTATTGTAAGGATTTCACATATGTATATACTCCTCATGTATTCCTCAGTATTTAATGATGTTGATGCTATTTTAAATGTTATTTTTCAATTTCAATGTCAAATTGATAATCATTTGAATTAGAAAATGAATTAAATTTTGGTTATTAAGTCCAAATCCTGATTGATAATAAGAATTTTATTTTTTAGATTGCTGAGGATACACTTTACACACATTTATGTCATTTACAATTGAAGACAGCTTCCTTCAAATTTTATATTTTGGTTGCTTTTAGGCCTAATTTAAATGGCTAGGACTTCTAACATAAGATTGAACAAATGGTATGGGAGCAGATATTTTGTTTTTGAGCTCAGGTGGAAATTCGTTTGTGTTTTGTCAATAGGTTTGTAATTTTTAAGATTTTTATTTATGACCTTTATGTTTTTGAGGAAGTTCTTTTCTGTTCCTGATTTCCTGAGTATTTTCACAATATTTGTATTAAAAAATGGGTTATATTTCATTAGTAAGTTGTACTTCTAAATCTGTTGAAAAGGTCATATTAGTTTCTTTTACTCTGGAGTCATTGTGGATGATATTGATGAATTTTCAAGTGTCAAAGCAACATTGACTTATTGCCCTTTTAAAATATTATTAGATTCAATATAGTAATATTTTCTCATTAATTTGCATCTATTTTCATAGTTTTTCTTTTTATAGTGTCTTTATTTGGTTTATGATGACAATGTGGCTTCATAAAATTAGCTAGAAAATATTTTCTCTTCCTTTATTTTTCTCTATGAGTTTTTGATTGCTTTTATTGCCCCCTCAAGTTTTGAATAAAATTCCCTGGTGTGCCATTCAACTTTGCAGGTTCTTTGTTAAGAGATTTTTGATTACTAATTCTACTTCTCATTTCTTTCAGTTATTTGTGTCTTCTGAGAAACTTTTCCATTTCTTCTCTATCAAATGTATTGAAATACTCTCTTTTGACACCTTTTAAAGTAGATAGGTCTACTATGGCATTTTCCCTTTCCTCATTGGTACTGCTGATTTGTGACATCTCCCTCTTTTCATCATGACTAGATTAGCTAATGGTCTCACAATGCTATTAGTTTTTTTTAAATTAAATTTCACTATCATTGACATTTTTTCTTCTTTAATATGATGATGAATGATATTCTTAATTATTTCTTTTTGTAAAAAAATGTTTGAGGGGGCTGGGGTTATGGCTCACTGGTAGAGTGTTTGCCTAGGATAGGTGTGGCTCTGAGTTTGATCCTCAGCACTATAGAAAAACAAATAAATAACAAAAAACAAATAAATAAAATAAAAGTTAAATTCTTTTTTAAAAGTTTGGGGATTTTTTTTCTTTTCTTTTTCTACATTTTACTTCCTTTCTTTGTGGTTTTGGTCTAGGAATTATCTCTAGCAATAGAGTGAGAGAGACTGTGAGGATCTCCTGATGTTTCTTCATCTAGGCCTCACAATGCTGCATTGCATGTTTTTCAATTTATCAAGATTCTTTCATATCCTAGAGCTATAATTGCTTATAGTGAAAAATTAGTCCATTCCTTATTATATCATTAGTGAAATTTCATGATAGCACTATTCTTTCCTTACTGGGAATTGAACTCAGTTCTCTACCACTGAGCCACATCCCCAATCCTTCTTATTTTTTATTTTTTAAATTTGAGACAGGATCTCAATAAGTTGTTCAGGCTGGCCTTGAAATCGTGATCATTCTGCCTCAGACTCCTGAGTCACAGGAATTATATACCAACTCCACAGACTTTAAGATAATCATTTTTAAATACTTTGATAAAATTGGCAAAATATTAGAAGTTAAATTGAAACACATGCTGATTAATACTGAATTTTTAGAAACATGAAATTTCTCAATTCCTAAGGAAAAATGTATTATCATCTTAGTGTTATGTATTTTGTATCCCAGGCAGTGTGTCCTATTTTAAGAACAATTTTTAATAATGCTCTTGAGAAAGCAAAAATCACATGGACCAACAAAGCCAGTAAAAAGTGCTCCTTTTTAAACACTAAAGACACTTACCTACCACCTAGTGCAACAGTGGAGGAAGCTAGAATCTGTCTTCCTTTATGGAAGCTGCCGTGTGTATACATATACAATGTTACCCTTACCCTTTTGGCCATGATTTTGCTTTCTATGCTTTTAGTTACTAGTGTTCTAGTATAATCTCACAATATTAAATAGAAAATTCTAAGTATAAACAAATTATAAAGTTTAAATTGTATGCCATTCTGAATAGCAGAATGAATTCTCACAACATTCTTCTCCATCTTGCCTTAGACATGAACCATCTCTATCTAGCATATCCATGCTGTAAATCTCCCTCCCTCATTTGTCTCTTCATAGCCATTCTGAGTTGATTGTTGTAGTATGGCAGTGCTTGATATCATGCCTATTTCATTCATTTCAGTTCTTTTCTTCATGTAGGCATTGAATCATATCATTACAGGAAAGGGAAGGCTGAGGGTAAATATGTGGTTAAAATGAGGGTGAATGTGTATATTAAATATCTGAAAGTGAGTAAGTAAAGGAAGATACACCATAGATCAACCTGGCCTTAATTGAAAATTTTTTTAGTTGAAAGCAATTCTTATTTCATGACCTATGTGCTTGAGGTATGGGCACACACATAAAATAAATTGATAATTACATATCCAAGCTAAAAACAAAAACTCTAAACATTTTAATGTATGTAGTCACCAAAATTTTGTTCCCTAGGAAAGCAAGTAAAAAAACAAAATTCACTTTGTATGTTGATAGCTTCTGGCTAAATCTTTTTTTTTTTCTCAATCTTAAACATACCTATTTTGAGTTGATTTTGTGCAAGGTGAGACATAGGGGTGAAATTTTATTCTACTACATATGGATTTCCAATTTTCCCAGTACCACTTGTTGAAGAGGCTATCTGTTCTCCAATGTATGTTTATAGCACCTTTGTCTTGTATGAGATAACTATATTAATGTGAGTTTCTTTCTGTGTATTCTATTTCATTGGTCTTCAGGCTTGTTTTGGTGCTAATACATGCTGTTTTTGTTAGTATAGCTCTGTATTATAGTGGTTCAAAGATCTTGTAATTAGACTAGAAATATTGCACCTGCTAGAAGAAAATGTAGGCCCAAAACTCCAACATATCAGCTCAGGAACTGACTTTCTTGTCAAGACTCCTAAAGTGCAAGAAGTAAAATCCAGAATCAATAAATGGAATGGTATCAAACTAAAAAGCTTCTTCACAGCAAAGGAGACAATCAACATGAGCAGAAAACCTACAGAATGGAACAAAATCTTTCCACCCATACCTCAGATAGGGTATTGATATCCAGAATATACAAAGTACTCAAAACACACACACACACACACACACACACAGAAAAAACAATAAATGGGCAAAGGAACTAAACAGATACTTCTCAAAGAAGAAATATAAATGGGTAACAAATATATAAAAATGTGTTTAGTATCTCTAGCCAGTTAAAGAAATGCACATTAAAACTACACTGAGATTCCATCTCACTCCTGTCAGAATGGCATTATCAAGAATACAAGTAACAGCTGGGCGCAGTGGCTCACGCCTGTAATCCCTGCACTTTGGGAGGCTAAGACAGGAGAATCGCAAGTTCAAAGCCAGCCTCAGCAATGGCAAGGCGCTAAGCAACTCAGTGAGATCCTGTCTCTACATAAAATACAAAATAGGGCTGGGGATGTGGCTCAGTGGTCAAGTACCCCTGAGTTCAGTCCTTAGTACTAAAAAAAAAAAAAAAAAAGAATACAAGTAACAGCCAGGCATGGGTACGCAGGCCTATAATCCTAGCAGCTCAAAAGGCTGAGGCAGGAAGTTTGTGAGTTCAAAGCCAGCCTCAGCAACTTAAAGAGTTAAATGAGACTTTGTCTTAAATGAGACTCGGTCTCTAAATAAAATACAAAAAAAAGGGGGGGGCTAAGGATGTGGCTCAGTGGTTAAGCGCACCTGGGTTCAATCTCAGGTACCAAAAAACAAACAAACAAATGATAAAAACACACACAAACACAAAAACATTGGTGCAACCACTCTGGAAAACAGTATGGAGATTCCTCAAAAAACCAGGAATGGAACCATGATTTGATGCAGTTACCCTATTCCTCAGTATGTACTAAAAAGATTTAAAATCAGTATACTACAGTGACATAGTCACATCGATGCTTATAGCAGCACAAGTCACAGTAGCTGAGCCATCCTAGGTGCCCTTCAACAGAAGAATGGATAAAGAAAATGTGGTGTATATATAAAACAAAGCATTACTCAGCCATAAAGAAGAATGATGTTATGATATTTGCTGGTAAATGGATTGATCTTGAGACTATCATGCTAAATGAAATACGCTTATCCCCCCAAATCAAAGGTCAAATGCTGTCTCTGATATGTGGAAGCTAACCCACAATAAAGAGGGGTGCAGGCAAGAGATGAGAAGTTCAGTGGAGTAGATAAAGGGGAATAAAGGGGAAGAGAGAGGGATAGGAAAAGGAAAAGCTAATTATATCATTCCTATATACATATATGAATATACCACAGTGAATATTGCCATTGTGTATATCCACAAGAAATTAAATTTTTAAAAATAACTATGAGTAAATGCCTGAAAGATCAATAGATGGAAGGGAACAGGGATTGGAGAGAGGGAAGGGGAAGGAGAGGTACTAAAATCTGAATTAGAACAAGATATATTTCATGCTTGTATAATTATGTCAAAATGGATTTTACTGTCATGTATAACTAAAAAGAACCAATATAAAACTACCTATAAAACATTTTCCTATTCTTGGAAAATTCCTGTCATCAGATTACGGCAGAGAAGTGTGATTGACTGTGAAAGGCAATTTACATTCAGTACTCTTTTCCTATACCTCTTTCAGGAAAAAAAAATGATATTGCCATAAGAGTGTAGGACAATTAGCAAATCAAATGCAAGGATCAATCTGGTCCAATTACATTTTTTAATAGAGTAGAATGATGTTTCCTTCTACATCTTTTTCGTGAACGAGATAACAGAAAAGAAAATTGAACATGACAATTCCACTTCTTTGGCAATTACTAAGCAAGAAAAATGTTGCATATAAAACTTTTTATTCTCTTATTAGAAATTTGAATCAGAGTTTCTAATGATAGTTCCTTTTCTGAAATTGTACATCAGTTTCCAAGATGATATAGAAGAATCTTACAAATTAAATGCTATCATCAATGTTAATAACCTAAAATATTTTTAAAATGGTTCCTTTAGTGTGATATATCAAGAAAAGAAAACTATATTCTATCAGTACAGATGCATTATTTGTATTGTGAGAAGAAGAATAAGTATTTTTGAGAATTGCATTTATTACACAAAATATTATCATTAATCTAACAATAATATCTAGGGATATTACTGTAATATTCCTTTCATAGGTAATACAGAATAGTGAATAATATGTTTATATTAACAGAGAAAAAGTGAAAGACTCTACATTTTTATTATTTTTATTTCACTGAAGTATAACATACATACTAAAAAAGTACATATCATAGCTATACAACCTATGCATTTTCAAAGAGTAAGAAAATACAGCACCAAGGTCATGGAAGAGAGATTACCTGTATTCCACAATGCTCTTGACTACACACATCCAGGCATCATCAGGTAATTATCCTAAAAAACAATACTTTTCCTATTCCATTGAAACTAGATACAATGGAATCGGGTACCTGGCTTGTTGTATTCAATGTGATGCTTGCAAACTTTGTAATTTCAATTTTTCAGTTTATAATACTCTAACATATCACATTACAATAATTCACTATCATTAATTATCTATTCAGCTCTTGATGAATTGATTCAAATATTTAGCTTCTATGAACAATGCTACAGTATACACTTATGCATGTAGACTGAAGGATGTATGCACACAATTCTTCTGGGTCCATATTATTAAACAGTTTTCTTGAGTTGATGTATTATTTTTCCTTCAATTTATAAGTATGATTGTTCAACATTTTCATGCATACTTGATGTAATTTTTCCTTTTATCTGTTCATCTATTTTTTGTGACTTGGATGAGTATGTAGTAGCATCACAATATAGTTTAGTTACATTTACCTGAAGACAAATAAAGTTGAGTATCCTTAGTTATAAAATACCTATTCAGTTATTTTAAAAATTTTCTATCGACTTCTTATATTTTTATTATTAATACAACTTTCTTATATCTTCTGGATATGATTACCTTCTAGAAAAAGGAACACAAAGGTGTGAAGAAACCAAGAAATTCACTATAAATGAAAACTAGGAGTCACTTGGTGCCAATAAAGCAAAATAACTGTGCTTTTTTATAAACAGGTATAGAAATACAGTGTTAGACAGGAGATAGCTCATAAGTTAGCACAGAGTTGATTATCAAAATCTTTTTGTTGATTATTTGAGAAAGAACATACAGTTATGTCCAATAGGAATAGACTGTACCAGGGTCAAAGTTTGCAGTCCTTTACCATCTTGAGGTGGTTGAAGCTTATATTTTTGGTTTTTATATTTCCCATTAACATGTTAGTATAAGAAAAAAATTTCTTACAATATTTATTATTTACATTGGTATTCAACACGTATGTTTAACTTAAAAGTATCTAAAATTATTTTTTTTCTCAAATTCCATACGAGCTTCTAAATTCTTCATTTCCAAGGACCAATCTCATATCCTAAGCACCTGTAGTCTAAGTATTTGAATTGTATTTCAATTCTTTCTCTAAAATAGAAGGTCAGTAGATTAGACAAAAGGGAATGAAGGGAAAGAAGGGGGGACAGGAATAGGAAAGACAGTGATATGAATCTGACATAAATTTCCTATGAACATACATGAATATACCACCATTGTAGACATCCACAAGATTGGGGTCCTAATTAGAATAAGATGTACTTCATGTTTGCATAAATATGTCAAAATATATTTAACTGTCATGTGTAACTAAAAAAATAAATAAAAATTAATTATTTATGAAACTGTACTATCAAAATTTGTTCAGTTTTTTTCATTTGCATTTCTGGGAATACCATCATCACTCCTAGAAATTCAGACTCTCAGAAATATTTTTTATTGATAATTTAAATTTTTTTCAAGGTTTCATATAATTATCACTTTTGATGACAAAATTCTGTTTCTACTTTTCTAAGATTATATTTCCTTTGCCTCTTGAATTTAAGGAATTTTCCCCATTGTATATAAAATCTGGTTGAAAAAGCTGTAGTTCTTAGTTAATTAATAAAATATACCACTGTTTTATGACTCCATTTATTCTGTGAGAATTGACTAAAGGACCATTTAGTTGTCACTATCTCTCTTTTTCACTGGGGGTTCTGATTTTTGAAATGTACATAAATATGCTTATACATATAAACAGATATACAGGTATACTATTAATTCACTTTAATGTGCCTGTTTTCCCCTCTTTAAATTGTTTATTCCTGCTTGCATTTTCAAACATTTTAAATATTTTTGACACAGAGAAGTTTTATTGTATGTTGGCCATATTAAATATCAAATATTCAAATATTAATAAAATTCTAGGTCACTTTTAACCATCTATGTTTTCTACTCATTTTACCATGGCAACTTTACTTTCAGAATTTTTTCATTTTTTTTATTGTGATCTCATTTTTCCTTGGAACATATCTTTGAGAACTCTGTAAAGACTGTGCTGAAGTTGATTTCTCTCACAGAGGATGCCTTCTCTTAGCTAGCTATATGGTTTGCGATCAACCTGTGTTCTTGTCGTCTTCTGTGGAAGCTTCCACAGACAGCAGGCCTGAGTCCTCCCTACACAGGTATGGGCTAATATGTGATTGTGAATTATGTTAAGGTGGGGTTGCTCTTTTATTTTTCTTGCCTTCCAGTTCCAAATTTGAAACAACATTATCCTTGAAGTTGCAAATACAGAACAAATTCCTTTTTCTGTTTTTTTTTTTCCTGAAATCACATTTTTAAAATTTTTTTTCTTATTTCACTTTACAATGAAGATGTAGCCCCATGGAGACCCATATGTATAAATGTTTTGACATTAGATTCCCATTACATTAGCCATTTGATTATTAAATTTAGATGATTGGTGTATGATAAAGGTCTTTTTTTTCTTTCTTAGTCAGTTTCTATCAACTGCACTTTTAAAATGGTTTAAGCTTAGAAAAACCACTGCTGCCCTTTAGTAAAATGCATTGGATTAAATTTTCCTGTATCTAACTCCAACACAATTTTTTAAAACCATCAAACCATATTTGGAGACTGTGGCACCGTTAGAGTTTGTATGGTGACCTTGCTACAAAACTACTCAGAATGGTTGCAGATGTTTTATTGTTACTTTGCTTTATGGTGATGTAACTACTTGCATAGATCAATATGAATCAATTCTCATTCACACCAAAATATAATTACATAAACAAATGTGTATAAATGAAGTATCACAGTTAAGGATGAATTTCATTCAATTATTTAAATTCTTTGTTAAGAAAACAAAAGGCCACATTTTATCTATGGAAACAATCAATGTAAACTCTCTCAGACTTGCACCTGTTCTCTACCTTAAATATCACCTGTCCTACAGGGATATGAATTTTATTCCCCTAAAAAACCAGAAACCCTGACAGCATTTGCAATCTTGAAAGGAGGTTATTCCAAGTATTGAAATATTGCAGATAAAACCCATGGGGAAGCCGGGCGCAGTGGCACAAGCCTGTAATCCCAGCACTTAGGGAGGCTGAGACAGGAGAATCACGAGTTCAAAGTCAACCTCAGCAACAGCGAGGCGCTAAGCAACTCAATGAGACCCTGTTTCTACATAAAACACAACAGAGCTGGGGATGTGGCTCAGTGGTCTAGTGCCCCTGAGTTCAATTCCAGCACCAGAAAAAAAATAAATAAATAAAACCCATGGGACACTTGATTGCTGATCTCAAAGATGACAAAGTAGTAAACTGAGGCAAAAGAAGAAATCCAAAATACAGCCCTGAAGCATGAAATATCTCTAGAAGAAAAAATTACTTTTCTGATCTTGGTATATTTAATAGTTATGTGTGACCCTTGGTATTTACTGTGAACATAAAGAGGATCATTTATCTTAAATAATGAATTTTCATTTATCAATAACACAAAATGTACATAACTAAAAATGAAAAGGATGCAGAATATATATACTAGAAGAAAATCCAAGTTTAAATAAAGATTCACACACTGAAATGGACTCATTCTCAAAGCAATGAAAATTTGGCTAATCTGCTCAAAAAATAATAATAAGCAGTTTAAAGAATAATAACATTTTATGAACAAATATTCTTGGTTGTGTATATTTTTTATAAATCAGTATAATTTATGGAAATATGGGAAATGTTAAAACAGATTGACTCAAATCCACACTCAATATCACCATCACCGAATGCACACATATCTTTTTACAAAGACCTATCATTAAAGATTACCATCTGAAGAGGAACTTTAAAAATTATTTCAATTCTGAAATGAAATATAACTTGTGGTCTAATGTGATTAGCTGATCCTCTGGGAACTAAATTAGCGTTCCTGAAATAATGCTTGAGCAATTTCCTGATGGACTTTAATGAGCATAATAGACCTTCTTGGAAATTTATTCAAAGAAATGTCCATCTTAGAGCCTTTATAGACCTTTTGCCAGACTTGTAAGAAATCTAATGATCTTTAACCAGATGGGCTTTTTCTTTTAATGCTGCCTAAAAATTGACATGTAGAATATTTTTACTTCTGCCATAAATATTTCAGCCACAATGGGATCTTTGAATAAGATTTCAAGAATGCGTTTTTCACTCAAAGAAAATTTGAAATAAAAATTTGTTTCACCTTTAGGATTAAGACTTAACTAAATGTGGTTCACTTTTTTTTGTGGTTCACTTTTGTTGATAATTATTAAATATCTAAATCCCTTTTCTACATCGATTTCATAATAAAACTTTCAAACAGCCATTTGTTTGAAATTTTTGTTTTTTCTTTCTTAACCTTTTATTTGATATACAGTAATTTAAATTCTAAATCAATGCAGTCTCTATTGTGTTTGTTATAAAAATAAAATAACAACAAATACACTTTGTCATTCAAACTGAATTTTTAAAATCACAATAAAAATACCTCAGATAAAGTAACAAAAATAAAACATAACAAACTCTCTCCACATGGCATGGATGACAGACTGGTATGCATCTGTTTTTCCATGTAATAATACAAATATTATATTAATGGACTAATGGCTTCTCAGATGATATTGTGACTATGAAAATAGCACAAATATGAAAGATAATAAGTTCTTATAGCAAATTGATATAACTAGTCATTCACCATTATTACAAGTAAAGATTTTTATGAAAGAGCAATGTTTAAAACTGTAACTTACAAAATCATTCAATTGATACTTTAAAATAGAAAATTAATTATACAGAGCTAATTTAATGAAAGAAAAGGGGAGAGACAAAGACAAAAATAATGAAATACTTCAATATATAAATATACTATTCAGAATAAAAAAATTTACTGGTTCAAATTATTAAACCCATCCCCAAGGGCTAAAAATAAAAGACTTATAAAAACAAATATTTTATCTTTGAAAAATGAATAGAAGGTGTGATTTTCTATAATTTGATGCACATTTGAAAGATATAATGACTATTTGACACTACGTAAAAAACTTGACTTCCTATTAAAACAGTGCCACAGATAAGGTGAAATATTTCTTTGAAAATATAAATATTTATATCACGTTGCTTAAAGTTACAAAAAGATGTACCTGTCTCATATTTCTTTAGCCAGGTTTTATTCTATTGCTCCCTCCATTGCTTTCCTCTCTTCTCCTACACCTTCCTTTCCAGTATTTTTCTTGTATTTATTTGTTTTTATCATTGGTATGAATGGTCATCTTTTCAAGAATGTTTTTTAAAGAACTTTCCCTTATTTGCAAAGAATCTAATGACCTTTAATTTGACTTTTATTCTTGGTCCACACAGTTTTTGGAAGGTTGTTTGTCACATATAGTGTTGTCCTCTCCTCCATCCTGTTTTTTCCTTCCCCTTTTCCTTTCCTCATTTTCAAATCCCTACATACATTGATGTAGGACAGAAGAGGCTGGACATCTGAGGAACTTTCAGGAATTTGAAAATTGACTAGAAATTGACAGGTTTATTAACAGCAGGGTGAAGACTTAAAACTGTCTGGGCGAAGAATCTGGAAATTCTTTGAATTTCATAACCAGTGGGAGGAGGGGCTTAAAGATTTACATTTTTCCAGGAGTCTACATAACAGTATTTTATATATGTGTGTGTGTGTATGTGTGTATGTATGTATGTACACATATATATGTGTGTGTATATATGTGAGTGTATATTATAAATATATATATATACACATATACACATAGTATATGTATGTTGAGTTCATAGAAAGTGCTTTTTGTCCCATTTTATAGACAACTCAGAGGTTTTACAAGTTTTACCACAAAAGCAGAAGTAACATCATCAAATCTGGGGCCAAACTTAGCTTTTGCAAGACAGAGTAACTTAGTCTTCAAAAGAAATAGGAAGTCCTATCCTACATTGAGTTTTCTGATAGAATTTTTTGCTAATATTCTATTATAAAGCCTTCCGACAAGAAAAGAAACTTATATGTTACAAATATGGTGAGGGTACCTGCTTAATTATGGTAAGGATCTTCTGGGTGAGAGGTTTCTGGTCTGCTTCACCATAACTAGTAAGCTATTGAGAAGAGAACATCTAAAACTCCAGCCAAAACCCATCATATCCTTCTATGCTAACAACCAACCATGGCAACCTTATTGTGTGTTGTACATTTGCTTCTGCATCTACTCAAGGACAAAATTAGCCTTGTTTGTCCCACTTTAATCACCACATAACTCAGCACAGTCCCTTTCCTCTCCTTCAGCCTTTTCCTGGCTTCTGAAACCTTTCAGTCCTTAGAAACCCATAGTATGTCACCAGAAAACTATACATCTCTTACCCTAAATCTATCTCCTAAATAAAAGCTGTCTTCCCCTGGAGTCATTTTTGTCCCTGTAAATTATGTCAAGTAGATTATTTTTCTTCTGTACTCTGATTACCATTGGAACTGAGGGGAGATAAGTATTTTAGATTTCACAAACCATTACCTAGAGAACCTTAAAAATAACAATGCTCTGGACCTAATCCAGGCTAATTTCATCATAACCACCAGGGATGACTTAGGCATTAGTATTTATTAAGCTTTGTGAATGCTTATACTTTGCAGCTACATTTGAGAATTACTATCTAGGGCCTTATTGAAAATTTTCTCATTCCCCTAAAAGCTCCTTTTTAAATTTAGCTTTAAAATTGCCATTATCTACTAACCACTAGAACATTTTTCCTCATTTTTCAAAATATTTTACCTTCTGGATCCTTATCAGTCTCTATGATACTATTATTCCTTAATACTGGTTAATTTTAATAACTATGGTGGTGATTCTGACATGAAGTTATCTTCTCCTTTACTTGAATTTCTCCAAATCTCCTGTTTTCTGCTCCACTTTAGCCATTCATTTTCACAGTTATTCTCTTCATTTATTACCAATAGCACAAATCTTTACATATTTTAGTTGCAATTGCTACATACTACAACCATAGATTTTTATTCTTCTGGTGCTCTCTTGGTAGTATAGCAATTTGAATGGTTTATTATTTTCTAAATAATCTTTATTCTAATTTTATTCTGTACTTTAACTCCCTCATATATACAGAAGAGAAAGGGGTCCAAGATGTGAGTTTTGTTTTATTCTAGAATTTTGTGAGGAAATTGATGGGAATCTAGAAAATATTAATGATGATAATGATTATAACAATAATAGAGAACAAACATCCATTGAGATGGAGAAAAAAACCAAGGAAATCAAGGAAAAAATTTTTCTTAGAGGAAAAAGCTATTACTCTGTCTATGGCAGGGAACAGGTTGAAAGTCCTAGCACTAGCCAATGAGTTTGGAAATATGGAAGTAAATGTCTTTAAGGCAAAGCCAGTGTACTGAGAGCTTCAAGTGCACATGGAAGAAATGCACTGGGGACAAATTAGATAAGACATTAGAGCTCAGTTTGTTTCTATGGCATTTTGTTATAGAAACCTGTAAGAACACTGGCTTTATGATGTTCTTGAACTCATTAGACTGATTTATTACCTGCTTTAGAGTCTTTACCCTAGTTTATCTGCTACATAATGAGTGGTTTATGAAGAATATAAATTTATTTTTTACAGTTCTGGAGGCTGAGGAGTCCATGGTAAATTTGTCAACAGGTTTGGTGTCTGGTGAATTCCCACTTCAGGTGCATGGATGACTGACTTTCAGCTTTGTCTTCACAAGGTGGAAGGAGAAAAGAAGCTTCCAGGAGTCTCTTTTCTAAGGCCATTACCTTATTCAATTATCATCATATTATGGATTAGGTTTCAACATATGAATATTGGGGGACACAAACATTCAATCTATAGAAAATCTTCTTTAAACCACTCAATCCATCTTCTTTATGTCTTGGCCAAATATTTCATGTTCAAAAGCATTTTTGATGGCTAGACTCAAAATTTACTTTATGCTTTTCTCATTCTCTCCTTTATATTTCTTAATGGGAACTACTTCTTAAAATAAAATTTACTTTTAAAATTATTTATTATTCTGTTTTTCTACATAAACTATTCCCTCTAAGATGTAGAACTTCAATTCTGTTGACTTACTTTTTCCCTTCTCATTGCTATACTGAGCTTTTAGTGCAATACCTGTGTCATGTCTTTACAAAGCCAGGTTTTCTGCAATTTGTTGTAACAGAGTACCATGTGAAAATCAACATTAAGGCTGCTCCTATCTTATTGGATTCCAATGTCATCAAACAGATTCTAAGTTGCCATTAGTCATACACACTTAAGTTCTATGGGTATCACAACATGAAATTATTAGATATTCCTTTTGGCTTATGAATCCCAATAAATTGACCTAACTACTACGGACTCTCTGGGCTATAGTGGATAGCCTGCACTGGGATGGGTTCTTTAGAGAATGCTACCTGAGCAATAATTAGCCGAGCCAGTTACTGATTTAGAAGTATTTCTGAATGCCTGATACTTCTTTTTTAATTCTTATTTATTTATTTATTTTGGTACTGGGTATTGAATCCAGGGCCACTTAATCACTGAACCATATCCCTAGCCCTTTTTATTATTTTTTTTATTTTGAGACAGGATCTCACTAAGTTTCTTAGGGCCCTGCTAAGTTGCTGAGGCTGGCTTTGAATTTATGATCCTCCTGCCTCAGCCTCTCCAGTGGATAGGATTACAGGCAGCCATATATGGAAGGGACAATAATACCATTGATAGTTTTGAATGCAAAAGTATTTAGAGTTCAAGTTCTCTAGATTTTAAGTTCTTGAGAGATTATAAATAAAATAAGGCTTATAACATGTTTGGTTTACAATTATAGACATTCTTATAAAAATGTTTTGCTCATTTTTTAAACATTATTGACTATCATACTACCTGGAATATTGTAAGAATTAAATTATATTTAATAAATATTGAATACTGTCAATAAAATTTGTGGAGTTGTCAAGACATCGGCTATCACATCCAGAATATAATATTATTTGCAGGCTTATTATAATATAACCGATGAATTCAATGTAAGCCAATTTCTCATGCTTACAATACAGTGAAATCTCCTGATAGTCATGGTCTATAAATTCTTATCACTCTATCACTAGCACTTAATGCAGTAGGTTTTCAGTTATTAATTGGAGGGGGAAATTATCATTCCTACCCCATGGACTCTGAATTGTCCTAATTCTTTTTTTTTTTTTTTTTTTTTTTTTGGTACTGAGGATTGAACACAAGGGCACTCAACTACTGAGCCACATTCTCAGCCCTTTTTTGTATTTTGTTTAGAGAGAGGGTCTTACTGAGTTGCTTACTGCCTTGACGTTGCTGAGGCTTGCTTTGAACTCTCTACCTCCTGTCTCAGCCTCCCAAGCTGCTGGGATTGCAGGCATGCGCCGCCACACCCAGCCTGTCCTAATGTAATTAGTTTATAAGACACTCATATTCTTTACTTATCATAGTCTCATGTGTTTTAATCTATTAATCAACATTACCAGTATTTTAAATAGGGTACATTTCCTCTGTGATACATTTAAAAGATTGATTTATATCACAGTAGAAACAGTAATTTTATGATGTTTAGAAAAGATCATCTTTGCTTCACTCTTCTTGCTAAAGATTGTTTTAGCTATTCTGGGTCTCTTATTCTTCCAAATGAATTTCATGATTACCTTTTCTATTTCTATAAGGAATGATATTGGAATTTTAATTGGAATCGCATTGAATCTATACCGCGTTTTGGGTAGTATGGCCATTTTGACAATATTTATTCTGCCTATCCAAGAGCATGGGAGATTTTTTCATCTTCTAAGGTCTTATACAATTACTTTCTTTAGTGTCCTGTAGTTTTCATTGCAGAAGTCTTTCACCTCTTTTGCTAAATTGATTCCCAAGTATTTTATTTTATTTTTTTGAGGCTATTGTAAATGGGATAGTTTTACTAATTTCTCTTTCAGAGTGTTTGTTACTGATGTACAGAAATGCAATTTACTTATGGGTATTGATTTTATATCCTGCTACTTTACTCAAATCATTTATTAATTCTAGAAGTTTTCTGGTGGAATTTTTTCAGATCCTCTAAGTATAGAATCATGTTGTCAGCAAATAATGATACTTTGAGTTCTTCTTTTCCTATTCATATCCCTTTAATTTCTTTCATCTGTCTAATTGCTCTGGCTAGTGTTTCAAGGACTATGTTGAATAGCAGTGGTGAAAGAGGGCATCCCTGTCTTGTTCCTGTTTTTAGAGGGAATGCTTCCAATTTTTCTCCATTTAAGATGATGTTGGCCTTGGGTTTAGCATAGATAGCTTTTACAAAGTTGAGGTATGTTCCTAATATCCCTCATACATTGCTGATGGGACTGCAAGTTGATACAACCAATCTGGAAAGCAGTATGGAGATTACTTAGAAAACTTTGAATGGAACCACCATTTGACCCCAGCTATCCTACTCCTTGGTCTATACCCAGAAGACTTAAAAACAGCATACCAACCTTCAATGTTTATAGCAGCTCAATTCACAATAGCTAACCAACCTAGATGCCCTTTGATAGATGAATGAATAAAGAAACTGTGGTATATGTACACAATGAAATGTTACTCAGCAATAAAAGAGAATAAAATTATGGCATTTGCAAGTAAATGGATGGAGTTGGAGAATATCATGCTAAGCAAAGTAAGCCAATCCCAAAAAACCAAATGCCAAATGTTGTCTCTGATAAGTGGATGCTGATCCATAATGGGGTAGGGGGCACGGGAAGAATGGAGGAACTTTAGTCAAAGAGGAGGGAGAATTTAGGGGGCATGGGGACAGTAAAGATGGTGGAATAAGATGGACATAGCCCTAGCTTCATGTATGACTGCATATATGATGTGATTCTACATCACGTACAACCATGAAAAGTTGTGCTCCATCTGTGTACAATGAATCAAAGTGCATTCTGCTATCATGTATACCTCAGTAGAATGAATAAATAAAAATAAAGAAAGAAAAAGAGGGGCTGGGATTGTGGCTCAGTCGTAGAGCGCTTTCCTCGCATGTGGGAAGCACTGGTTCGAGCCTCAACACCACATATAAATAAATGAATACATAAAGATCAATCAACAACTAAAAAAAATTTAAAGAAAGAAAAGCTCATCTTTGACCATGAGGAAATTTTATTAATAATTGCAAATTTGAATGAATTGATTTCAGATGATGTGTCCAATATATACAAGAAAATAATCTTTCAGCACATGTATTTACTAAACAAATAAGTAGATTCACTACATAGGTGAAAATTAGAATATGTAAGAGAATGCAAATTAGAATAGGGAATGGAAACATAAAATGCATTCTTTTTTGTTTTTTTCCCTAACTCAGTTTGGCTTGCATAAATGGAGGAAAATACTTCATTTTACAAAATGCAAAAATGCATTGTATAACAAGCATTACCACAAGTAATGTAATGTTAAATTCTAATATTGCATCTCTTTAATCATTAGACAGTATTTCCGAGCTACCTACTTCATCCTAAAAAAATAAGAAATTTTCAACAAAAGCAACATGTGTTGAATTAGTTACTTCAATATTATTCATTAATCACTTGTTTTTCTCATATATAGAATTCTAATTGAAATTAATCAAATGACTTCTATATGTTTTACCAAGACACATGCTTATTTATGTTTTATATAAAATATTTAAGCAATTGACTTTCAAGAACAATGCACTTTGAAACTTTAGTGAAAATGATTAAAAAATATTACAAAAATGTTAGATACCAAGCAAGGGAAAAGAGAAAAATAAAATTTCTTTGAATTTCTTCAACTTAAAAAAAATATTTTAAAATAAGTCAGTAAACACATTAAAAGATTTTTCCTTTTTCCCAGAATTGTGAGACTGGGAAAGATAAGATTTCTTGTTCTAACTACACATATACTTTTTATTTTTGACACTGTCCTTATAAAATTGGGTTAGAAAATTTTTCTGTAAAAGACAAGATAATAAATATTTTAGCACTGTGTCATCGTAACATGAAAGCAGCCATCAACAGTGATACACAAACAGGTGTGCTTTCATCCAATAAGCTGATTTATAAAATAGTTGGTGAGTCAGATTTGACCCAGAGGCTGTGAATTGCCAAACCTTGATCTAGGTGGCTACCAAAGAAAAATGCTTAATTTAAACAGTTGACCTATAACTATTAGGAGTTTAAGTGTTTTAAAATCTATAATGGACAGCTAAGGGAATTAACCAGAGAGTTGTGAACTCACCAAACAGATTTCAGTATAGATTTCATCTTTATCAAATGAACTTAAAAAACAAGTTACAGTTAAAATTTGAGTGGAAGAGCCTGCCATTGTTGTTTCACATTTGGTTGTTGCTGTTTACATTACTTTGTTGAGCCTATATCTTCATAAGCCTACACCTTCATTTTAGTAGGTAAATGTTGAACACTTGTGCTTCACGGTCAAGACAGAATCAGGGGTCATCAATATGAGCAACTTGTCTGTTTTCTTTTTCCATGACTTTATCTATTGCTTTGTCTTGATTTATAAGCAAAATTTGGAAAACCTACAAAATAAGTTTTGTGGTTTATCTAGAAATAATATAGAAAATATTGCTGTTATTTTTGGTGAAGAAAATCAATTTTGTATAATTTATTTCAATTTGAATAAAATGTGAATTTTGTTTAAAAAAATGTTCATAATCTGGAGGTGTAGCTCAGTGGTAGAGCATGTGCTTAGCATGTGTGAGGCTCTGGGTTCAATCCCCAACACCAAACCAATAAAAAACAACAAACAAACAAACAAAACCCTGAGATTTGGTGGCAAAAAAAGTACTTAGGAAATCAGAACAGCAATTGAATATGGTTATGAAGACATAATCATATTGGTTATATTGATTCTATTGTCCTTTCATGTTATCAGAGTGAATTAAATGTGTTGAAAGCTGTGTTCCTTAGGATTTTAGTGTTAAATCAGCACTACTTAAAGTCTTTGGGGTAATGTTTCCCCAACACAACCCTTCTTTGATTCTTTAATTGCATTATATTTGCCTTCAGTCTTAGATTAGATCATTGAACACTATGCAATAGAAATTATTGTATTCTGAGAACATTTAAAAAATGTTTCAATAAAATGTTGCTAAATATTTCATCAGAAAGTTACAGGGACATCAAAGAAAAAAATATAAGTAGAACTAAAACAGTTAGCTATAAACTGAGTCTGTATTTTTCTACTTCAGAAATATATCTTAGTGTATTAATGCCAAGATATTCTTTATGGTAAATATTGTTAAGCTTCATTAAGTTTTTCTTTCAGGAAATGCCTTCTGATGACAAGATGACAATAAATATTTATTTTAGGCAAAATAAATTTTTCCCTCATATAAAAAAAGGGAGTATTTGCCCATTAAACCTGCATACATTTCACTAAAATGTGGTTATTTATATATATATGAATATTATATATAATATAATGAATATTAAAATGTATATTAATATTAAATATATATGAATATTAAAATCTTAATATAATATATAAGCCTATATATGTATATATGAATATTAAAATCTTAAATATAAAAATATGAATGTCTTTATCATGGGAAGAGTCAAACAAATGAACTGTATCTGCTGTTAATTTTACATTACTTAATCCCATCTTTTAATACCACACTAATTTGCAAAACTAATGATTAAGAAAATAAAACAAGCAAAACCAAAAAAAACTCCTAATATCTAACTCTTAATACTTATTACATGAACACACAACAAAGCTTCTAGTTTCTTACCATCATACACTAAAAGATGATTGTCCATAGAGATATATACTTTTCTCATGAAACTTTAAATGTTTCTTGTGAAACATCACATGCAATAAAAAGTGACCAATATGATGATACTTCAACCCAAGAACGTAGTGGTCTAATAGCATCATTTTTATTTAGTTAAGATTCTCATTTCAAGAGACAAAACTGTGCATTCATGGTCATTTCATTACATCATTTCATTTCTAAGCTCACATAACCAATAATGCAGTATGATAAGTTAATGATACTTAACAAGTACTACAATTTAGTATATCTTCACACATTTCCATTTATTTAGTAATTTTTTTATGAAAATCACTTTCATTTTTATTTGCATTTTGATATATTAACTAAGTTCAAATATAAATCAAGCAGGAGCATGTGCACTTCTTTAAAGTCTTTCTTTCCCTTTCAGTAGTCAGCCTCAGCACATCTAGCTTCCATGTAATTAGGCTCTTGTTTTTGTTAAGCTTCCCAGCACCCATCTCCCTGGGTCTTCATTAAGGACTTAAGTCTTGTGTTCCAACACAGGTGTTCTAAATCAAAAAGTTCTGTCTAATTTAGTTTTGTATACTTTATATATCAATACAGATCCTCTGGATCCACCCAGGCACATTTTCCTGGAATATGCAAGGTCCTGCAAGAATAAACCAGAGAATCCTTCTCACAACTGCCGCATTGCCAGCCCTTCCAAACTCAGGTAATAACAAGAATTTCCTCTAAATTACAGGCCTGATGGTTAAGAAAGAAAATGAAGACAGATCCTAAGATGGACCCTTATTGTCTTATAGAATACAAGCTTTATCTGAGGATTCTTTGCTGTGTAGGATAGGCCCGAGCTGGTTATAGTTAGGTGTCCTCACTGAGGCTTCCAGGAGACTATATTTTTGGTATATAGCCGTGGTCATGAACATCCTGATTCAACGTATGTACACAAGGTCACAGACATTTGCTTGTGAGCTTCTGCCCACTTGTGTAAACTATTGGCAATATGCCTTCTTTGTCTGGCCTACATATAAAAAAGACCTACAGAAATGATTCTGGGGGCTAGATGGATCTGACTGGGGCTAAATGGGAATGACACTGGAGGCTGGGTCTGCTACTATCCATGAATAAAATATATATACTATCCCAACTGGGCCTTGCATTTTTTTCCACTTCGCAGGATCTCAAATCTGTTTCCCGGGTTTTGAGTCTTTACACAACAATTGGTGTATTGAGCAAAATCTACACATAAGCAATGCATCAACCCTGGTAGACAGAAGAGACCTGTGGCCACTAAGCAGCATGTACCACTCAGTTGCCAAGGTTCTGTTAGCATGAATTCCAATGGAGAGTTGGAATAGAGTAGCTGGGTCCCCATGAGCATAGACAAGGCTTTACAAGCAGTTAGCTTCCACCAATGAAACGGTGCTACTTGGAAAGCATATGGGTTGAACTTTTCTGATTGCCCTGTGGGCAAACAATGACCTAGCAGAACAGACTGTGAAACAAGCTATAGAGCCCAGGCATTAGCCTGCAGCCAAGGAAAAATATTGCAGCAACAATGTGGATGGGACAGAGAAAGGGCCTGAGCAGCTGCAGAAATGGCCACTGGGACCACGGGATAGGTGTTTCTTACAGTGCTGAGAGCAAAAACTGATATAGTTTAAAAGAGATTGCCAAGATAAGGGAGTTGTAAGATATGAAAGAGGCCTTGGGAGTCATAGTACAGTTGCTAAAAGAGGATCTCTGAGAAAGAAGATTAACACCGGCAAGTCTGGCCAATAGTAATTTAGAAAATGAAATAGCAGCAGCCAATGTCCATGCATCTAATGGGCACCTGCTAACAGGCTTGGCCCAGGTAATCAAGTTCACAATGTTCTGCCTATCAAGCAGAGTTGGTGGACTTTGGAAAATAATCTGGACAAAGGCCAGGAGAGCCCTTGGTCACTTTGTTGTTATGCCTGTGATATTAAGGGTGCCAGGAGCTGACAGGGACAAGGCAATCCGTGCACTACATGTTATTGATCATGCACAACCTTGTGACTTAGATGTGCTAGGGGCCAAGAGAGCCTAATCATGCTAGGAACTGGCAGGGACCAAGAGAGAGCCCAGGCGTATCAGCAGCCGGCTGGAGCCAAGATATTTCAGGAGGTTCTAGGGCATGTTAGTTATGCAGGCAAAACAGAAGCAAGCTCATACCTTGGAGATAAGGCACTTATAATTCAGTGTTTGGTACACTGATAAATTCAGCTGTGGACAACTATGTATGTGGACAGTGGTGGCTCTGGAGCCAGAAAAATACACTTTCTTGTTTGATCCTAGTACAAGACAAAATAGCCACTGAGCTAAGTTAATTAGAGGTAGTGAATTACGTATCCCCTATAGTGGTGTGTACTGACAATTGTGCTGTATGTTGAGGACAAGTTCTATTGCAAGAGCTTTAGGAGCTAGGCCACCAGGAACAGTTAACAATGTGGCATGTTACTGGCCATGTCGCCCAGGACTAGCCCAGAGAATGATGGAGCAGATGCTTTGGTTAGGGTGCAACTGCTATAGCAACACCTCTCACTGATCTAGGAGCTTCATTGCACCACTGCCTACAGCAAGCAGGTGTACAAACTATGTGGATGTAGTCAAACAGTTGGGCCTGCCTTTCACTTAGAATGCTCTAGTACAGGTCTGCCAGGCATGGGTGGTTCATGCTTAGGAGTATTCATGCCCATGATGGCTTGGAGCCACTGATGGCCCAGTAATGCATGGATGTGTCCCCTTGAAAAAAATGGTGGGTTGACTTTACTGAGGACAGAAGAGGCCATATTTTCTTTGATGGCAGTTAATACAGCTAAAGGCTTATTTTTTGCCTGGTCCAGTGTTCAAGTGAATCAGCATACTAGGTTTTGTGCCTCAGCTTTGTTGATGGCCCTGTAGAGCCAATCTATCACAATACAGAGTGACTAAGGTACTCATTTCACAGGTCAGGATGTGCAGCGATGAGTAACATAGTTACAGTTCACTGGAAGCTGCACATCCTGTATCTCCCACAGGCTGCAGTCATGATAGATATAATGGAATTCTTAAGCAAGGACTTAGGACTGCAGTCAACCTACCTTCTATAAAGGGGTGGGCAAAGCATTTGTGAGTAGTTGTGTGAACTCTGAATGAGCATCCTTGATGAGGGGGGACTAGACCCTGTGGAGGCTTTGCTGTACCACACAACAGCCCCATACAGGACCAGGTGACAACAAAGGGTATTATACTTAAGTCTAGGTTTGGAAGCAAGGGAATGTTCCTTTGCCTGCTCCCATTGAATTAAGTAGGGGGCAAATTGTGGATGGCTCTGGACAATTAAAATCCCCCCATCTTCACTGGTCAGTCTTGTCAGCCCAATAGCGAGAAGGTTTGGAGTGTGATCTCCTTGTAAAACCATGGGTAGCTAGTGAATGCCCCTCCTCCTAGTACATGTAACTTGACTAGGTCCTGCAGATGGGACACAGATTTTAAGGGCACATTTGTTATTCCCTTTTGGCAAATTTTGAGCTCCCCAGTGCTAGTACACACAGACCCTGATGAAGTTTAGAAACAAGCTGTACAAGTGTGGTATCACTACTCAGGGAAGCCACAACAGGCAGCCACTCTGCTTTCCTGGGACTCAAAAGTAGCATTTATTCTACCAGAAGAACATGATTTACATGTATTAGTACCTGTATCTTCTTTGTCCTTTCATCTATGGGTGTGTCCTCACTAACACTATCATGGAGTGGGCATACACTTATGCCGGAGTAGTAAACACCTCTGCCTGATGGGTATGCATCAAAATGCCTATGAGTTTTGCTGCTGAACTATGCTTCTGCTGCTGCTGGCAAATTCAGACTATGTCCTTAGACAATTACATATGTCTGGAAAAAACTTTCATCACTACTTCAATATGAGATGAAACTGTCAGTGGTTTTTAGTTTTTTTAGGAGATGAGGCTTGTGCTTTGGTTGTATGTTGTTACAGCTTATATACTTGTTATTGCCTGTGGATATAGGGCTCTGCCCTCTTGCTAAGTGATCATTGTAGAAGACTTCAAATTCATACATTGTATGGCAAGGAATTGGCCCAGGAAGGTATAGTTAGGCTTCTTCCCTAAGGCTTCCAGTAAATTATGTTTTTAGTATGCAGACAAGATTATGAATATCCTGATTCAGTGTATGCACTCAAGTTCATAAACACTTGCTTGTGAGAATGCACCCACTTGTGTAACTGTTGGCAATGTGACTTCTTTGTTTGTCCTGAATATTAAAAAACACAGGGAAATGGCTGAGGGGGCTACATGGAACTGAATGGAGCTAAATGAGGTTGGGACTGGAGGATGGAGTCTGCTGACACCTCTGAATAATGAATGTCTATCTACTATCACAAATGTGTCTTGCATCTTCTTCCACTTGCCAGGATCCTGAATCTGTTTCTGAATCAGCTGAAACAGGTGAATATAAGCCTCTGCCTGACATAAGACAAAAAAAAAAAAAAAAAAGACAAAACAAAAAACTTGTCCCTTTCAACAAAAAAGAGTGAGTTAGATTAGCATGCTTAGAGAGTCCAAGATAATCTGAGGTTTCAACTTTTTATAAAAGAAAATCAATCTTTATCCCAATATTGCAATATTTCCCTATAAAGACACTAACTTTGCAGTAAGAGCATTCTTTAGCCTAGGAATTCAATCCTTTTTGAAATTCTGCCATCCCAATAATGTTACATATCTGTCTTTCATCTGGGTTGTTCCTCAACTTCAGGAGGTGAGTATTCTTAAACAGTGCCCCAGAAGTCTGGAGGCACCTGTACATTGCTTTAATTTGATGATTAATTGATCTGAGTCTTCCATTGTATCTCTTAAATGCATCAGTGTCACTTATGAAAAGCTACTAAAACCCAGTCAATTCCACATTTCTTTTAGTTGCTATTTCTCCACAGCCCTCAAACACAAAGGATAATGCACAAACTAGAATATCTCTTTACACCTTTGTTACTGGTTCAGGTCACCACAAATAAAAACCACACTGCTACAAATCATAGAACTATTAATATTGAAACTGTTACCAGTGATATGATTCCCTTTGTAGTCTAACTGGAGTAGTACCCACATCTAGATGAATCTCATCCTTAGAGTTTGATTCCCAGGACTATTTTAGACACCAGTGATCTCACATAAGATTCTTTAGCAGTAGAATTTGGGGTATTATTGTGAAAGCATTCTACAAGGGAAAGTCCTCCAGATAAAAGAACATCTTTAAGGTAAGAAAGCTAATTAAGAATTTGTTTTATATGGAGAACAGCATCACTCTGGTCTCACAAGTTAGTCTCAGCCTAGGTTTTTATTTGTTTGTTTGTTTGTTTAGTTTTGTTTTGTTTTTTGCATGTTGAGACAAATAAGTGGTTCTAACCCCTGTCTGTCACTCATAATTATGGACTCTATGAATGCAGGGTAATCTGTTTAAATGCTGAGGGTCTATTAACCCAGTATGACAAAAACAATTCTCTAGAAAAGAAGGCATCTATAAGCTATTGGCAGCCAACATGCACAACAATATCTGTAGGATGGGTGCACCCCTCTATGAAGGAGATAAGGACAGGTAACATGCCAGCCCACAGCTACTATTTATGAAAAATTTTTGGCCATTGGATACATGACCATAAAATCACCTTGAACAATACAACCCCATGCAAGAAAGATTTCCTGCAAAATTTTCCAAAGTTCAGAATAGATTTTTTAAAATGTGAGTCAGAGAGGGGAACAAATGACAATAATTTTAAAACACTGCAAATGCTTTTGTAAAAATACTATAAATACAACATAACATTGTTCCTCATACACTCTTTTCTTTATTTATCATATATTGTAATAAATACAATAGATACCTGATAAGTGCCAATTATGTGCCACTGCAGTGCAAATCACTAGAACTAAAACACTAAAAATATACATATACTCAGTAACCTGTCCTTCTGTTGTAGAGAGCACAGACACTTTGTATTAAAGATACAGGCTTCAATTACAAAGGAAATTTAATATTAACAAATCTGAGTGGGCACAATTTGGATGAATAGGAAGAAGCCCAAGGGAAGAAGGAAGGAGCTCTTGTTGAGGAGACTTTAAGAAATTTAAGATTGAATTGAAATTTAAATATGCTGAAAAATAAGATCTTGACATTTAAGCAAGTCCAATTCTTGTGAGGGAAAAAAAAGCTTACTAGGAAAAGATATAAAAGAAGGAAGACAGGTAGCCATGGAAATAATGACAGTGTTTTATCTATTCATTAACTTAATAAACATTCTTATAGTGGCTTCTATTCTTACACTACTCATTCATTCATTCATTCATGCATTCATGTTTTCCTACTGATCCATAAAAACAAACAAATTAAAAAAATGTTAGTATGCTTATCTTTTACTTTTTATATGGTGATGTTAATACCGTAAGTCTTTGCACTTTCAATCCATAGAACAGTAAGCAGATCCAGTTGGTCTCTGTCAACACTCAATAGAGATTTAGAGTTTAGAAAATTATTTCCAAGACTGCTGTGCTTTGAAATACTAGAAAGTTTAAAGAAGAAATATATTATTCACCACAGAGAAGCCACTGCAATTTCAAGGATTTTGGGAGAGAATTATAATATTCTTTATTCTTACTTCCAAGAAAATGCTTAGTATTGGTCTCAGCTGAAGGTAAAATATAATATTCTTTGTTTTTTCCCTTGATTATTTGATGGAAGTATTTTTCTTAAGATATATTTGCAGCAGTTAGTCTTTCTGTGATTCCATGAGAAGAAAATGGATTTCTATATTGAAAAGGCATCAAATAACTTAAAATGACCATATCTTATTAAATTACTACCATTTGCAACACAATTTGATAGAGACTTTCAATATGCTGTGACTGTGAGCTGCGTGCCCAACTAGCCTGGGTCCATTGTCATATTCTGTTCTACTTTATGATTCCTATATAGGTTAAATTTTGTTTGTGACAAATTTATCCATAGCTAGTGAATCACACTGATCATTTAAAATAAAAATTAGTCAACAAAGACATACAATGATGTTGCTTAGATCAAAATTCTTCTCTGGATATTTTTGTCAAAGATCTTATTGTAAATTTTTTTCTTCAAATTTTCGGATCCTACTTTGTTTTAAATATTTTGTTTTAAATTACTATTTCTTGTCTTTTTCATCCAGGCACAAAAAGATCACATATGATTCATTTTATATGATATACTTAAAATAGGCAAAGCCTTGGAGATTGAAAACAAATTTGTGGTTACCACAGGATGTGGGAGGTGGGAACTGAGATGATATTACTTAAGGATACAGGATGTTTTTCTGCTGTGATGAAAAAGTTTTTAAATTAGAGAAAGGTATTGTTTGCCAGGTACTTTGAATAAACTGAATGCCACAGGGTTGTACTCTTTACTATGGTTAATCATACAATATGTGAATTTCATCTTAACAGATAAGAAAATATATGTAAGTAATGTGTGCATAGTACTTTGTTATATACTTTGAAATGACCAATTCAATTAGAACTAATTATTTTAAAAGTTATTTCTCTTTGCTGTGGACCTTTTCAAACACAAATATTCATACTTTTTTTTAAAAAAACTCAAGAATTTATTTTCCTAGAGAGCAAATTTTTTTTACGATTTTTGACACTGCCTTCTCTATCCACTTGTTTCTACCATACCATTCCTCACAAAATGCAATTCTACTTTATCCCCACAGAGAATATTCTTGTTTGTTTTTTGACTTGCCTGTTCACTGTCATTTGGAAAAATCCTGTCACTCAATTTCTAGTATTCTAATCATTTCTTTGACTTCCTTGTCTTCTGAAAATTATGCTGTAAAAATACTCAAACTTTCCTGTCATTCATATCTTATCATCTCTTTCACTAAATTCACTAGGGACTCCTCTTTGCTATATACATTATTTTAAAGTCAAATCTCTGCGTTTTGTGTAAATATGATATATTTTGACAGAAGCTTTCATCCATCAGTTCAAAAAAGCTCAAATGCATGAAGTGTAGTTATACATAATACAAGAATTTATTTTAGGAAGATGTGTGTATTCATCAGGCAATGCATCAATAAGAGGTTATGGAATATCTGCTTTGCACTTAATTTGTGTATGTCATGACATGATCTTGGGTTAACTAACCAAGTGATTATAAATCTGAAACTAAAATATTAAAAATAATTGCAGAAAAAATCATAAATGTCTTTTAGGACAGTTTGACTTCCAAACTTTTCTAAAGATACATGTTACTTTTTAAAAGTTAAATATAATAATACTGGAGATGAGAGGGAAGAGTAAAGAAATTCAATGAGGGCACCAAAACATAGTGCATAGTTTTCTATAGCACAGTAGGATAAATATTGGTTAAAACAATCTATGGTATATTTCAAAAAGACTAGAAGTGTATAAAATTCTCAACACCATAAATATAATTAACATTTGAAGAGATGGAAGTGCTTATTACCCTGATTAAATTATTCACACTGTGTACATACAGAGCCCATGAAGATGTACAAATACTGCATCTCAATATGAAGATAATAAAATAAAGAATAAATGTCCCTTCAGTTGAAGTAGTGTACATTTTCAAGATATTATTTACATGAAAGAGGTAAAATTAGGTGGATAAGTTGGAAACGAGTTACTCAACTAGTTACTAAAAGTAATCATATAGGTAAGGAAATGAAAATAGTATTGATTGCTTGAAGAACTACAATGTACTTAAATTTGTAGTTCTTTTACTATGTGTCTTAGCCTATTCAACTGTTAGAATAAAATGTCTTAGACTAGGTAATTTAAAAATAACGGAAATTTATTGCTCACTATTCTCATGTTTGGAAGCCCAAGATGCAGATGTCAGCTACTCCATGTATAGTGAGGGCTGCTCCCTTTATTTCAAAGATGGTTCATTTGTTGCATAATTTCATGGCAGAAGAGACTAAAAGGTTTCAACTTGTTGCCGTAATCCTCTATATGGGCACTGATGTCATCTAGGTCAGCAAAGTCTTGAGCACCTCATCAAAGCCTCATC
>CM053408.1:31052312-31126957 GCA_028644305.1 Xerus rutilus
AAAGCTTCTTCTCAGCAAAAGAAACTATCAATGAGGTGAACAGAGAACCTACACTCTGGGAGCAAATTTTTGCCACAAGCACATCAGATAGAGCACTGATCTCCAGGATATATAAAGAACTCAAAAAACTTAACACCAAAAAAACAAATAATCCAATCAATAAATGGGCTAAGGAGCTGAATAGAAACTTCTCAGAAGAAGAAATACAATCAATAAATAAATACATGAAGAAATGTTCGTCATCTCTAGCTATTAGAGAAATGTAAGTCAATGATTTTTTATAGACCCATCATATAATTGATGCCACAGATCAAAATATGAAGAGGAAATAACTCAGTCCCTGAAATATGAAGAGAGAAATTCAAGGCTCCCACCAGATTCCCTGGGTGAAAAACTAGGAAAAACTCTCATGTGTTATTCTGGCAAAGAGAAAAAGCAATAGTTTTGAGGCATGTCCAGAACACTGCTCATAAAGAAGGTCTGCTCTCCAAGTGGAAAGATTTTATCACAGTAGTATCTACTTGTGGAAAGTACAATTAAGCAAATTCAGTCCCATCTAGTCTTTTTAGACTACTTAAGAGGAAAAATTTTTGTGTAAGATCAATCAAAACACTCTGAAATCAGAGAATTTTCCACTTTATTATGATTTAGAGATGCTCTACTACTTACATATATCTTTATCACAAGAGTCAAACATATATTTTGTTAATTAACTTATTGCTTATTAACTGATGTGTTACCACAGAGACATTTTCAGAAATAAAAATAAAACAACTGATGACTTTAAATTTTATTGCAATGGGCTTGCAATTTTCTACATATTATAATTAAAATATAATGTACATATTTTGTGACTTTAGTTCATCCCCTGGAAGTTACTTCTTTGAAATTTGGTTCCTTTCAAGTAATTTGAAAACTTTTTTAAATACAACTTTTGAGTATAAGTCTTGAAGAAAAGAACTTATATTACTTTTGGGATGAGCAGAAATTATATTATAAAATATTATTATATTTTGGTGAGACTCAGTGACTCAAATCTGTAATCACAGTGACTCAGGAAGCTGAGGAAGGAGGATTGAATGTTCTAGGACAGGCTTAGCAACTTAGTGAGAACCTGTTTCAAAATTAAATTAAAATGAGTTGAGGAAGCAGGTCAGTGGCAACATCTAGTGGGTTCAATGTCTAGTGCCCAAAAATAAAAAATAAAAATAGAGATTTTACTTAAGCAAGCATAAATAAAAGTAAACTTTAACCCTATTCACTGAAAATGCAAATATGCATGTGAAAGTGGATATTTTTTATTTTAAACAATAGTAACAAAAGTCTATTACAAAGAATTTGTTTACAATTCTGAATTATGTCAGGTTAATTCATTATTTAAATTTACTTTTTATTTTCATTTTAAATGGACAAATATTAATTACTATATTTGTACTATATAAAAAGATGCTACAATTTAGAAATATGGAAGAATTAAATTAAACTAGTATATTAATTGCAAACACTTTTCTACACTTCTATCTTTATCTTTCCTTTTATTAGGAAAAGCGTTTGCAATTTTAAAGGTGAATAGGGCAAATGACAGTAATTGTGTACCATGTGGTGATAAATGAGGAATGAGAAAAAATAGAAGAATCTAAAGGAAGAGTGAAAAAGAGAACAGAATTTGGTTATTAGCTAGAACAAAGAGAGGAAGACAAGAGAAATAGAATAGTGGCAAAGACAATACAAAACAAAATCAAAATATGCTTATCAAAAACCCTAACCCTCAGAAAACAAAGTATGGAAATAAAATAACCTTCAAAAGAAGAAAAAAAAATGCTAGAAATGAGAAGAGAGAAACAAATATGTACATATATAGATGTCTTTGAATCAATCAGTACACACTCAAATAAAACAAAAAAAAGGGAAAAATCTTGATAAAAGTTAAGGAATTAAGGAGTCTTTTGCATTATGGTGGACAAAATATGCAATGAACATACATGTTTACTCTTAGTGCCCAACCAATTCTCTTTTTGTTTCTTCTTGAGGTATGAATTGACCATGGGAGTATGGTCTCTAGGCTGTTGGGTCCTTCCTTTTTATTGTTTTGCTCTCTGAGTTGCCAGTTGGGGTTGAAGACCATTGAACTTCCTTTCTTGAGAGATTGGTGCAGGGCTGGGCTGGGAAGAGCTGTCGTTCTACTCCAAGGGTATGATCACGATTGGGTTCTGTGAAAGAGGTTCCCATAGTTGGAGATTCCATTTGCCAGGGTCTTAGGTTTAGTGAGGTTCCAGTTGCTTATTGTGTGGTGAGTTGTTTGGCAGTGTGGAATCAATGTAGATGCTGATCTATACTGGGAGATTGTACCCCAGGAGACTCTCCAGGGTTCCATTTGTGGGACAAAGGAGCTTATCTTTTGCTGCTTCTGTTGCTCTCAGATACTGCCCTTTCTGGTATCTTGAGGTCAATTATCCAGCTGCTGAAGTGGCAGTCTGGGCAGCAAAGTATGAGACTGAGTCTAGTGGTGAAGTGGTGGGTCAGGTGAGCCTACCTGCCAGGGCCAGGTGGGCCTGGCAGAGAAGTAGTTGACCAGGCAGGCTGGGTTGCAGGCTGGTGGCGAAACTGCTGCCTGGGCCAGGCAGCAAAGTGATGGGCCTGGTAGGCCAAGTGGTAAGTCAGGTTGGGAACCAGGTGGTCAGATGACCAAAGGTCAGGGAGCCAGGGGACAGGGCATGCTGGGGAGCCAAGCACCTTCACACCCACCCTTTCAACTCCCTGATCTGTTGTAGCTGGCCCTGTGAGCCTTTGCTACCTGCCAGACTCACAGGGTTGGGTGAGCCAGCCTCAGCCTCCTCAGCCTCTCCAACTTGTGTTCCCCAAGGTGTAATGCTCATTTTCTGATTTCTATCAGATTTGCCAGGCTCAGTTGTCTGTGCTAGGCTCATGGACCTGACCATGAACTCACAGGTCTAGGTTCCCAGTTCCCATTGGTGTTCCTGTGCTGTAGTCCTAAAATGGCAGATGTCACAGACAACACTTACTGTTTGATTTATGCCAGACATAATTTACTGATGGAAATTGCTGATCCTAGTATTTCTGTTTATTGTACCAATTAACACTGTAGACATCAAAATAGGAACTAAGTATCTATTCTACTGCTCCATATTGTTTTCATAGATTGTTGCTTTTTGTGAAGTACTACTAACATCCAAGGACACTATCAACTCATAAGGTAGAAATTATGCAGCTTTAGATCCATCCAGATAGATGGGTAGACAAACAATATCAAAAAGGAAGGTAACAAATCATCTCAAACAACACAGAATACCTCAACAATGCCATTGATACCACAGCAAAGGAAATGTCAGAGATAGAATTTAGAAAGTTTATGGTTAAACTAATCTATGATGTAAGAAATGAAATCAGAGAGAACATACAAGAACTGAAAGATCATTTGAATAAGGAGATAGAGATTCTGAAGAATCTTACAGCATTATTATTTTTTTGGTGGGGGCTGCTTTCCTACACTTAGCTTAATATCCTTAAGGTTCACCCATGTTGCAGCATGTGTCAAATTTTCCTCTTGTAAGGTTAAATAATGCTACATTGTATGTATATATCATATTTATCCATTTATCTATCAGTGACACATGGGGTTATTCTACCTCTTGGCAATTGAGAATAATGCTGCTATGAACACAGTTGTAAAAATTTCCTTTCACGTCTGCTCTTGACTAAATGTTTTATTGTCCAAAATTTGTACACTGAAAAATAATCTTCAATGTCATATTGTTTGGAGATGAGGTTTGGGGAAGTTGATTAGTTCATAAGAGTTGGGCCCTTATGAGTAAAATTAATGTCCTTTATACCATAGAGCTCTCTTCCACCATGAAAAGACACAACGAGAAGACAGTCAACTATAATCCAGAAAACAGACCCTCACTAAACACCAAATCTGCCTGAGACTTGTTCCTGAATTCCCCCGGAGATTTCAGACCATGAGAAATACATATCTGCAGTTTATAAGCTACCCAATCTATCATATTTTTCATAGTAGCCTGAATCCTCTAAGATAGATTCTTCTTTTTTATTGTTGGATGGTATATGTGCAGCAGTATATTTGTTGGATCACATGGAAATTCTGTTTGATCTTATGAACAATAGCTTACAATTCACTGTTATGCTTATTAAAATATATCATAAGATAAATCTAAGTAAATAAATCATTATGATGTTTTAGTTTGAAGCAATTACAATTAGTTACTATTTAAATGATATGTTTTCACCTGAAATTTGTTGAAGAGATCTACTTTATGTACCTTCTGTTTGATTTTGACAATTTTGGAATATATGGCAAATATTCTCATATATTTACTGTACACTAATTAGGTTAATTTGTATTTATATTATCCATTTTCTGTTTTAATTATATTGATATATTAAGTTAGTTTGTTCTTAAACTTATTATTTAAATCTATCTTATTTTACATTGTACAGTAAAATGCCTTTCTTTTGGCACATCATATATTTCTGTATATGATATCAAATAAATAGATATTTTCTCTTGTAGTTTATACAAATTCATTATTAATTAAAGGAAATTAGAATAAAAATAATATGCCAAATGTATATTTTATGATTAAAGTAGACTTAAGAACTTTTTGAGTATGTTAAAAACATTTTACATACTTTTAATAAAATATGCTAACAGCCTGCTGTATCAATTTGCATATTTCCATTCAACTCAAGTCTGCAGATTTTTCCATGTAGTTTTGTATTCATTTTATGTGTACAATTGGATCTAATTTCAGAACATCCACAGAATTAGCCTTAGCAGTATCTAAGTGGTAGGTTCACTCTGAATAGATACATCTTCCTTAAGAGTTTGGATGCTTTGAATTTTTCCCAGATTGTTAACCCCACTAACTTTGTCTCTTTATTTTCTGTCCTTCATCTTCCACTAATAACTCTATGTGATGTTCAATGAGCTTGTGAAGTCTTATCTCATGTTCTACTATGGTTATTTTCTCAAGTCAAATAGCTATAAGCATAAAAACACCATTATATATGTTTTTCAATGTCAAAGTTCTTTAAATATACATGATAAAGAAGCAACCAATTTCTTTTACTTTGAAATATTTCTTAGTTCTTATTTAATATAAAAGCTTGAATTATCTTTAATGCTTTTGAATTTCTGAGCCCATACTAATCTATGAAACATATTCTTATCCTCTTTTATTCCAATATATGTTATGTTTAGAAAAAAACACTGGACAGAAAAATTTTGGGAGGAAAAAAAGTTCACATATCAAAAAATTATTAATAAGAGTGATTTCACCAAATCATTAGCATTATTTTAATTTTTTGCTTGAGTTACTTTATGCAAATATTTTTCTTTAGCTTTTAATAAAGAGATCATAAAATACTGAGAGTAATTCTAATTTTAGGAAGTCACTAAGCAACTTTCATAGACAAAGTCTAATTGTTGAGTGCATAATCTTTATTGCCAAGCAACCAGGATGGTGTCAAAAGGGAAATTCTTCCAGAAATACACATTGCTATCATAGCTACAAAATATTTTAAGAGGTTTTTTTATTCTTTATGAAGTGTTCAAATTATTTAATTGTTGCTTCTTAGGGATATCTTCTCAGCTGTCTATACATAAGAGAAAAGTAAACTGCAGAGAATGTTTCTTTTGTCATATACATAGATATCCCTTATGTATATGTAACATGAAGTCAAATGAATTGATTTTCAATTGTCCAATTTGTCTATTAGCATGCACTAAGCCATTTCTGAAGAATGGTTTATGTTTATTAAAATATTTCAGGAAGGATAATTGTTAGGGGATATTGTTAGATAAGATAACACCTTCAAATAAAGTCCTTTATTTAATGTGTTGTAGGACAGAAAACAAAAATTAACAATTTTCTGAAAGGAAGATAGATTTTACCTTTGTAGGTCTTTGAAATTGCTTGTTTTGTCCTGTATAAAGTTACTAAAAGAAATATCCTTCTATGTAACAATTGCCGCACAGAAAATCAATACAACTCATACTTGCTTTAAAAAATGTTTATTCACCCCTTGCATCCATGATGCAGGCAGGGCTTATGTTGAAGATTCAGTTTTGATTCACATAGCAACAGCAGAGGCAACTTGACTGGAACTGAAGAATCTCATTCCAAGATAACTTATTCATGTGGTTCACAAATCAAAACAGGTACAGAATTTGAAGATCAGGTGAAATTGTGGGCAAGAATATCTATCCATGAACTTTTTGAATGCCTGTACTTTCTCATCATATGGTGGTAATTAGATTTCAAGAATGTGTTCCATTTTAACCATGTGATAGCTTTGTTACTTTTGATGACCCAACCCCAAAACTTAATTCACATATAGCCATATTTTTCACTGGGAAACAAGAGCAGAAAACATAAACCCTATCTCTCAACTGGAGAAGTATCATTTAACAAAAAATATCATTCAATAAAAGCATGGGGAATACCGAAACTTTTTATGGCCACATAAACAGCCACAGATGTATACTATGTGGAAAAAATAAGCATTATCTTATTTTCTAATTCTGGACAAATTGCATAATATTTGTTGCTATGATCTAAATGTATCCTCCCAAAATTCATGTTGTAACCTCATAATCAATGTGATGGTAGTAAGTGTGTGTAGGGGTCTTTGGAACGTGATTTAGTCATGAAAGCTTCACCCTCACAAATGGGATTAGTGTCTTTGTGAAAGAAGATCTAGCATGCTTCCTTCCTCTCCTACTATCTGAAGATGTAGGGAAAAAATTACCATCTTTGAAACAGAACAAACTCTCAATAGATACTAATCCTTGATCTTGGAATTTCCAGTCTCTAGAACAATAAGCAATAAATTTCTGTTGCTTATTTTTTTTTTTTTTTTTTTTGGTACTGGGGATTGAACTCAGGGGCACTCGACCACTGAGCCACATCCCCAGCCCTATTTTGTGTTTTATGTAGAGACAGGGTCTGTTGCTTATTAATTATCCAATCTGAGGCATTTTTATATAGTGTACTGAATCTTCAATATTTCTTTCTCTCTACTTATATTTCCTTTAAAATCATGTCCAAATATTTCAAATTCAAAATTGCAATCAAAGCACAATAATAATATTTAATCCTGTTTCCTTCTCCAACGATCTTATAATTTCCACACTTCTCCATTCATGTTCTCAAAAGAGTAGTCTATAATCTTTGAAATTTTCTCTTCCATTTACACTCCATCCCATTCCACTGCCTTCTGAGGTTGCTTCTAACTAATATCTACACAGACTCTGTTGTCAAAGAAATTGATTTTCATTTTCATTTATTGAGCATTTCTGTTCCATTTGAACTGCAGAGTTTATTACTTACCTCTTTAAACCCTCTTCCATTACCTTCCTTGATACCACACTTGCATGATTCTCTTCATTATCTCATCCATCCTTTCATGGTCGTTTAGATGTGTTCTTCTTTCTCCCTATATCCTTTAAATTTGTGCTTGCTTCAAGATTGTTTTCATCCATTTCTTTCTACATTGATTTATTTTAAAAATATTAAGCCATTTAAAAATTCTAGTGCTATGCTAGGCACTGAAATTAGAATGATGAGTATGATATTAAATTTTCTTCAGTGAGAATGTCAATGGTAGTACATTAACCAGACACCTAAATAACCTTCTAAAAATGTAGACCTGTGGTAAGTGCTCTGGAGGAAGGAAATAATTTCACATAAACATATGCAGGGACACCTACTTCCATTTTCCACTTTACCTGCTCCCATTACCTGTAATGGTACAAACTTCCTCCTGCAAACTCACAGCATTGTGCTTTGCATCTTCCTTTAATTTGAGATTATCTCAAAATACTTACTGGAAATATTTCCTGTATTTCTCACAGGAAAGTCAAGTTTAACATATTGGACATTTTAATGTCATTGTTATTTAATCCACTGTCCTGCACTAACCATCATGTCAGTAGTTTGTCCTTCCAGACCAGTAGGCATAACTTCACTCCTCTCTCTCCCTTTCCACTCTGAATCAAAAAGTCTTTTGCTTTTACTTCTTAATGCATTCTTGATTGTGATTTTTGCTCTTATCTATATTACCTTCCCCAGTCATATTTAAATCATGTATCACTTGAGTAGACTTCACCCAGTGAAATCCACCCCCCAAAATCTCCCAAGCAATTTACTTAATATAATTTCAGATTAAGTCATTCCTTTATATAAAGCCTCAATGGCTTTCTATCATATGAAGATCAAAGCATAAATTCCTTAGCTAGATAATTCAGACAGTAGCTGTTGCCTCCTTGTCCATTCATTATGTTACTTCTCTTTACCTGTTAATACATTTCACTAATTATTTCTCCTCCTCCTCCTCCGCCTCCGCCACCACCTCCTCCTCCTCTCTGCTAGCTATTTTGTTTAACTATCTAAAGGTCTTTGATTATGCATCAGGAAATATACTCTCCCTCCCTCCAGACATCCTATTAACTAGATTATATACTCTTCGCTTTTTTAAATTTCAAATAAAGTGTTACACTTTTCTGACATTCACATATTCTTAGTTCAAATTTTATCTTAAAAATTCTCCTGTAATTATTTTATGTATTTAATACAATTTAATGTTATAATGTTTTGCTACTTGTTTATGTGTCTATTAATCTCTTCCATGAAGTTGGAAAGCTGAGAAAATAAGTGCCACATACTTGTAATCCTAGCTACTTGGGAAGTTAAGGCAGGAGGACTTTAGGCTCAAGGCCAATCTGAGCAATTCAGTGAGACTCTTGCAAAATAAAAAAAAAAAGAATTAAAGGGGTAGGGATATACCTTAGTGGAAGGGGTTCAATCCTACCTACCCCCCATTAACAGAATAAAAAAATAGAAAATGTGTAACTTATAGCTTATGTGTAACATAAGCTTAACTATATATCTTAACTATATGTCTTAAACACACACATATATATTTATAAATGTATATAATGTATATATATTTATATATATTTATAAATGTATATAATGTATATACACATATATTTATAAATGTATATAATGTATATACATCTTCTGAATTAAAAAGTGCAAGACTAAATATTTGAATATACAGACTATGGCTAGATCACATATAACAATAGAACCTTGACCTAGAGCATTTTCAGGATCCAGCCTAAGAAGAAACCACATAGTCTGCAATTCTGCAGCAATCAGTCCTGAAAGCCAAATAGCCTCTAATCAGTAATCATCCTAAGGCAGATAGATGTAGGCAAATTAATGCACCTCTCCCTGTGTTTTGCCTATTGGCATCTTAAGACCAACCAGAGAAACAAATCTGCTCCCCATAGGAAGCAGGATTTCTTAACCCGCCTCCATTTTTTCCATGACAAAATCCTCCAACCAGAGAACACCTGAGGCCATTTCATTTTTTCCTCTAAAACTTTCCCACTCCCCTGTTTGCCTTCAATATTTAGTTAAATGAAATGACAGTGGCCGATTTCTTTGATATCACAAACTCTGATATCATAACCTGGTTTCATTGTGCAATCTGGTTTCTTCCACAATTTTCCTAAAGGGTATCACAAGATACTACCTGTACTTTTTTACAGCGAAGCCTGTCTTTGATCAGCTGTTGGTACACACAGAGCAACCCTTAAACATGCTTCTTATAGCTTTTTGAGTCGACACTGAGGTGACAAATCAACACTGCATCTGAACACTATTGAATCGCTTGGCTATTTATTCTCAGTTCATTACCTAGGTTTTATTATTGGTTCCTATTCATTGGGCATCCTTGGTGGAAGCAGGGCATTTCTTTCATCTTATTTTTGTTCTCTTTTGTTCTTTCTGATTGTGTTATGCTATCTAAAAGTGTTTTTGTCATACAAAGGAGATTAATGAGTTAGAAGACAGGCATTAGCCTTATCCGCCACTTTGAATGGGTTCCACAGACCATTGAGTTTGTTTGCTGAGCTCAACAGACTGGCATCTACTTGGGTCACTTTGCTGTGTGCCACCAATAAAACCAGATATGATTCTGCTTCTTTTTTAGCTTTTATTTTGACATATTGGCTTTGGTTCAGGCAGCATTCTCTCTGATTTTTGCCTGCAAGGTGTTCAGATTGATGAGTATGCATTCAAAGGAGGTGGCCAACAGTTAGGTAGTCAGACTAAGGAACAAAGTGACCAAGCATTACATTCATTTGACCAGAGTTAGCCATTGCTAGTTCTCACATGATGTTCTCAATTTAAATTCTATTATATTCAGAAACAAACAAACTTGCCTCTGACACATAGCCCTTTACAGTCCTAATTCTTGTAACTATATATCTCAAAATGGGATAATTTCATCAATATGATTTAGGTCATCATTGGTGTTTTAGAGTGAATGATGTTCCCTGAAAATGCTTATGTGAAAGTTTTAACTCCTAGCACCTTAAAATTTGAAGGTATTCAGAAAGAGAAATTTTAAGAAGATAACTAATATTCATTAATATTCCCTAATTCATTACAATTGGTTTCCTTAAGAGAGTAGGACACAAGAAAAAAAAAGGAGAAGACTATGTGAAGACGTAGGAAGAGATGGCCACTAATAAATAGGTCGGGGGCAGGCGGAGAGACCAACCCAGGACTAATTCGAATCTGCTAAATTCCTAATTTTAGAATCCTTATCTCTAGAACTGTGAAAAAATGATTTTTGTTTGTCTATTTAAGCTACTTAGACTGTGGCATTATTTATGCAGCCATAAATAATGGCTAATTAATAAAAATGGTCAATCTTAGAAATATTTTTTGAGAGTTTCTTTGCAAAAGAAATAGAATGATATTTCTCAGATCCCATGTGAAACTATTTAATTGTTTGTATAAAGAAACCTTTAAATGAAATCTTGTGTCCAAAATTGATTCACTAAAATATTATTTGGCCAAGCCTAATAAAACATCTGATAAATAGAAGCAACAACAAATTGGATCACATCACTAGTAAATTACTTTCATCCTCATGTTTCAGTTGCCTTCTTGTATCATTATTTCCTTCTTCCTTATTCTCTTACTCTTCCAAATTCTTCTTCCTCTTTTTTTTTTTTTTTTGTTTTGAGGCAGGGAGTGGGTAATCAGGGATTGAAGCCTGGGGTAGTTAACCACTGAACCACACCTCCAGCTCTTTTTATTTTTTGAGACAAGGTCTCACTAAGTTGCTTACAGTCTCCTTAAGTTGCTGAGGCTGGCTTTGAACTTGCTATCCTCCTGCCTCAGCCTCCCAAGCCACTGAGATTAAAGGCCTAAGTTTGTTTTTCAAGTCATTCCTCCTCTTAATCTTGTCCAAATTCCTAATATTTATCCAGTGGTTATACTAAGACCTCCAAATAATACTTAAATCTAAAAGATTCATCCTGGCTATGATCCAAGTAAGAAAGCAATTGTGGAATTTTAACCTTGGTCCCAAGCTAATAAAATCTCTAATTAATTATATCTATAAACACATGGAAAACAAAAAGCTAACCATTGAAGAATTTAGAATTACTTTGTTACTTACCCATAGCAGCTGGTACATATGCTGGTCACACTGTCAGATGTCAAACTATGGATGGCAAAAAACAACTATACTAGATCAGAAAGCTACCTGTAAGATATTTTTTCTGTGTGAAACCTGAGGGTAAAAATTGGACAGCCTCTCAGAAAAGCTAAACACAAATGATTCCAGTAAAATCTTACTAGACTGTATCTTCCTCCAAAATACTCTCAAATACTCTCCCTAGTTCTTATCACCATAATGATCCACTATTTTGGAGATATATAGGTTATATAGGTTATAATTAGAAATCCAGAGGTCCCATGTGTTTAGAAACCCTGGACTTTGCCCTGTTGTTGCAAACTACTGCAAAGAACTCATTTATATGCATATCCTATCATCTATAACTTCAGGCCATGCTTCCATAGCATCTTTCTTAACACTATCTTAATGGTCTTTAAATTGTAGATTATTTTCTATGTGAAAATATAACAGAGAAATTGTGCTTTTGTATCTTATTGAAAGAACCTTTTCTGACACTGTTAACAACAAATACTCCAGAGAATAAATCCCTGGGTGCATAGATATCAGATAAATAATCAATTAATAAATTAACAACATTTGAAGGTTACTACAGTAGGAATCTTTGAACTAAAATGGTCAGATATACCCTGAGGTGATTGATCTTCAGAAGTTCCCTGGTGAACAAGACAATTTGAACAATTTTGCATATGTACACAGCTCCAATCTACTAGAGCAAAATCTCCATGAAATTCATTTATTTTTCATCTCCTTGCTTATAACCATTCCTGTTATAAATATTTTCTAGGTCCCTAGTTGCGGTCCATCCATAGTGTCCCTTTTCTCCTTAACTTTTTGGTACAATTCTTTGTTTAGAATTTGCTTCATTTAATGATGTCTTTAGGTTATCCTTAATAATAATAACAACCTGACTGTATGATACATATGATGTATATCATTATGGACCCCATTTGGACACATTCTGAACAATTCTGCATTAATCAAATAACACAATAATCACAATCATGTCCACTTATACCTATCTGATCAGCTGACTTTGGACAACACAAACTGTGAACTTTCTAGTATTCCTCTCTCCCAGGAGGAGATCACTAGTATTATTTGTACATCAGACACTAGACAATTCTAAATTTTAAATCAGTCAGTTTCATTGGATGAGGACCCAATTACCTACTTCATGGAAGAAATTAAAATAGGTTCCAATATGTAATCCAATCAATTCAAGTGCTTGGTTTAGACCTAATGTCAAGGAAACTCCTTTTTCTGTGATCTCCATATGCACCATGATACTACTTCCTTTGTGGCCAGCATTGTTTATGTGAGCTAAATTTATTTTTAAATTTAATATTTTCTGTGGTATCTTTAGTATTTTCTAAATAGTATCATTTATAAATATCATTTAGTATCATTTATATGAACGGGTAATTTAACTTCTAAGAAAATTAGAAGTTGTAACAAATTACAATTGTAATAAAGTTGTACAATTAGAATTGTAACAGAGCCATCTTTACTTTATAGTTATTGCATCATTAACAACAGCCAAAATATGGCATCAACCTACAAGTCCATCAATTTAATGAATAATTTAATTGTAGATGAGTATTTGCTTATTTATTTGTCAAATATGTACTCAAATTAATTTTCTGGAGTCTCACTGTTGTATGTAAATGGGTGACAACAATGTTATATATATATATATATATGTATATATATATATACATATAAAAAATGGAATTCTATTTAGCCATAAAAAGGCAGAATTCTTTCCATTTGCATCAACATGGATGAACATGGAAAATGTTAAGTGAAATAAGTAAAACACAGAAAGAAAAATGCTGCATGATCTCAATTGCATGTTTAATTTTAAAAAGTTTCTATCACATAAGTTCAGAACTGAATAGGCTGAGTAGAGCAATGAAAAAAAGAGGATAGTGAGAAGTGGGTCAGCAGGTACAGTGTTGCAGTTAGGAGAAACATGATCTGATGTTCTCTTTCACAGTATGGATAATGTAGTTGAAAGTAGCATATAGTTAATTCAAAATAGCTAGAAGAAAAGATGCTATCATTCCAAAGAAACAATATTTATGTACATGGATGTGTTAATTATTTTAATTTAATAATAATACAATGTATATATGTGTTGAAACATCACAATGTACCCTAAAATATGTATAGTTATTATGTGGTAATCAAAATATTTTTAAATAAAATTAAGTAAAAAATTTAAATGGGCAAAAGTTGTGAATGATATTTTTCTAAAGAAGATATCAAAGGGCCAAAAGGCATATGGGAAAATTCTCAAGTAACTAATTGTCAGGGAAATGAAAATCAAACTGTAATGAGATGTCACTTCACACTTGTTCAGATAGATAATACTAAAATGTCAAAAGACAACAAGTGGTGGAGAGAATGTGGAGAAATTTGAACCCTTGAATAGTGTTGGTGGGGATGTAAATGGAGAAGTCCTATGAGAAATAGTAGGAATTTCTTCAAAAAATTGAATAAAGAAATACCATGTGATCCAGTGATACCCCTTCTGGACGTAAGAACAAAATCCTTGATGTCAGAAGCAAGAAGGGTGCCTGTTCTCCCATGTTCTTTGCACATTATTCACAATTGCCAAAATGTGTAAGCTAACTAAATGTTGTTCAGCAGATGAGTGAATAAAGAAAATATGGTATATAAATATTATAGAATACTATCCAGCCTTATAAAGAACTTATTTCTATCATTTGTGACAATATGATTAACCTGGAGGATGTATCAGTCACAAAACAAAAATATGATTCACTTTGTGAGATTTCTAAAGTAATCAACTCTTAGAAACAGAATAGGATATTATTTAGCAAGTGCTGGGGAATGAGAGGAATGGGTGTTTTGCATAATAGGTCTAAACTTTCAGTTATGCAAGATGAATAAATTCTAGAGAACAGTTGTACAACAGAGTCTACAGTTAACAATATAGTACTGTATACTTAAAAATATAAGAGTAGGTCTTATAAGTGTCTTCATTCCCCATACCCCAACAAAAGTATGAATTTACTGATTACAAAGGATCATATTCCAGAAAGCCCTCAAGAGCAATTACATATAGAAAACAAAAATACTACTGTGACCATTATAGTTACATAAAAATGTTAACAAAACACTATTTTAAGCACTTATGCATACCTACATAAAGATCAACTTTACTACATAAAATTTATGAATTCTATGATGCACTGTGGATTTTATGGTGTCAATCAGGAATACTATAATCTAAGGAGGGAAAAATTCTCAAAATAGTATGAAAGTGAGATTAAATTTATCCTGAAAAACAGTCTCTATAAGGCTGAATAGTATTATGTTATATTTATATACCATATATTTTTCATTCACTCATCTGTCAAATGACATTTAGGCTGTCACCATTAAACTTCTACAGAAAAACATAGACAAGAAATGTTATGGAATAAGAATAAGTTATACTCCATGTATGTATGTCAAAATACACTTTATTGTTATGTATATCTAAAAAGAACAAATTAAAAATATGTAAATTAAAAAAAATCATGATGATAGTATCATAGGTTTATGCCTATGTTTCAGCTCATCATCTGTATGCATTAAAAATGTACAGGGTTATTTTTCTGTGTATCAGTTGTACCATATAAAAGTGGTAAAAACTCAATTGGCCATATATGTGATAGTGTCTTTCTGAAACTTTTGAAATTGAACATTCTTTCCATTAACACACATATCTTTCTGTGTCAATACTATAATTCTGTGATTATTTTATAATATGTCTTGAAATAATCTATGTTGCACCTCATTTTTAATAATTTTTGTTTTATAGGGTCATTGCCTACCTATTTTAGGAAGTAACAACTCTATCCTATGAAATCTATGATCACTTCAGTGTGGGTGGCACAAGACCTACAAAAACACTTTTTAAGAATGGAAACTAACAATATTCTGTCTTCTAAATACTTAAAATTATTGGCTTCATTTTTTTGTTATTTCCTTAGTATTTTTCTCTCAGCTTTTATAATGTTGAATAGAGTAGATTTGCATATGTATGTTGAATAAATAGCTAAGTATTTACTGAGATTGGGTGCTATGCAATTATATTTTTATGTAAGGTTGTTCAAGTACATATAAACACAATTGGATTTTGTGGGTTGACTACTATGCTCTCATCAATAAATTCACTTATTTATTCTAGCAAAAATTTTGGCAAAGAATTTAGGACTTTTTATATACAATCATATTTAGGGCAAGTAAGTAATGTTTATATTTTCTCCTTTCCAACTTTGTTTTGGACCTTATCTTATTGCCTTGGATATGTCCTCCAATTGCATATTGAGTAGTTTAGAAAAGTATAAGTATTATTGCTTTTTCTTCAAACATGAAGAAAAACATTTCATCTCTCATCAATGAGAATAATGTTATATTTTTTGTTAATTCCAGTCAGTTTGAGACCTATGAGAAGCTGAAAATTAGATGTGCAGGAAATTATAAGTGTGAAACATTTAGTCAGAAATACATCTGTGAATGCCAGCTCCCTGGAACTACATAGGGTATATTTTTCACTCTCTAAAATGCATGATTATAACAAAACTTCTCATCATTTGTCTGTATGATGATGAGCCCTCAATATGTTGAATTAATCTTAGATTCTGTGAAACTTATACAGATCTTTAGTTAGTTAGTATAGTAAAGAGATGGAAAATAAACATAATCCTTAGGCAAAACTATAAATGATTAATTTTTTTCATGTGGATATGAACTGAGTTTTGTTCTTTGTTTTTTTCTGATCAAAGTAAAAAATTTGCAAAACCAGTATCTGTACGCCATGTACCTGAAACCGTATTGATCATCTGTAGCAATGTCATCACATTCAATATAGCAGTAATTGAAGCTACTCCTGGCTGAATTGCCAGTGGCCTACAAAATTTCCCTAGAATCCAACTATTGTCACAGAGGCCAAGCAAGAATAAAACAGAGATGATAGGAACCAACATTCTTGTATCCTTTAGCTCAAGAAAAGTGGCACTAACTCTGAATTTCCATACCAAGTAGAAATGTTATTTTTGAATTATTAACTTGATCAATCTCCATTATTTCATGGTTTCATTATTCTCTTGGTTATTAATGGGTGAAACTCAGTCCTAGCCTGCGAGAAAGAGCCATCACTAACTATTTCAGTAATGATAGTGTCCCTCTCATTAGCATAATTTAAATGGTCTTAATGATTATTATTTACTCTGGGCATTACTAAGAGCATAGACTTCTTCAAGAAGGTGAGTCTTCTGTTTTCCAGTAACATAGCCTTTCTAGTATGCCCATTCCCATTCATCCCTACACCATCTATTTTATTCACCATGGAAGATCGCATTCTCCGGGCTAAGAGACACTCTAACAGTGTGTTTCGTCACATCCCTTTGAATCCTTGCCAGGGGGTTAGATACTTTCTCCTCAGAAAGTGATCTCAAGTAACTGAATTCTTGGTTATTCAGTTTTATACTTTATCTGTATATACTATTCTATTTATCTTGTTTTCTTTTGTTTCAGGCCATGGCCATGCTCTATCTCTTTTCAATTCCAGAAAACCATTGATTCATATATTGTTTCTAGTTTTATAGTCGTTTAAAGTATAAAGATAATTCCAACACACATTGCTCCATCACGAATGTATCAGAATTTTATTCATAAACCCTTACACTATTTTAATACAATAAATATAGTCATAAACAAAGCTAATTATAAGGAAAACATTAGTAATCACAAATGAAAAGCATATATAAATGACTCTCCAAAGAGATAAAGAGGTAATTTTCATCTGTGCTTTATGGGGATATTCAATTAGAGTTGCTAGAAACAAAACTCTTCTCCAATATTCACTATTAATCTAGTCATATAGATTATACTTGTAAATCTCTTTCATATCTTTAACTTCTTGTCTATTTTATATAACTCATGTCCTTGTGACCTCTTTTCAGTAACCATGATACATAACTCATCCTGACACTTTGCTTATTTAATCTGCCTCCACAAACAAAAGTAAAAAACAAAATATGCCAATTTTTTCCTTCTAACTTCCCATAACTTCCCATAGCTTTCATCATCAAAGTCCAACACCAACCTTTGAATGTAAGTTAGTTATTGACTTAGCTCATGTCCAATTATGCCTTATTAAGAAATTTACTAAGCTACTTTCAAATTATCACATATTTTAGCACTTGGTTCACCTTCATGCTTATATACCAGCTTTGTTCTATGCTGAATGTTCTTCCTTCACCTTCAATGCCAAATCTTTACCTAACTCCTCATCAGTCTTACTTATGAAAGGCTCAGGAACTCATAAGCCTCCTTACATTTATGAAAGTATTCCCAGACAACTCTGCTTACCCTAATTATGTTAAATGCTGTTTCACTTCTTACATTGAACATAATTGTCTAAGTTTCTTTTTCTCCATTTAAAGTGTGGAAGCTTTGAAAAGGCTAATCATACCTCTTATCTCTATTTTAGAGCTTAATGGAATCTGAGACATATTTAATAATATTGATAAAAGAAGCAAAATTCAAAATAAATGAGTTCTAAAATTAATCAACCAAACTATTGTAGTTGCCACTATCTTAAAATTCAGTGTCCCTGTGAGCAATTTAAAAAAATAAAATCCATATTTCATAAATTATGTACTCACAGGGCCTGCAGAGTTGTGATAATATATCATTATACATCATAAGTAGAGAGGTGAGAGATTCTACCTCAACTGTATGCCTGCAGGTTTGATATTTATAAGAAATTAAATAAAACTAAAATTTCCAGAAAAAAAAATTTTTGGAATGCAATTTCAGTAAAATATATAAAAATATGTATTTAAGCTTGATGTACTAAATTTGTTCACAGTTGTCCTAATAACATTGTTTTATCTTTCATCTAGAAAAGTTTTTAAAAATATTTTCATAGTTTATAAGTCTCTCTGTCATTTTCAATTATTTGAGAGTCAAGAGATGATGGGAAAGAATTAATATTGTACAGTAAAACTTTTAGGAGGAAACTGCCCCTTGGCTGGATAATATAGAGAATATGAGCATAAGCTGATCCAGAATGGCATAGCAACATAAGAATCTGCAAAATGTCTGGCTTTGCTTTAATCTTGCTTATCTTCCATGTAACCCATTATTTTAGATGAACTTGGTTTCCCATACAAAGCTGTTTCTAAGTATAATCAATAATAAAACATCTCAACCACTGAAAGTTGTTAACTAAGCCAACTTCATTCCCAAAATAAGGATTGAATCTAATTTAAAAAAATGCTTTATCTCCTGTTTACTCTAGTCCCTAATAAAATGATCATAGTATACTTCAATGCCTATTAGTTTGCAAAGTGACTGCCAATGGTAGACATGAATGGATAAATTTAATTTGTAACTAACTTTAATGAGAAGGGCAAATATATATAATCATATGTTTAAAAGAATGCATCATATAAGGCATCAAAAATGAAATTACATAAGACAGGTGAAAAGTAATTGAAATAAAGAAATTGCATAACTCTGTTAATAAAAATAATTATTAGATCAGGATGTGGGTTTCTGACATTCTTCCTGTTATAACTATTAATACATAATAGTACATGTTCTCCAATGAATAATATTATTTTTTAAATCATAAACTTACATTAAAAACAAATCTTATAACTCCATATATAGTCTTTGCAAATAACAAGATAAATATATCTGGGGACCAAAACTTCAGGACCAGTATTAATACTACTAAAATTTTACCATTGATTTAAGATATATCCATGAATCAATGTGTTAGAAATGCTTTCTCAAGATGAGAACCATGAACCCCTTTAAGTTTAAATTAGTGAACTAGGATGGGAGGTGAACTTATGAAATTTCTGAAAGTGTCCATGTTTTATATATTTATATGTTTATTTTTATTATGTTTCTCACTTGTGGGTAATCATAAATATAATCTTATTCTTAAAGTGGTGTGACAAATGAAATTTTTTAAATACTCATCTATCTATACTGAAATAAAATAAAAACTTTCACCAAATATGTACTTTAAATTAGTTATATATGTAAACAATATTAGGAAAAAATCAACTTTTTGACTCCTATATACTTAATAATAAAATATTCCTTCATCATACCAATACTTGAAGGCAAAATTTTAGATAATTTTCAAGATCATTATGTGGTTTTTATTAAATTTGTCACCATTTTTTATGCATCACTTTAGTATTTTCTTGCTGCCTTCTTTAGCATGTATCTGTCCATCCGAATGGCATTCTGATTTCCTTTTCTGTGTACAGGTGTGTGTGTGTGTGTGTCTGTATGTGTGTGTGTGTGTGTGTGTGTGAAAACTATCACACTGTGTGATTTTTGGACATATGTTATGGCTCAGTGTCTTCCGTTCTTATCATTTTTCTTTTGAATTTTCTAAAAGCTCTTTGACTCACTCTGTTTACTCTTCCTGGCAAAACAACCATTGGCTGGAAACATATTCTAAATACTTGCAGTCCAAGGACTGCTCCTCAGACTTGAGATCTTAGGCATATAGATCAAGATGAGAAGCAGCAGTTAATATTTGCTCATCTCAGCACAAGAGTCCCAGTGTTGTTGTTGCTGCTCTGAGGACCGTTCCTAGAATTCAACTTAAGTAGCACTGAAGAACTCCTTCTGTTCTATTCTATTTCCAATCTAGCCATCCTGTCATTTAAATAAGCCCTTAATACTCTTATAATAAATTTCATTTCTGCCAACAGTATCCAGGTTTGTTTTGCCAGTTTTTAATTAAAGAATTCCAACCGATAAAGCAATTGCTACTGAAAAAGTCTGGCAGGCAATGAATACCCTGGGAAATAAGGTCTTCTGGAATGTGCTTCTTAGCCAAGAAGGGTAGGGCTCAGCATTCATATTTCAGCAAGAGGCCTACCAAGTTCTGAGGTGAAATAATTTAATTAGTCAGCATCTGCAGACATGTGGAAATATGGGATAGGTCTTCTGACAAAGTAGGTGCCAATTACAATGAAACACTAACAAGATTATGTTAAAATACCCATGTACAATAACCTGTCATAATCCAACACACATAATGTGACACATTCAAAAGTTTAATTTGTCATCTCCAAACAAATGTGGCATGTATGACTTCAAGCATGGATTATAACTTATTGGACCAAACTCATTGGTCCACTTGACCTACAATTAGATTGGTAGCAAGTTATATTCCCTTAGGACTTGGAACTAGTGACAAAGAATACAGTCAGATCTTGGGCTACTGGAGCTAAGAATTCATGAAGACTGTGTTCTATTAATCAAGTTTAACTATAAAGGAACTAAGATACAAATCTCACTGAGAAGGTGAGAAAATACAAGGCAAGAAAACTATAAGCTCATGAAAATAGAGGAGGCAAATCCAAGAAATTTAACTCGACTTTACATTTTATGCCTATTTTATGTCAATGAAATCTCTATTTAAAAAAACCTTTCACTTAATATTGCATTTATATGTTTGCTTCTCAGTGAATAAATTGAAACTTACAACTCTCAAATATTCTCTAAATGTTCTGATTATATCTAGTTCTTATAGTTCATGTTTGTGTACTAAAAACAAAACTATAAATTTGACTTTGCAGACTGTGAATGCCTGTTGATATCATAATTTTTCTCACTCATGTGACAAGAAGGGCATTTGTGAGGAAGACAAAGCAAGTCCTTTATCATTGAGATGGTAGTATTTGCAGGGATCTGGAAGGTTACCAAATCCTTCCCCACCAAAAAACAGCTTTCTTTCAATGTCTTTTCTTGTGTTTTTAGATGTTGTTTCTTCCAAAATTAAAAAAAAAAACATTGACTCACTTTCATAAGAGAACATAGTAATAACAATTAAATATCCTCATGTTTATAAGACAGGTAACAGAAATCAGACTGTAGTATGTCATAATGAAGAAATACAAAATACATCTTCTAATAGCATGTATCTGGGGAATAGTACTGGGAATGAAGATTCAGGGTGCTTTACTGAGAAAGTAAGTATTAAATAATGTCATAAATAATGTCACACTTTGCAAGGTTGGGTATTCAACATAAACATACAAATCTTTACATCTGGGTATGGTTGACTTACTGTTTTTTGTTTATTCATGTAAACCAAAACAATTGATCCTGTTTATGGTTATCTCAGACCTTGTACAGATTTATAGTTCTCACAATTGGCTGGACATTGTCACTACCAAGGGCATTTAAACACAGTATTATCCATGACTCATTTCCAGAAATACTGATATGTTTATTCTGACAGGGGTTCTAAATTTGTCTTATTTCATTTTAAAATTGCTCCCTAACAATTGTATCCATAATGTACAATACATTGATTTGAAATATAGAAATAAACATTGTGGAACAACAAAATCAGGCTAATATGTGCATCACCACACATATTGTACTTATTCTATACTTATTTATGTTTGATTTCAACTTTACAGAGACATTACAAAAATAACCATAGACTGTTTCTGAGTTTAGATTCATCTGATGCTTCTCTTTTTCCACGTTTTTTATTGATGCATTGTAATTATACATAATGAAGGGTTTTGTTGTTACATATTCATACATGCATACAATAATATAGCCATGATTTGTCTGATGCCTCCTCATAAGTGAATCAGATTATTCATTTTTTTTGGCAGAAACATCACAGAAAGAACATTAGTTTTTTTTCCCTAAAAGTATTCTTTTAGGTGTTAAATAAGTTCTATGTGTATGATTATATAAACTTCAACCAGAGTAGTTGGTTAAAATAGAGAAAACTGCCACTATTGAAAAGATATGTAAGGTATAGATACATGCCTATAACCTCTCAAATAATAGGCTTCCATCAATGTTTATTTAAATATTTAGAGACACTTTCTATCTTGACCTAACATATATATCTGTACATAAACCGAGGTCATATCAATAATTCTTATCCAATATCATAGGATTTATTCTAGTTTACTTATATCTTATAAATCTTTTCTCTATTAGTGAGAAACTTGATCTCTATTATCTTAAACAGATTTGGATACTTGCATAATTATACTATCTATAACTAACTTCCCAAACACACCAGGATACTGCCTTACTTTTGCCCCCAATCCTCTTTTGGACTGACTGCTGCCATGAACAGACTTAAATTCTGCAGGGTGTGCTGGACCACTATGAAGATGAAGATGAGATAGAAGAAAAAAGGCATGATTTTTTTAAAAAATGTATATATTATTCAAATATTTGGGAAGAAAGATGGAAAAATAAGGAGATAGAATGTAAAGAGGAAGAGGATAGACAAATATAGGAGGAAATTGGCATTTAAAAAATTCTCAAATGTGAATCATGGGCTAAAAAGCATTGATGTAAAGGATGTAACTTCAAAGAGTTTGCAGTGTGCTTAGAATACAGCTTAGTATAGAGCATGTGTTTTGCATACAGGAAAACCTGGTTTCAATTCCCAATACTACTAAATAAATAAATAAGGACTTTGTAATATAAGAATTACTTCTTGGTTGTATCATATTGGTTAGTAATATATGGATTACATTTTAAATCAAATGAAAGACAGATGACATGCACTTTCTTGAAAAGCAATGAATTTCTTCCTTAACTTGAGTGCTTTAACCACACAGAGCCCTGAAATACATTTTGTTCACCTTGGATTTGTTCAATGAAAAAATAACAAGAGCTGTATTTATTCAATTCTTTGCTATCTGTTCCCTCAAGGATAGCTTAATCACACAGATTTTTTTTTTTTTTTTAACAAAGCCACCTCAATTGAAATGACCCTTTTGGAAAGATAACAAAATGTAAAGCAGTCAGATAAAGGCACTGGATTGTTAGTAGCACATTTGAAAATAATATCGTAAAAGATTTTAGAAACAGTTGGATAGCAAAAATGTTTTTAACCTTGAAAGAGCATTGGTGGTGATAAATTAATCACTAAAAAGTATGAAGTCAAATTAAAGTGCAAATTTCTAAGGAATGTGTGTTTGGGATTAACAGTGGCAACAATAATTTCCTCTCTAGGGCTGGTGACAAAAGTTGAAATTGAGTCATTGCAGTGGGGAAAGTCTCTCTACATGCAATTCTCAGTCAGTTTATGAGCCTGAAAGTGTGACTACAAGGACTACTGGATAACGAAAAAATCTGCTATAGTACCAGAGAGTAACTTATGAACACTGCTTCTAGGAATCCTTTGATTACTCACATCATGTAAAGCTAACACCCAAATTTTGAGAGGTTATCAGACATTGAATCTAAAATAACACAAATTCCTTGGTGCCCAGAACAGAACTGTGGCCCCACAGAAGAAGGAATTGTGGAAATACTTTGTAAATTGATTTGATTTCATGCATTAATTCTAGAATCAGAAAAGTATAGTCCATGGACCAAACACCTACTTTTATACCACCTTCAAGCTAAGAATCATATTTAAGCTGGGCGTGGAGGCCCACCCCTGTAATCCCAGCACTTTGAGGTGCTGAGACAGGAGAATCATGAGTTCGAAGCCAGCCTCAGCAATGGCGAGGCACTAAACAACTCAGTGAAATGAGTCTCTAAATAAACACAAAATAGGGCTGGGGATGTGGCTCAGTGGTCGAGTGCCCCTGAGTTCAATCCCTGGTACCAAAAAAAAAAAAAAAAAAAGAATTATGTTTAAGATTTTAAGGGATTGTTTAAACAATAAAGGGGATGATCAATAGAAGAGAAGACATGGTAGAGAGATTGTGATCTACTAAACTTAAGATACTTATCTGGACCTTTGCAAAAGTTATCCAACACTGTTATTTAAACAAAATATTTTTTCCCAGAGGCTCAGAGGTAGAGTGTGTACTTGGCATGCATGCTCTAGACCTTGAGTTCATTTCTCAGAAATATGAAAAAAATACATATAAATATTTTCTATATATATATATATATTCCTCATGTTTGAGCAATTACATTAGACTACTTGATGTTAGGTCTAGTAGGATAGAAAATCCATCCATTAATAGCCTCAGTAACAAAGTAGAATCCCTGTTTTTATATTTAACTCATGATGAAAAGACAAATGTGAAAGAGGTAAATTAAAAATAACACACTACCTTGAGGGATTTAACTGAATATTAAATATTTATCATATAAGTATGTGCAACTGTATTAGTCAGGTGACATATGAAGGCACATAATAAACATTAGCCAATATTTTTATCCCTAGCTTTCCAAAGTTTTATTTTTTCTCTGTTTCTCCTGCCCTTTTTAATTTTGGGCTATTTCTTTTTGAGATCTTAATAAACCAATTGGCTTATATTGCATGCAATTAAAGAATTCTCATCAACAAAAAATAATTCTTTAGGTATTTGTACTTATTGTATTTTAAAATTAGAGTCTTCTGAGAAAACATTATGCTCAGTAAATCAACATTTCAAAACTGTTTTTGACATGCATTAGATCCTCAATCCAATCCCTCACGTGTATGTGTGTGTGTATTATATTTATATATAATGTATAATATATATTATAAATAAATATATAAAGTATATTTGCAAAGTTCATTTGAAAACTTGATTGTTTGGTCTAACTGTAAACATGCGATTTAAAATTTCATATTTGTATGATTTTTCTATTTAGCGACTGGAGAAACAGGTCACAGCTATGTAAGAAATTTTCTCCAGCAGAAAGATCTCTCATGGATGTGTTTTACATTTTGTCATTGAGTTAGATTGAAAAATAAGACATAAAATACAGTAGAATTTTTTAAATGTACTATTATTTATATAAATTTCTAACAAGTACAAATACACTATGTTTATGAAGGAAAAGGAAGGCTCTTTCACACTTTTCTTTCTGCACTTCATAAAGAACAGAGCTCCTAAAACTGAATCATCTGTGCTGGAGCTTCACAGTAGTCTAAATTGAGAAGTTTTCATCTTTAATATTTGTAGTACACACCATAAATTCTCTATAAGCACATACTTCTTCCACATCACTGATACCACTCTCTTTTATCTTTGCACTGTCATTTTTAAAACCTGAGGTGAAAGATTTCTTACATTTTAGTCTTCATAAACCTAGAACTTGGGCCTAAGACATTTCAGCCTTGAAGTTCCAAGCAGTCTTACAGTCAACACATAACAAACTGTATAAATACAAGTGCTGTTTTATGAGTCTAAAGGCCTTTACTTGGCTTTGATATAAATTATAAATTTTTGCTTCCTCAAGATATCAATTGTAAAATAAAATACATACAACTTTTTCTGTTTGTTTTTTACAAGATGCATGTCAAACTATATGAGCCTACATTTTGAAATCAATCATTGTGATTAGTTAACCAAAAGTACAAATTTCACTACTCATATTTATACTTTGGAATAATTATATGACTTAAACTGAAATGTTAGTGTTGGAATATCATACAAAATATCAAATAATTATATTTTGAAACACATAGCTATTATTTAAAATTTGAATATTTCAAGAAAAGCAAAATAAATTTCAAACATTTTGTTATGCCAATGTAATTTTCTTATTTATTTTTAAATTTATTATTAGATTTTCCTAAATTTAAGTATTATGAAGCTATTTGATTGATGTTGTGGTATGACACAAATTAATTTGCAAATAATCCAGTTCAAAATTATTGAGGGCATAAAAATTATACTTGTTTATAACATAATGAAAAAGAATAATACCTGAAAGCAAATAAAAGCAATGCCATCCACTTAAAACTGTACAAACTACAAAGGCTGTTCACTTAAAATTGTAATTAAAGAGCTTCCTTATTTACATGAAATTAAAAGATCCCACTATATAACATCATGTTCATAATTATATGATATCTTTGCAGATATTTGGTTAGCAGTTTTATTCTTAGAACCCAAAGATTGAATCTCAACTTTGCCATGTACTAGTTTAGAGATTCTGGTTAAATTATATGACTTTACCAAATCTTAGTCTTTCTATTAGTAAAAAATGTCTTATGTCTATGGCTAACTGTTGGCCCTGTTAACAGAACCAAATTATATTGAAAAATATAATAGCTCCGTATACCTACGCTCCCCTTTTGAAACCCATTTATTTAGGATAGAGGGATTCATAATACTGGTGTCAATCAATCTTATAAGAAACAAAATTTTTCTTTACTCATTTAAAATATAAGATCATAGAATATAAATTTGATAATAATTGCAGTAATGACATATCATGCCTCTTCTTAGATTATGAGGTCCCTTCCTTTGTAAATGATCAAAGCATTTGAAAACCTTTATATTATTTATACAATTTGAAACTCAGTAAGAGTGTGAGAAGTCTATGAAATGTTTAAAAACCCACATTGAGGATTTACTCGTAGTAAAAGGTGTTAGAATATCAATCTCCTTCTCTTGGATTCAGCTCAGGGTACATTTTAATAAAATTTCTTGACTTGGCATGACAAAACTTTCTTGAAAAAACACCTTAAGATTTCTATAATCATCTCTTTCATTATTTTAACAGGTTTCGCTGCTTCTTAAACAACAGGAAAATGAATCATTTTGGTTTAAAAGTATATTAAATTCTACAGCAATGTGCATGCAATACTCTATACCTAACCAGAATATTATTTACTCATTTTTATTTTCTACTGAATAATATAGTGGAAAAACAGCAATGCAAAATTGCTAATAAGTTTATTCTGATATATAAAAATGAAATCTAGAACATTTTCCCTAAGGAGTATTTTCACTTTCAGTTAAAATATATAAGATTAGTATTACCTAACATTGTTATAAACCTTTACATAAATGTTGTTGGCTCTCTAGTACCATCAAACCACAAATTCCATTAGCCATAATAAGATCATTTAGTCAACAATGATGATAGTATTGCCTTTCAGGCTAGAGGATCACATTATTAATATCTTTGTGACGTTATTTTTATTAACAATTATGCAATTGAGGTAGAATTATCAGAATCCCTTGTGTGTTTAGAAATAGTATCTTTCATAGCTTTGTGCTTCTCACTTTCCTAATGGCAAAATAAATTTGATTTAGTATAATAATTGGAATTGTTCTTCCTAAACTAGTTCTAATAGTTCTCTACAAATATTTTCCTGTATAAATGAACATATATTGATGCGTTTGTGTCCAAAGCATACCAAGATCTTACTATATCATCAGTTAGTTGATTTCCATTTCTTTTATTTCTAAAATTTCCTTTAAGTAAATTTCTCAAATGATTTATGAGATCTTGTTTATCTCTTTTATACATTTCTACTAAGCACAGAATATCTCTTTTCATTAGTCCAACCCTAAAAAAAATCTGAAAGAAAAAATTGTAAGTATTTGCTCCATACAACAGTGTGGCCTATTTTTAGTTCATTAATCTCATTTTCTCCTTGGTGATATAAATTTGAACTTAAGTGGTTGTTTTAGATGAATGAAAGGGACACATTTTCTAAGTCTGAATAGTTTTTGACAAAAGCAATTGCTTCTTAGAAATAAAGGTATTTATTGTTTTTGCAATAAAAAAATGAGAAATAAAGAGATTTTAGAGTTTTTTTCAGAAGCAGGTTAAATATTTACATAATACAGAATATATTGAGTTGGCTGTGTGCTTCCTTGTGAATTCTAAAAAACTTAGTTATTTAGAATCATTCTAAGATAACTGAACATTTACAGGAGTCATATTTGTCTATTATGATGTCTAGTTGCCTCTAACTTGCAATAAATAGAATAAATAAAACAATAGATTAAATTCTGTTGATATCAGACTTGAAAGCTTTGATTATTTTAAAAGCTTGAAAGTAATAGAGCTAGTTTTCCAATTGACATAGCATTATTTATTTGCTAAAGTTGTCTTAAAAGATTTGAAATACATAAATTTATGTGAGTACTTACGTTAGACATACATTACATTTTCATTTAACAAATGAAAATGCCTCTTAAAAACATATATGTTCCCTCTCTTCATTTTTGTCCAATCATCCTCTACTCTCCAACAATCATGTAAATTTCAAATATTGTAATTTTTTCCTTTTCTAAGCTGATCTTTTGCCACTCTCCTACGTGCTCACTAGCTTAGTTATGTAATTTGTTAACTTTCTCAAACATGCAGAACCTACTGTTTTCGATTCCTTTGTTTTAACTGCTTTCATTGGTCCTTTGCTCTTTCCTACCATCTCTGCCCACCTTTATGTGGTAGCTCTTCCTTGTCACTCAGGTTTCCTTGTATATGTTCTTTGGTGGAATTTTCCTGTTCATCTAAGCAAAAGCTTCATCTTCCCCAATCACAGCTATTATAGCCCTTACCCTAATGTAGTTTTACCTAGTTCAGAGTGTGCTGCTTATTTTTTTCTTAATCTCCTCAATAGAAAGATTCATGAGTACTGAAGTATTACCTTATAGGTTCAATGTTATTCTCTAGCACATATAACAAAAACTACTTGACACATATCAGGGTGTTTGATCAATGTTGAAGGAATGTATGTTGATAGAAAAAATAAAATTCAAAAAATGAATAAATTAATCAAAATATGCTCTGCCTATAAACTTATATATATATAATTTATACACATACATACATAATTAGTAATGTTGATGAGAATGTTGAAGGAAAGGAATCTATTGGGGATAGATAAAGAGGTACAAGCTATTCAAAGGGCAATTTTCAACACCAAACCAAAGCAAAAGTTTTAATCACGTTGTGTCTTGTAACTGTTGGAAATAAAGAAGAAAAACATTACATTTTACAATACCTTTGAATGTTCACATAGCCAATCAAACTGTATGCAAAACAGGACTGGCAGGAGCCCAGGCCTAGGCCCAGAACAGCCTCCAGGGACATCTGTGGGAGCTCAACCAAGGTCAGGTGCAGAATCGCACCCACACTTTCCGCTGATTCATTGACCCATGAAGGAACCCAGACTCAGATATAGGTCCAGGACCACCCCCACCTTTCTGTGCCAGAGCACCTGCCAACTTGTGGGAGTCCAGGCTCAAGATCCTCTGAGGACCCCTAAGTGAGGCCTAGGACCACCCCTGTTCATCCCCAGATCCCCTGCCAACCAGTGGGAGGCCAGGCCAAAGCCCAGGCCCACTTCCAGGGATATCTGCAGATGTCCAGCCAAAGTCAAGCCCAGGACTGCCCCCCACACACTGATCTGCTGACCCACGTGGAAACCCAGACCCAGGCCCAGGACCACCCTTGCATAGAGTGGAGGTCCAGTCTATTGCTCCCTTTCTATATCCATCTAAGGACACTGAAGTCATTGCCATAGCCCTCCCCATGTAGTAGCCTCCACCTTGGGACAACAGACAGGGCCTGGAGCCAGTGACCCATGACAGCTCAGCATGCCATTGTGCTGAATCTCCAATAAATCAGCCCAAAGCCATTGTAAGTCCCATCCTTTCAGCCCAATCTATGAAAGTGTGCATCCATCTTGGGCAACCCCTCTGCTATCTTGAGTTACTACCATTACCACCGCCACCATCTTTAGTTACAGTAGTGTCCATCTGGGGACACCTGCTGGGGACTGGAAGTGGACTCCAAGGTGAGGTACAGATAATCCGTAGGGTCACTAAAAGATTATAGAATAGAAACCACAATACCTCAGATTGGCACTGCAAGAAAAGATGACACATAATCAACATGAAAAAAAAACAGGAAAGAAAGTGCCCCAAACAAACCAAGATACTACAATAATAGAATCCATTGACAGCACAATTGATGAAATGTCAGAGAAAGAATTAAGAATGTACATAATTAAGCCAGGCGCGGTGGCTCAAGTCTATAATCCCAGCACTTAGGGAGGCTGAGACAGGAGAATTGTGAGTTCAAAGCCAACCTCAGCAACGGTGAGGTGCTAAGCAACTCAGTGAGACCCTATCTCTACATAAAACATAAAATAGGACTGAGGATGTGGCTCAGTGGTCAAGTGCCCCTGAGTTCAATCTCCAGTGCCAAAAAAAAAAAAGAATGTACATAATTAAAATGATCTGCAAATTAAAGAATCACTTAACTGAGCAAATACAGGCAAAAATTAATCAATCCAAACAAAAGATAAGAGAGCAAATAAAGGCAACCACTGATCACACCAACAAAGAGATAAGGGAGCAAATTACAGGTAGGAAAAGATTACTTCAAGAAAGAGCTACAGATTGTGAAAAAAAAAATCAGAAATCCTTGAAATGAAGAAAACAATAAACCAAATAAAAAAACAATAGAAAATATCACCAACACACAAGATCACTTGGAAGACAGAACCTTAGATAATGAAGACAAAGATACAATCTTGAAAAATAGAGTTGACCACACAGTGAAGATTGTAAGAAACCATAAACAGAATATCCAAGAATTATGGGATAGCATCAAAAAAACAAATCTAAGATTTATCGGGATAGAAGAAGGCACAGAGTTCCAAATCAAAAGAATGCATAATCTCTTCAATGAAATAATACCAGATAATTTCCCAGACGTGAACAATGAATTGGAAACAAATACAAGAGGTTTAGAGAATATCAAATGTACAAAATTACAACAGATCTACACCAAAGCACACTATAATGAAAATGCCTACCATACAGAATAAGGATAAAATTTTAAAGGCCACAAGAGAGAAGAATCCGATTACATATAGGGTGAGACCAATTTGGATCTTAGCAGACTTTTCAACCCAGACCCTAATAGCCAGGAGATCCTGGAACAACATATACCAAGCTCTGAAAGAAAATGGATGCCAATCAAGAATCTTATATCCAATAAAATTAAGCTTCAGATTTGATGATGAATTGAAAAATTTCCATGATAAAAAAAGGTAAAAGAATTTACAGCAAGAAAGCTTCCACTACACAACATTCTTGGCAAAATATTCCAGAGGAGGAAATGATAGCCAACAATGAAAATCTGCAAAGATAGGAACTCCACTAAAGGAAACGCCAACCAAAGAAAAACCAACTCATGTTAAAAATAAAAAATAAACCAAAATTACTAGTATTACAAATCATGTTTTAATAATAACCCTGAATGTGAATGGATGAAACTCATCAATTAAAAGACATAGACTGACAAGACTGGATAAACACACACACACACACACACCCCAATATGCTGCCTTCATAAGACTCATCTCACAGAAAAAGACAACCATAGACTGAAAGTGAAAGGGTGGGAAAAAACGTATCATGCACATGGACCATGTAAACAAGCAGGGGCTTCCATTCTCATATCAGATAAAGTGGACTTCAAACCCAAGTTAGTGGAAAGGGATAAAATACTGCTTAAGGGAATCATAAATCAACAAGACCTAACAATCTTAAATATTGATGTCAGAAACAATGTGGCATCTATGTATATCAAACAAATCCTTCTCAACTACAAGAATCAAATAGACCACAACACAATAATACTAGGTGACTTTAATGCACCTGTCTCACTGCTGGATAGATCTTCCAAATAAAAACTAAACAAAGAAATGATATAACTCAATAAAACAATAATTTAGACATAACAGACATATATATAGAGAGTATTCCATCCATCAACAAGTGAATACACTTTTTTCTCATCAAGCAGCACATGGATCCTTCTCCAAAATAGATCATATGTCATGCCACAAAGCAAGTATTAGTAAATAAAAAAAAATAGAGATATTACCCTGCATTCTATCTGATAATAATAGAGTAAAATTAGAAATCAATGACAGGTTATAAAATAGAAACTACTTAAACACCTGCACACTAAATAATATGCTACTGAAAGATGCATGGATTAAAGAAGACATCAGGGAAGAGACAAAAATATTCTTAGAAGTAAATGAGAACTTTGATAAAAGATATCAAAATCTCTGGGACACTATGAAGGCAGTGCTAAGAGGAAAGTCCATTGCATTAAGCTCATTCATTAAAAAAAAAAAGTCAACAATAAATGACCTGATACTACATCTTAAAGCCCTAGAAAAAGAGGAACAAATGAACACCAAAAGAAGTAGAAGACAGGAAATAATTAAAATCAGGGCTGAAATCAATGAAATTGAAACAAAAGAAACAATTCAAAAAATTGACAAAACAAAAAGCAGTTTCTTTGAAAAAATAAATAAAATTAACAAACCCTTAGCCACCATAAGAAGCTACCCTAAGAAAAGAAGGAGAGAGAAAACCCAAATTACTAAAATTCATGATGAAAAGGAAATATCTCGACAGACACTACTGAAATACAGAGGATAATTAGAAACTATTTTGAAAATTTATACTCCAGTAAAATAGAAAACCCTGAAGACACTGACAAATTCTAGAAGCATATGACCTACTCAAACTGAACCAGGAGGACATACACAAACAGATCAATTTCAAGCAAGGAAATAGAAGATGCCATCAAAAGCCTACCAAAAAGAAAAGCCTTGTCCCAGATGGATTCCCAGCCAGGTTCTACAAGACCTACAAAGAAGAATTAATACCAATACTTCTAAAATTATTTTATGAAATAGCAAAAGAGGGAACCCTTCTAAACTCAATCTATGAGGCAAGTATCTCCCTGATACCAAAACCAGAGACACATCAAAGAGAAAATTTCAGACCAATATCTCTGATGAATATAGATGCAAAAATTCTCAATAAAATTTTGGCAAATTGCATACAAAAATATATTAAAGAAACAGTGCACTATGATCAAGTGGAGTTTATTCCACAGATGCAAGATTGGTTCAACATACAGAAATCAATAAATGTGATCAATCATATCAATAGACTCAAAGGTAAGAATCATATGAATATATAAATTGATGCAGAGAACGCATTTGACAAAATACAGCACCCATTCATGTTCAAAACACTAGAAAACCTAGAGATAGCAGCAACATACCTCAACATTGTAAAAGCTATCTATGCAAACTCGAAGGCCAACATCATCCTAAAAGGAGAAGAATTGGAAGCATTCCCTCTAAAAATGGAATTAAGACAGAGATGCTCTTTTTCACCACTTTATTCAAACTAGTCCTTAAAACACTAGCCAGAGCAATTAGACAGATGAAAGAAATTTAATGGATATGAATATGTAAACAAGAACTCAGACTATCATTATTTGCCCACAATATGATTCTATATTTAGAGGATCTGAAAAATTCCATCAGAAAACTTCTAGAATTAATAAATGAATTCAGCAAAGTAGCAGGATATAAAATCAAATGTATTTTTATACATCAGTAATAAGTGCTCTGAAAGAGAAATTAGGAAAACTATCCCATTCACAATAGCATCAAATAAAAAAAAACTTGGGAATCAATTTTAAAAAAAAGATTTGAAAGACCTCTGCAATGAAATTTACAGGACACTAAAGAAAGAAATTGAAGAAGATCTTAGAAGATGGAATTGTCTCCCATGTTCTTGGATAGGCAGAATCAATATTGTCAAAAAGGCCATACTACCCAAAGCAATACAGATTTAATGTGATTCTAATAAAAATCCCAACATCATTCCTTACAGAAATAGAAAAAGAAATCATGAAATTCACTTAGAAAAATAAGAGATATAGAATAGCCAAAGCAATCCTTAGCAAGAAGAGTGAAACAGGAGGCCTCACAATACAAGACCTGAACTATACTACAAAGCTACAGTTACAAAAATGGCATGGTACTGGAGCCAAAATAGACATGTAGACCAATGGTACAGAATAGAAGACACAGAGACAAATTCACATAAATACAGTTGTCTTATGCTAGACAAAGGCATCAAAAATATACATTGGAGAAAAGATAGCCTTTTCAACAAATGATGCTAGGAAAACTGGAAATCTATATGCAGCAAAATGAAACTAAACCCCTATCTCTTACCATGCACAAAACTCAACTCACACTGGATCAATGACCTAGGAATTACACCAGAGACCTTGCGCCTAATAGAAGAAAAAGTAGGCCTAAACCTTCATCACACCAGATTAGGCCCCAACTTCCTTAACAAGACTCCTAAAGCACAAGAAATAAAATCAAGAATCAATTCAATGGAATGGATTCAAACTAAAAAGCTTCTTCTCAGCAAAAGAAACAATCAAAGAAGTGAATAGAGAGCCTACATTCTGGGAACAAATTTTTGCCACACACATATCAGATAGAGCACTTATTTCTAGGATATATAAAGAACTTAAAAAACTTAACAACGAAAAAACAAACAACTCAATTAATAAATGGGCTAAGGAGCTGAACAGACACTTCTTAAAAGAAGTGTCTTCTTAAGATATACAATTAATCAACAAACATGAAAAAACGTTCAACATCTCTAGCAATTAGAGTAATGCAAATGAAAAATACTCTAATATTTCATCTCATGCCAGTCAGAATGGCAATTATCAAGAATAAAAACAACAGTAAGTGTTGGCTAGGTTGTAGGGGAAAACGCAGGCTCATACATTGCTGGTGGGACTGCAAATTGATGCAACCAATCTGGAAAGCAGTATAAAGATTTCTTAGAACACTTAGAATGAAACTACCATTTAACTCAGCTATCCCACTCCTCAGTCTATATCCAAAGGACTTAAAAAGAGCATACTGCAGTGACACAGCCACTTCCATGTTTATAGCAGTTCAATTCACAATAGCTAAACTGTGGAACAAACATAGATGCCCTTCAATAGATCAATGGATAAAGAAACTGTGGTATATATACACAATGCAATATTACTCAGCAATAAAAGAAAGTAAAATTATGAAATTTGCAGGTAAATGGATAGAATTGGAAAATATCATGCTAAGTAAAGTAAGACAATCCCAAAAAACCAACTGCCGAATGTTCCCTCTGTTAAGTTGATGCTGAGCCGCAGTGGGGGAGGGGACATGCGAAGAATGGAGGAAATTTGGCCAAGGTGAGGGAGGGGGGAGAGGACATGGGGACAGTAAAGATGGTGGAATAAGATGGACATCATAGCCCTAACTTCATGTATGACTGCGTACATGATGTGATTCAACATCACGTACAACCAGAGAAATGAAAAGTTGTGTTCCATCTGTGTATGATGAATCAAAATGCATTCTGCTCTCTTGTATGCCTAAGTAGAATAAATAAATAAATAAATAAAGCTGTGATGAAGCTCTCATGTATACCCAAGTAGAATAAATAAATTTAAAAAGAATGTATGCAAAAGAGTATAGCAATTATACAGAATTAATCAATCCACCCATTCATTCTTTATTCATTTATTCAATTTCCTTTTCTTCTTAGCATTTCTTTGATTCAGATACAGACCTGTCATTTGGACCATATCAAAGAAAAAAAAACCTACCTGTTTTCATGACACTTACAATCTAGTAGATGAAACAGAATTTAATATTATGCATATAAACAATGCATGTTATATATAAATAAGTGATTTTAAAAGAAAAAATATGTGGGTAGGTCTGAAATTCTGGTGTGAACAGATAATCTCATTTATATGAGATAGTCATGAAGGCTTCCTTGGAAAGAAATGATTGATCAGAAATGTTATCTGAGTATTGCAGGAAAAGAAAATAAAAAATGTTCTAAAGCAAAATATGTCTGTCATGTCCCAGTAAAAAGGAATTAATATATTTATTTAAAAATCTGAGGGTCAATATAATAAATATGTAGGACTATATTATATTAACCTAATTTGCATATAAAAGAACATAAGTATAAAAAATGAATACAATAAAAACAATTAAATATTTGCTAAAAATTTATGACAAAAGGAATAATGAAATTTACAAAGATCTTAAAGGAAGACTTTATGAATAAAATACCTCTCAGGTATATTCTGGTAAAATATTCAGACTGTAGGCCAAAATAAAAATATATGGAAACTGGAAAGTTTATCAAAAACTTATAATTCAGCAAAAAATATTTCTCAAATATTCTATGTACAAATATATTAAGAAAGCAATGCATACATTTACTTGTATTGATTTTAAAGTTTTAGGAAATATAATTTCCTAAAACTCCATAAATAAACAATCGAAACACCTGTTTCTTTCATACTAAGGACAAAATATAAGAACTAAATGATAATAGAAAGACTTTGCTTTGGAAGAGAGCAGGAACTAGGCTGGTAAATTAAATGAGTGGCCTCATAGACAAGAGAAGATGTCTAATAAGGAATTAGAGGTGGACTTGAGCAAAATCTCTAAATCTCAACATTCCTAAGCCTAACAGTGGGTATTTATGAGATGTGGCCCCTCACATGCATCTTCCAAATCAAAGACTGGCATGGAATGGGCCTGACCAAGTGCAGGTGGCATCAGACTCTTGCTACCCTTTTCCTAAACATGGTGACTTGGAAAAAAGTATATTATATAGGAAATAAAATCTTTGTTTTTCAGACCTTGATGTGCTGAACAATATCAGTTGTCTTTAAGCTAAAGGCACTAATTCCTGTAGATGTTAAGAGCATTTCTGAAGTTTGTCTCTAAAGTTATAATGGCTGGCTGAGGTTAAGTGACAGAGATCATTGCTGCAAATTCTTATCAAAGGCTTAAGTCTCTTATTTGAGTCTTGAACTGCCTTTACTTCTGAGAGGGAGAGAGAGAGAAAGAGAGAGAGAGAGAGAGAGAAAGAGAGAGAGATGAAGAAGGGATAGTTAATCTTTGTTTGTGTGTCTTTACACAGGCTGAAAAACCTGCCTTAGTGATTGGTAACAGACATGAACGGTGGGAACATAGGTTAAGGGGATAATTCTGTAATCTGAATTCACTGTTTTGACCTCTGCATTCTTTGTTTTTAAAAGCATTTTACCTGTATCTTTTATTGGGTTAAGTCAATAGGATGTTACATTTCTTAGCAAAAACCTGTTATCTGCAGAAGAAATGCACTCCCAAAAGATTCCTCCCTGTTGATAAGAACACAGTTACCCAGAAGTTGGTGTGGGTAGGTCTTTGGAAACCTTTATACAGACCAGATTACAGAATTATTAGAAACAAATCTACCCAAACATAAAATGTGTAAGAACAAGTTCCAATCAGAACTGGTCAACATGGGTCAAAGTGACCTGGAGTTTATCATCTGCAGTGTGAAATTAAATGACTGATGCAATCCTGCTGTCCATCCAAAGTCAAGAGGTAGACCTATGGGACTTCTGGAAACTTCCCTGGTATCCCCAACAAAACTAGAGAGCAAGAGGGGCACAGCATCCCTCTCTTCTCCAAAAGGACCTGCTGTCATCCTTGAGAGTGTCCACGTTTCCTATCCCTTCTAATAAATTCATGACTCTTACTCTGAGAGACTTATATAAAATGTTTATAGGGGTATCACAAAAACTGGTAACCACAGGCATCCTTGATGGCTTTGGCTCTATGAATGGCCTTATGCAGATAGATATAGTACCAAGAATTTTATTTTAGCTCTGATTATAACCTTTGATATCTTGTCCTATATACTGATTTAATCCATAAAATGAGCAATCTTATTTCATTTATTTATTTTAATATATTTTATTGGTATATTATAATTATACATATTAATGAAATTTTTGTTACATTCTCCTCTATGCACACAATATAAAAATGAATTTGGTCAATTTTATTCCTTACTATTTATCCTTATCCTTTTCCTAGTCCCCTAACTCTACTTCCATACTGCTCTGCCTCTTATTTTTACATTTTCAGAAAATCATCTTCCCTGTTTTTGCCTTTTTTTCTCTCTCATTTCCATGTACAAGAGAAAATATATCCTTGATCTTTCACTGTCTGAGTTTGGTTTATTTTACTTAACATAATGTTCTCAAATTCCTTCCATTTTTCTAAAAATGACAATTTCATTCTTCTTTTTTGCAAAATAGAACTCCACTCTGTGTATATATCATATCTTTTTTTATCTATTTGCCCATTGAGGTACACCTAGGCTCATTCCATTATTTGACTATTGTGAATCATTCTGGTACAAACATGGATATGTATGGATTGCTATAGTATGCTGACTTTGATTCCTTAGCAATCCTTATTTTAAATTGATTATTTCTAATTCTTGATTTAAGACATCTTGCCAACATTTTTGCAAATCTAGAACTTAGAATAGGATATACAAAACCTTTGTCAGTAGGAATCAGATACCTCAGGACACAAAAGAGATGCTAGAATGATTCAAACAATAAATGGGAAGATATTGAAACAAAGTCAAAGATAATAGTCTAAGTCAAGAGAAGAAAAGCAAGCCTTAGAAGAATTTCAAATTGTTAATATACAGTAGGGGGTAATAAACTCTAGAAGTCAATCTCACTGGCTCAAAAAAATGACAGAGGTGAAAGCAGAGCTAGAACATTTTAAAGTGGACAAAAGAGTTTTGTGATGTTTATAGCAGTGCTGTGGGTGGTGATTTGCAGCCTATAAAAATGATGAAAACAATTTAAGGGAGGAAATTTGCTGAGGAGAATTCACTAGCTGATAGAAGCTGGAGAGACATAGGCTAAACTCTTCCACAGGAAGCAAGTGTCAAAAGTCTTAATGTTTGTGTAGCAAGGATATTTCCACTACATCTTAGGATAAAATAAAAAATGCTTATCCATAAGAATGTGAAGATACTAGCCAGAAACTATTCTCCCTGTAATATAAAGTACTAGAATCATGGAACTCTGAAGAGAAGGAAAGGAAGTTCTATTGCAAGGCGACCAGCACTTTGCCAGAATAAATTTTCCTGCTCAGAAGAGTATGAGCCACCTGAGAAAAATAAAGTCTGAAATAGTAAAGAAATAAGAGATAGAGCCAAGAATTAGTTTTAAAAGTAGAGTACCTAATAGTTTCTTCCAGCCCATGCAGGATCTGGAACAGAACAGCTAAAAAAATGGCCCTGATTCTTTATTTAAAAGAGTACATCAAAGGCAGGAATAAGGTTTCAGTGGGTGCAGTCTTGCTTCATGGTGTCTTACAGTCAACAGGCTGATTGGCATCTTGGCAAGCCACACCCATCTCTGAGAGGCTGTGTGTCTATGTGGCTGCAGCAGGTCACCACATATCCAGCATTGTGTGGAATCTTTGGCAGAGCTGGGTGGGAGTTCACATTCATTTGGGCCATCTCACCAGCAGGAGTGCACTGTGAGTTCCCAGATACCAGATTTTCACACTCAGTGACTTCCATGCCAATCTGGTCTATGCACATTTCATGAATGGCTCCCGACAAAGTTCTGAACATAATGGACATAAAACAAATGTCCCTTGAATATTTATTTCTGCTACCTGGGGCTTTACCAATGTAATAAATATCTGAACTTTGCAAAAAGGCAGCTATAAGGAATCTCCTCACAAACATTGATTAGTGTGGCTCAAAATTGACATGTTCTTCAGGAGTGTATCAAAATAAGTTTAAATTTATGTGTTGCGTATTCTTAACAATGGCTATGTACTTATTGTTATACCTCTGAACTTGAGACAAGTTATGAGAAAAAAAGTTATGACACCATTGAATTTCTGCTGTTATTGTTTAGATATAAGGTGTCCCCCAGAGGCTCAGGTATGAGACAATTTAATAAAGTTTATAAATGAAATGATTTGGGTTATTAGAGCCTTAACCCAATCAATGCATTAAAACATTGATATGGATTAAGTGGGCAGTAACTTACTAAATTAAGGTGTGCTATAAGAAATAGGTCATTGGATGCATACTTTGGGGTTTAGGTTTTTCCCTAGTGAGATAAGTTCTCTCTGCTTTCTGATTGTCCTGAGCCAATTTTCTTGTCCATGTCATTCCAACCTGATGTTCTGCCTTGTCTCGGGGACAGTTATGAATTCAGCCATCTATATTGACTGAAACATCTGAAACCATGAGCCAAAATAAATTTTCCTCCTCTGTGTTGTTCTTGTCAGGTGTTTGGTCATAGCAATGAAAGAACTGACTAATATATCAGCAATGGTCATTTGCACTATTTTTTATTGATTTAGAAACATTATTTCAATTAAGATGACTGCTAGGTCACTGAATAGTACATCAATTTTCTAAATTTTAAAGGTATGGGAAGAGCATAATTATTTTTATTCTATGAACTTTTATGAACTTTTAATGAACCTTTTTTATTTTAGAAGTTTTTAAATTGAGGTATGTCAGAGAGTTAATATTTGATTAATTCAACTACTAAAAAATTAAGTACTAACAATGCACTCCCCTGTCACTATTACAGGGCATGAGCCATGCTGGCAAGCTGAGGTAGCTACAGCAATCTTTTCTCACCCTGATTCTTGCAATTATGCCTGAAATATTTTAGACATGACACTCAGGGCTCTCAATGAAGGAAGTGGATATCCTCTGAGAAAAGAAGAATGTTGTGTCCCTTCTGCCTTCTAGTTGTATTAGGGGATCCCAGGGAAGTTCCAGAAAGTCAACCCCCATGTCTACCTCTTGACTTCTGATGGACAGGAAAATGACATCAAGTCCTCATTGTGCATGTCAACTCTAGGTCACTTTGGCCCATGCTGAATTGTTCTAATTGAACCTCTTCTTACAGATTTTATGGCTAGAGAACACTATCCTTATCTCTTTGAGTTCTGGGTTCTGATCTATGTAAGGGCAACAAAAATTCCTGCCTCCTTTCAGGGAAACTTGTGTTTTTTTATCCCTTTGATTTAATATAGGAAATACCACAGTTAAATCAGTTTGTTTGTTTATTTGTTTGCTTTTTAAAGAAAGCATGTGCAGGTCAGCACAGGATCCAATTTATGGAACTATTCCCTGAATCCCATGTTTCCACTGCTCCTGACTGTTACCTATTATTATCATCATAACTTGACCATGAAGAAAATTGAGGAAGTTGATTTTTTTTGACTTTAATATTTTAGACTTCAGTTCATTTTGAAAGGCAATAAAATATAATTCCTTATGAGAAGCAGTATTGCATATAAAGCAAGAATAAAATTCTTTATCTGTTACCTGGATTTAAACTCTAAATGCATACTTTCTAGCTAAGTAAGCTTTAAGAAAATGCTTAAGAATTCTGACAAAATGAGATATCAGTGAAACCAAACTCAAATCATTGCCATAATTAAATGATGCTATTTGTAAAACTATATTGAACAATGCCTGGCACACATTCAATACTCTTCATGTTTCTTATTTCTAGAACATTTGGACACTGAATTCTGAATGATTTTAATATTGGATTTTTACTTTTTTTCTGGAGTTGATAATAAAAAGGATTTTTATTTGATGAGTAGCATTTCTTATTCCTCAATCATTATATAATTGAAATTAGTTAGGTCAAAGTTTAAAAGTGTGTAAGATGCACTAAAGTATATATTGATAACAATATGGACTCTAGACTTTGTTCCCATGCCCAGGAGTCCCAGGTTCCTCTGTTGTGCATGTGCTAAAGATCCCTAGGGAGCATGTCTGGTGCCCAACCTCTAGGAAATGGAGAAGAGACCACAGGTCATGGGCTAGAAGAAAACTGTATTTCCTGTCTCTTGGTGACCCAGAATTCATGAAACAGAAATACTTCTCTGCAAAGTGAATGAAAGAGGGATTTCACTAAAACTCAATATCAGACAGTGTCTTAAAGACTCCGAAATTTAGGGTACATTGCACAAGGAAAAAGAACAATATTAGAGCTAAGCTGCTAGTGTTAGCGGTGTTATTAACACAGAAAGAGAGAAACCGATGAGAGATACAACAGACAGTGTTAGTGTGGAAAATCCTGAGATAAGAGGGAAAGCCTGCCCAAGGCTGATCCAGAGGCTGTACTGTACAACATACTGGTGCATGAAAGATGAATCATGCATCCCAACTGTCTTCAGAGAGCCAAGGCAGGAGCCATCTTCAGGCTACAGTGCTGCATCAGCCAGCGGCTACGGGAAGCAGGAACCTGGGATCTGGGAAATCTGAGCTGGTCACTGTACACAGTCTTGGCAGATACCTACTGCATGACTTAGCTTGTACCTAATAAACCAAAAGAAAAAGGCACAGAGACTATTTTACCCAGGAGAATATGGGTCAAAAAATTCAGGAGAGCTTGGCTCCCTCCTCTGCTATTGAGTTTAGCGGATCCTAGGACCATCTGAGGTGGGTTAGGAATTTGAATGGGAAACTATAACTATGCTCAGGGACTAAACCCAGGAATCTTGGACAGGTGGGGCCCACAGGTAGCAGAAGAGGTGAAAGATTGGCTCATCTACCTCATGAGTAGAACATCTGGCAGAATCCTGGGATGCAGTCTCCCTGCATAGATTAGCAGCTGTTGTGCCCTAGAGGTGAGCTGATTTATTATCTCCAGACCAGTCACTGCTCCAAAAATGGGACTAGGGACCTAACTACCCACCGTTGGGAACTCCACCTATAGGAACTCCTCCCAGAGGACTCTGCTGCAACTCCACCCTGAGCATGTGTCCATCTCTGTATGCAGACAAAACCCCAGCTGACAGTACTTCCCATATACCCTACCTTATTTTGCCAAGAAGAGAAGTTGAGAATTTTTGAATTCCAACTGGTAACTTGATGAGCAACACAAAAAGAGAAAGTTTCTGACAGTCCACGGCCATTACTCTTGTGCAGTACATAACTCTAAAAGAAACTGAAAGACAGTTGGGCATAGACAGTGAACATACATTCTCATTCACAATTTTGATCACCACAATGAAAATGATTTCTCAATTTTTTATCAAGAATCTCTTGTTCTTCCTCCTCCTCTTCCTCCTTCTCCTCCTTCTCTTTTTGGATGTGTGCTGAATGGTTCCTGGACATTTACACATATTTGTTGCTGTTTTCTCATGTCTCTCATTTGTGAAGATAATTATTTCTTCTCTATGACTTTAGAGGGTTACAGTGTTTGTTTAGTACATTTTTTTACTGTTTCTCACTATCCTTTTTCTCTTATTTCTTACCTTTCTTTCGCTAACAGCCACATTCTATTATTCTCTCTTTCGCTTCACCTTTAAATTTTTACTTCTATTTCCTCTCCTCCTCTCTCATAACCATCACATCCTACATCTCTTCTGCATTCTCTCTGTTCAACTTTTGAAACTGAAAACTGTTTTCTACCCACCTATTATTGTTCTCTCTCTCTCTATTTTTTTTTTTATACTGGAGATTGAACTCAGGGGTGCTTCACCACTGAGCAATATCCCCAGCACTATTTTTTGTTTTATGTAGAGACAGGGTCTCACTGAGTTGCTTAGAACCTCATCATTGCTTATGCTGGGTTTGAACTTGTGATTCTCCTGTCTCAGCCTCCCAAAGTGCTGGGATTACAGTCGTGTGCCACTGCATCCAGCTTATTCTTCCCTCTTAATTATCTCTATTCTAAACATCTTTTAACACTAATTGGTTTATATAAAACCTGCCCCCCTCACTAATGCTGCAGCAATTATTAATGCTGTGGATGCCACAGATGGCACTTAATGTTTAATTTTATGCAATACATAATGCATGATAGCTTATTGATTTTACTGATGGCAATTGCTGATCATATTGTGCCAATTAACATGGCAGATGTCATAGAAGGAACTAAGAATTTAGTTTGATGCTGTATATTGATTGAATTGATTGTTGATATTATTTGTCTTCTCCTAATCTGTAAAGTAACAGAAATCCACAGATGCACTATACATTCATAATGTAGAAACTCTACTGTTTCAGACCATACTGATAAATGGGTAGGCACACAAACAATATGAAAAAGCAAGGGAAAAAACTATCCCAAACAACCCCGAATGCCTCAAAAATAGATTCATTTGACACCACAGTGGAGGAAATGTCAGAAAAGGAATTTAGAAAGCTCATAGTTAAACTGACCTATGAGATAAAAGATTATGTGAAGAGTGAATCAGAGAAAAAATATAAGAAGTGAAAGATCACTTCAATAAGGAGATAAAGATGATGAAGAAGAACTAGTCAGAAAACCTAGAAATAAAGAAAAAAATAAAACAAACTGAAAATTCAATGGAAAGCATCACAAATAACTAGACCATTTGAAAGATAGAGTTTCAGACAACAAAGACAAAAATATATAAAATATGTATAATATAATGTATAAACATTGTATGTTATACATAATATTCAATGTGATATATATAATAGTATATAAAATAAAATCATAAATGTGGGTTTTCTTAGTCTCCTCTCCATTTGCCCATGGTGCTTCAGATTTGGCAGTCAGAGGCACCAATTGTGACCTTTCTTCTTTTGTTTTATTATATCCAAATTTCTTAGTCCCCAAGCTGTTCTTAGAGTCTAGTATTAAATCCCAGTAAAATCCCTCTTTCACCCACCACACTGAAAAGCTGATTATCAATTTTCTTGGTCTCATGCTACAGAGCAGCTTGGAAAACAACTTCCTCTACTCTTCCATTTTCCAAGAGTGAAGAAAATGTCAAAGAAGAAATTTAGAAAGTTCATAGTTAAACTGATCGGCAAGGTAAAAGATAAAGTAAGGAATGAAATCAGAAAGAAAATACAGTAACTGAAATATAACTGTAATAAAGACATAGAGATTCTGAAAATTATTAAAATCTGTGATGCAAAGGAAATATCACTGCACACTATTCAAATACACAAGCAACTACTGTGTAACTATTTTGAAAATTTATACTCCAATAAGTTAGAGAATTTAGAAGGCCAACAAATTCCTAGAGACATATGACCTACACAGATTAAACCATGAGGATATAGAAAATTTAAGCAGATCAATTTAAAGGAATGAAATTGAAGAACCCATTGAAAGCCTACCAACATATCAAGGAAAGAAAATTTGAGATTAATACGTTTCATGAACATAAACGTAAAAATTCTTAATAAAATACTGGCAAACCCCCATTCCAAATCAAATTAAAAAGATAGTGCACTGTGATCAAGTGGATTTCATGCCATGGATGCAAGTTTGGTTCAACATACAAAAATGAATAAATGTAATTCACTACATAAATAAACTTGAAGACAAGAATCATGATTATCTCAAAAAATGCAGAAAAATATTTGAAAAACTACCGTATCTATTTACGTTTTAAACACTAGAAAATATAGTAATAGAAGGAACACACCTCAACATTGTAAGAGCTATATACATTAAATCCAGGAACATCATTCTAAATGGAGAAAATTAAAATCATTCTCTCCAAATAGGGACAAGAAAGATCATTTCAATATGTGATCTTTGGAATAAAACAGAGACGCCCTCTTTCACCACTTCTATTCAACATAGTTCTTGAAATTGTAGTCAGAACTCTTACGCTAAAGAAAAATTATAGAGATGCAAAAAGGAAAAGAAGAGCTCAAACTGTCTTTGTTTATCAATGATATAATTATGTGTGTGTGTGTGTGTGTGTGTGTGTACACACATATATGTAAGGGTTCTGTGTTTGTGATTGGGGTCTCTGATGACTTCATGACTGTGGCATGCTTGGTATCTAGCAAGTCCTATGCAAAAGTATAGGATGCCTCGCTCCTGGGAAGTTTCCTGTACAAAGTGCAAGATGCCCAGTGACTGGAAATATTCCTATGCAAAGCATAGAATGCTTAGCTGCTATAACATTGCCCTTTATGAAGAGGCTCTGCGTTAGAGCCCTATCAGCCTCAACCTTAATCACAGGCATATCTCCTGGGAATGAAGAAACTTGCTTGCTAGAAAATTACAATGTTTCAGCAAGCCCCTCTGCTCCTGGACCTGCCCACCTAACAGTAACTTCAAACAATAGACTTTTTGAGAGCTGCACAAAGCTCCTAACATTGCATATTATTATGGTAGAATCTAACCGAGAAATAAGCTACATAATGTTGCTCTGTAACTTGCCTAATAATACAATGAACAATAATGTTCTGTTGATCTCAATGACCTAAGGTAATCTATTGATAGAAATAAAGCTGGAAGCTGGAATGAGCAGCTTTCTCTTCTTTGCCACTGCACTTTGTATCTGTGTCCCCATTTTTGTTTTATATATATATATATACACACACATATATATATCACATATATAAAACACACACACATGTGTATACACACACACACACATACACATCCCAAAATGCTCCGCTAGAAAATTTTTAGAACTCAATTAAATTTTTAGAACTGAATTCATAAATGAATTCAGCAAAATAACAGGATGTAAAATTAATACCCATAATTCAATTGTGTTTTTGTAATGCAATGATAAATCAGCTGAAAGGGAAATTAGGAAAACTAACCTGTTCACAATAGCCTCAAAAAAAAAAAAAAAAACCCTCCTCAATAAGATTTCTAAAGTGCAAGAAGTAACTTCAATAATCAATAAATCATACAGCATTAAGCTGAAAAGTTTCTTTATAGCAAAAGAAAATATCAAGAGCATGAAGAAAGAGCCTACAGAATGGGAGAAAATCTTTGCAACCTGCACCTTAGATATAGCATGAATTTCCAAAATACACAAAGAACTCAAAAAACTTAACACCATAAAAAGAAATAACCCAATCAATATATGGGCAAAAGAACTAAACAGACATTTCTTAAAAGAAGAAACACAAAAGATCCACAAATATATGAAAAAAAAAAGTTCAACATCTCTAGCAATTAGAAGACCTTAGAAGAAATGTAAATTAGAGAAATGCAAATTAAAACTAGACTGAGATTCCATCCCACCCCAACCAGAATAGCAATTATCAAGAATACCAGGACAATAAACATAGGTGAGGATGTGGCGGAAAGGGTACACTTCTACATTGTTGGTGGGACTGCAAGTTGGTGCAACCACTCTACAAAGCAATACGGAGATTCCTCAAAAAAATGGAAATGGAACTACTATTTGACCAAGTTATCTCACTCCTCAGTATATACCCAAAGGATTTCAAATCAGCATACTACAAGGACACAATCACATTAGTATTTTTAGCAGCACAATTCATAATTCATCTAGCCAACCCAGATGTCCTTCAACAGGTAAATGAATAAAGAAAATGTGGTGTGTATGAAACCCATTTTTTATCACAGTGCACTATCTTTTTAATGTGATTTTGAATGTAATTTGCCAGTATTTTATTAAGAATTTTTACTCCTATGTCCGTGAAAGGTATTAGTCTGAACTTTCTTTGATATGTTGATAGGCTTTTGAATATTACTCAGCCATAAAGAAGAATAACTTTATGACATTCACTGATAAATGGATGGATCTGGAGACCATAATGCTCAGTAACATAAACCAACTCAAAAAAGAACAAAGGTTAAGTGTTTTCTCTGATATGTGGAAGCTAACCTATAGTAAGGGGGGAGGGGAAGAATAGGATTTCAGTGAATTAGACAAAGCGGAATGAAGAGAAGGGAGGAAGGAAAGGAAAAGCAATGGAATGAATCTGACATAACTTTCCTATGTACACATATGAATACACCACTGTGAGTTTCAACATGGATTAGTAAAAGCAAAGCTCTGTGAAGAATGAATTTATGTGTACTATAATCAGTTGAATCTGAAAATAAGCACTCAGTAACAAATCTTAAATTACACATCTTGTGTGTTTTCAAAATTAAGTATAATTTAGAATCATTCTTACCAACAAATGTTAAATGTTAATTGCTCATATGGGTGTTCGCTGGATAATAAATGTAGAAAACATAATAGTTGGAGTTTTCTTACTTTTTAAAATGCTTAATTTTTTATTGATAATTTGTGTTTTTAGTTAGGGAGGACCAAAAACACAAGTTTCTCTGATTAGAAAAATGGGCCACAACCATAAAATTATTTTTATATTTCTAAGCTATATGGGAATCTTTATGGTAGAATTTTAGAGTGAATTATTTACCTTACCATTTTTTGATCGAGATGTATAATGTGTTGTCTTTATCAATAATTATCGGAAGTCTTGTATTTTCATTAATATTATAAAAACAATGTATGCTTCCTATGCCTTTAATAATTAATCTTTACAGAGTTTAAAATTAACAGATGTCTTACATTTTTGATGAGTTTTATCAGTTAATAGGTTCATATGTTAATGCATTTATGTATATTTTGGATACTTGAACTTAATAAAATAATCTGTAAGTTGAAGAATTTAAATATTGAAACCAGGATGGGAACAACTATCTGGTTCTGTTGTCTTTATTCTGAGTGTGGGCAAAATTGTATGTCTGATTAGGCTAGTCATTTCCTCAAGAAATGAGATAGAATGTTAAAGGAAACCATCTTATGAAAGGGGAAAAAAAGAACAGGGCAAGAATTGGATAACTGGTATGAAATATGTATTTAGTCTCAGCCTCATAGGGATGCCTGTAGCTATGGGAAATGAAACTCTTGGGTGGCACTGGCAGATATCTAACTGTGTAAGTGTGCTTTATATTTCAGAGCAAGTCTGACAGAGAGGACTTGGATATTTACTACTGAAGTTTTTTCTCAGTGAGTTTGAGACCTCTTTAATTAATTGGCATAGTTAATTTTTCTTACATTCTTTTTTAGATGTATCTCTCAAGATTTAACTTTGGTATGTTAATAATTCTCTTCTGAGACAGCAGAAACTTCTCACATCTGATTTCATATTAATTACATATTTTAAACATATATTTATTATTTAGCTTACATAAACACATACATACTTCTTTTCCCCATGAATTGAATACTTACCTTTCTTTGTATGTAAATTTAGTGGATGAAGACCTTTATATTTGTGGAAATTCCAAATATCTTTCTGATGGCAAATATATTTTCTATAGTCAAATTTAAATAAAAATATAACAAAATATTTTAAATATGCATATTAGCAGGGTCATAAAAATTATAGTCATCTGAAAGATGAACAGATATGCAACATTAAACATTTGCACAGAGTAACATCTTCAATTTCATACAGGATAATTACATAGGGACTTACACACTATTTTAAATTTTAGATTATATGAACAAGAAAGGAAAATAACTTTTTCAATTTTATTTATGTTTTCTACACACTCACCTTTGTTTTCACTGCTTTCCTATATCATTTTCTCATTTACAATTTCATTGATTTCTACTTAAATGTTCATTATTTTCTCTGAATTTACTTAGATTTATATTGCTGTCTTTTGTTCCTACATTGGACATTTATATTTATTTTAAATATTTCTCATATATGCTACCTATGTTTTTGCCTTGATTTATATCTTGCCTTCCCTGCATTTCATAGATTTTGGTAAGTTCTATTATTTTATTTACTTAGCTAAAATTAATTTTTAAATTTCTTTTAAGGCTTTTTTTTTTTTTTACGTATGTGCTATTTGGAAGTACATTGTTTAATCTCCAAATATTTTGGAATTTTTCAATCATCTTTCTGTGATTGATTTCTAACTTAATTTAATTAAGACTTGAGAACATAGCATGATTTCAATTTTTTTTCCAATTTGTTCAGGTTCATTTTATGGTCCATAATATGGTGCATTTTGTTAAAGATTCCAGGCAATCTTGAAAAGAGTATTTATTTTGCTGTGGAATGGCGTGTTCTATAATTGCAAATTAGATCAGGTTCATTACTTGCTCTTCTTAATTCTTATATATCCTCATTTATTTTTTATCTTTTTGTTCTATCAGTTATTGACAAGAGAATGTTGAGTTCTCTGAAATGAGAAACAAACAAATAGTGATTTTTTTGTTTTTCATTTTCGCCCTGTAAGTTTTTGCACCATTCATTCTGACCTTTTATTTTTTCGGTACACATATATTTAGGACTGTTATGTTTTTTTAAAGAATTGATTCATTTATCATTTGGTAATGATACAATAAAAAATTATTTGGAGTTCTATGTAGATTAGTTTAAATAAAGTTTCCTTGACAGCATTTCTTGGAAAGTTTAATTTATCTGAAAGTATTACATCTACATCAGCTTTGTTTTTATTGTATTAGCATACTTATATCTTTCTCCATTCTTTTACTTTCAACACTTTTTTTAATATATATCAAACTTATTTCTTAAAGAAAATACGTATTTGGGTCTTGCCTTTTACATTCACTATTAATCACTATTAACACTATTGACAGCCAGGCACGGTGGCACATGCCTGTAATTTCAGCACTTTGGGAGGCTGAGACAGGAGAATCGCTAGTTCAAAGCCAGCCTCAGCAACGGCGAGGCACTAAGCAACTCAGTGAGACCCTGTTTCTACACAAAATACAAAATAGGTCTGGGGATGTTGCTCAGTGGTCGAGCACCCCTGAGTTCAATCCCCAGTAACAAAAAAATATATACTATTGACAACTAGTAATTATAGATAAAATTAAGTTCATATACACTATGTAACAATTGTCTATTCATCACATTTGCTATATTCTATCAATCCGCTTTCTCTGGTTTAAACTGAAATTTTGTTATGATTTTATTTTAATAACTCTTGTGTGCAATTAAATATATTTGTGCTTTTCAAAGATTTTAAATTGTTATTTTAGAGATTATAATACACATTTTAAACCAATCTAAATAAAACACCAAACAATATTATGTTGTATCATGAACAGTTCTGATGTCTTATATTATATTCTGAATTCCTCCTTCCCATCCCATAGTACTGTTGCCATTTATTTCTACATGTAATACATTTTTGTGTCTTAATATTAATAGTAAATAGTGTAATAAAGTATTATTATTGTTACTATGTTAAGTAAGCTTTCTTGTAGATCAATAAAGAATGAAAAAATAAAATATGGTATTTTATCTTCATTTATTTCTTCTCTAACTAACCTTTTCTTTAAGAACACATAAGTCTCTGACTTAAACTGTTTTCCCTCTCCCTGAGGAATTTTTAACATTTCTTATAAGACAGTACTGTTTGCAATGAATTTTCTTAGTTTTTTTTTTAATCTGAGAAAGGCTCTTATTTCTTTGTTACCTTTTATGAATAGGTTCCATTGGTACAGAATTATTGGTTAATGATTTTATCCTTTGAAAATTCTATTATTATTTTATGGATTTTTTATTAAAAATCTTTTGTAATTCTTATTCTTTGACACGTAAAATGTCAGCCTGCTCACTAGCATCTTTCAAAATGTTTCTATTGTCTTAGTTATCTTTAATTTGAATATGATTTGTAAAGATTGGATGAATTTAATTTTAATTTCTTTTCTTCTTTCCTGTGTTCTGTTTGTTTTTTTGTGTTTATTCTCTCTAGTGTTATCTTAGCTTCTTTAATTGAGTATTTGGTAGACTAGTATCAGTTTGTTGTTTGTTTTGGGGGGTGGAGAAGGGTACCAGGGATTAAACTCAGGAACACTCAATCACTGAGACACATCTCCAGCTCTATTCCATATTTTGTATTTTAGAAACAGGATACCACTGAGTTGCTTAGTGCCTCACCAGTTGCTGACGCTGACTTTGAACTCACTACCCTCCTGTCTCAGCCTCCTGAGTCCCTGGAATTACAGGCATGCGCCACAGTACTTGATCTAGTATCAGTTTTAATTTGCAGTTTCCAAGCATTATTTTTAGTTTTACTTTTAATTTTATTAACTTTATTGATATGCAATTCACAACATACAATTCACCCATTTAAAGTGTACACACATATATATTTGACTCTCACTAAAATAAATTTGAGAGTACATTTATCATTTCAAAAAGAAACCATTGCGTTTTAGTTTCCACTCCATCTGCCATCCCATCCTCAACCCCTAAGTAAACACTGATTTACTTTTTCTCTGCTGGTTTCTATATCCTGAGAAATAATATGAAAATCATATGAATGGAACTATATAGTATGTGTTCACTCAACATAATGTTTTTTTGTTGTTGGCTATTGTTTGTTTTTCCTTTGATACCCAGGATTGAACCCAGTGCTACTTAGCCACTAAGCCACATAGTCAGACTTTTTTACCTTTTATTTTTTATTTTGAGATAGGGTCTCACTAAGTTGCTTAGGGCCTCACTAGATTGTTGAGGCTGGCTTTGAACTTGCAATTTTTCTTCCTCAGCGTCCGTCCTGTGTTTCTGGGATTACATTCACACATCACCTGCCTGGCTGTCATAATGTTTTCACAGGTTTTGACCATTACAATTTCAGGTACTTCTCCTGACCCTTTTCTTTACTTTTTCTCTTTCTTTTATTCCAATTTTCCACAAATAATATACTTTTCCCCAATATGTCCACTTTGTGTATATTTAGGTCTTTTTTCAGTATGAGAAGTTTCTATTACTATATCTTCAAGCCCATTTGTTCTTTCCTTAGCAATAACAAATTATTGATGAGCTTATTAAAACTTTTATCATTTCCATTATAGTGTTCTTTTTTTTAACTCTTGCATTCCCTTCATATTCTTTCTGGAGCTTTCATCTCTCTGTTTATATTACTCATCTGTTGTTCATGTTCTTTACTTTTTCCACTAACGTTCCTGACCACCCTTTCTTAAAACATTTGATAAAAAAAATCTTAAAATTGTGAATATATATCTTTGTCAACTCAGAAATAGATTCTTTGAAATATAGTCATCAAGAAAGGGAGGCTGTCCTTCCCAATCTCTATGGGACGATAGAATCCTAGCTTATCTTTTTATACCAGCTAGCAAACAGCAGAATTTACATTGATCAAAAATCACTTCTCTGACTCTATTGAACCTTTGTTGGCTCTCTCCCTCATCCTCCATATAGGAAACCCAGTCATATGTCACATCTGCACATATCTGAATGGACTTCTTCTCTCTTCAGTCAGTATTTACTAAATAAAATTGTTGTGAACATTTTAACATCCCAGCTGTGTTTACTTTTGACAATGCACTGTTCTTACACTGAAGACTTTCTGTGGCATTAAGGTATGGAGATGGGATATCCCGTGACCTTTCAATTAAATCATTCAGTGGGCTTGTACTGAGTGAGCAAGATTTTCTACAATGACAGATTTTTTTTCCCCTCTATGTATCGCACTTTTTTTTCCCATTCTAACCTGTATCCTGAAACCTTTGACACCTGTTGAGTGGTTTTTTTTTTGTTTGCTTGTTTGTTTATTTTTGTTATTTGTTTTCTTAAGAAGTACTGGAATAGCTGGGCGCCATGGCTTAAGCCTGTAATCCCAGCACTTAGGGAGGCTGAGACAGGAGAATCGCAAGTTCAAAGCCAGCCTCAGCAATGGCGAGGCGCTAAGCAACTCAGTGAGACCCTGTCTCTACATAAAACACAAAATAGGGCTGGGGATGTGGCTTAGTGGTGGAGTACCCCAGAGTTCAATCCCCAGTACCAAAAAAAAAAAAAAGAAGTACTGGAATGTAACAGGGGATTAGAATCAGAAGAACACCCTACCTCCAGCTTGGATGAAGCTCTGACAGTCTTTTTCCCCAACAGGACTTTGTTAGAAAAGGTTCTGAGCATATTTAACATTTACTTTTCCTTTCCCCATACCATACCCATGAAGGTGTATTTCTTAGATCTTCACTTTGAGAATTTGGTGCAGTTTCTGAATTGAATAACCGCAAAGTTTGCCTGTCTCCCACATCTCTCAAGACTGCTGACCTCTGTAATTCCTCGGTCCCAGGTTAGTCCATCTTTTGTTTCTACAGTCCATCAAAATTATCATGTAACATATTCCCACCAGTCTATGGTTCAAATGGTTTCTGATTTAGACAAGTAGATGTAAGATATAAGTATTTGGTTATAAACCAAAACCATAACAGTTTTGGTTTTCAGTTTATTTAGTTTTTTGTTTCTTTCCTTGTCAAGATGGAAAAAATAACTCAAGTTTTTCTATGATAGAGGTGAAATTAGAACCTTTTAAGCTACTTAATTTTTTATCTTGCTTTTAAATCATTATTATTTTAATTATACCATTTTATGCAATAATGTTATAGTGTTAAGCTTTCTATGATTTGATATTATTTTTATTTATTTTATGTATTCTGCTACATCTCACTTTTTTTGTCTGTTTTTATAAAAATATTCCACATGTACAATTGAGAAAACTAATCTTAACTTTTGAGTGCTATCTTTCTAATCAATCTCTAATGCATGTTTGTCTAAATTTATTCAGATATGTTCCTAACATTCTTAAGATTTAACAAGTTTTAATATGTGCTAAGTTATTTCCAACCTAGAGACCTTTAACAGAACCTGGAGGTATACTTGGTTGTCACATCTGGTAGGGAAGAGGTACTGTCAAGTAGAGAGCAGACACCAGGATGCCCTTCCACATTTAAAATTCACAGAAAGTTCCCCTTGTTACTCCAAAAAAGAATTGTATAATTTAAAATACCAACAGTGCTAAGAATGAAAAGCCCAGCTATAGACTATTTAAACTAATAGCTCTTTGATACAACTTTCTGAGGAGATTACACATTGAAGACTTCTTTCAATTAACCAATTGAGAGTGCGAATTTTATGGAAAACCCAAATCTCCTCCTTTTATAAAACAGTGCCTGACACTTTTTTCCTGATGTGCTGATGAGAATATGAAACACACTCTTCGGTAATACAATTTTTATAGACAGAGCCAAGGTTTCAAGTTCTTAGAGTAGATAATCATATTAATTATTTCGTTCTATGAGATTTTTTGGCAATAGCACCTATGAAGTATTACATAAATTTTACTCCCATAAAGGAATTTTCATGATTATAATCTAGTCATCACTGTCCTCCTTCAATGTGTTTCATTGATCTTTCTCAGTGTTTCACTTTCAGTTGTTTGAATCCTACCACAAAGAGTTTTCTGTTTTCAGTTTTTCTGTCTTCAGATAATATTATTTTCTACCTTCCATTCTCACTATTTTGGATAGATGTTTGTTCCTTTCATGTCTCTGAGTTTCAGCACATGTCAGACACAAGAACTAACATTACCTCTGTCCAGATATACTGTGACAGCAATATATTGTGACTGCAGTCATGATTCTTTTCTAAGAGACCACATAGTGATATGAGTTAAAAATGAAAAAAAAAGGGGTGTACATTTTGAATGGACCCATACTTCTTCTTTAGAGTCATAATAATTTTGAGAAATTTATACATTTTTTAGGTAGAAAATAGGTAAGAAATTTTTCTTTGCAGGTGAATCATTCAGTAGGAAATTTTTCTTGACTCATTCAAATACATTGATTGACATATTTGAACAGTGCTGTAAGAATGAGCACATTTGTATTGAATTACTTTCCCTCGAAGAATCTGAATTCTTTCTCAATGAAAAACTGTCTCTGAATGCTGTCTGTAGGTTTCATTGTTTTTTTTAATGGTCCTCTGACTTGATATTTTATCTTTCACCAGGCCTAAGTGTGTTAATACTAGCTTGATATTAGGTTTCCATTTGCTGTTAAAAGAACAAATGAAATGTATTATTTTTGTTATAATCATAGAATTTTTTAATAAAATCTCTTTTCCATGTAAATTTCATTATTTTCCTTTATCATTTAAAAACCTTTGAGAAATCAATCCTATAATCAGAGTAAAAATTAATTTTCTGTATTTCCAAAGATAATCTCAATAGCAGACAATGGATTTGTATAGTCACTCTCAAAAGATTCCTAATATTAGATCTTTTTTGTTGTTGTTGTTCATTAACTAAAACTCATCAATACTGTACAGCACTAGTAGATCTTCTTTTTTTTTCCCTTAATAATTGGTAAAACAAAATTTTAGAGCCATTTTCTAGTAACATTGTAAAATGATTGTTGTTTTGAATAGTGATTTTTAAAAAGCCCTTCAAGTCATTCCTGATACTAATCTATATCAATGAAGATGACTAAGTGGAATCACATTAAACTTTATTTCTTCACAAGAACTTTACATGTTCTTGAATCCAAAGATAAAAAAATTCAGAACTGAATATAAGTGGGATAACTTAATATTGATATTACATTAGGTTAAATTTAAACAACCTTAACTTTTCCTCTTAGATGTCTTTTAGTCACTAATATATTACTGGAAATAAGGATAGATATTTTAAAACAGTAACGTCTTAGTCTATTTTTGCTGCCAAAACAAAATACTTAAGACTGAGTAATTTGTAGAGAACGGAAATTTACTTTGCATAGTTCTGGAGCCTGGGAGTCCAAAATCAAGGTTTTGGTTGATTTTCCTGCTAGTAACAGATGTCCACCTCCATGATGGTGCCTTGTTGCACATATTCTGAAGAGGAAAAATGCCACGCCCTCCTCACATAGCAGAAGAGCAGAAGAACAAGAAAGCTCAATGCTGCATTAAGCCCTTTTAACAAATGTCTTACTATCAAGGAAAGAGCTGGGTGTGGTGGCGCACATCTGTAATCCTAGCACTTTGGGAGACTGAGACAGGAGAATTGCAAGTTCAAAGCCAGCCTCAGCAACGGCAAGGCACTAAGCAACTCAGTGAGACCCTGTCTCTACATAAAACACAAAATAGAACTGGGGATGTGGCTCAGTGGTTGAGTGCCCCTGAGTTTAATACCTGGTACAAAAAAAAAAATACACACACACACACACACACACCCCTCAAGGAAAGAGACCTTCTAATGTAATTGTTTCTTATAAGTTCCATCAACACTGTAATAACATCAACACTGTCTATTACATTTCAAAGCATGTATTTTGGACACATTTAGATCATAGCGGGTACTGATCTCTGAGTGCCTTAACAAGAATTAGCCATCAAGTCTTCTGAACTGTCCAGAATTTTTCAACTGATGTGATCTCCAGAAAATTCTAGAATTGATAAGTAAGCCATAGAATTTTAATATTAACCCTTAAGATATTATTTATATTGACATAATATGGACTAATGTGCTTATATCCCAAGGGTGGAGGAATCACAATATGCTCTTGGTTTCCTTCAGTTTTTTTCAGTCTTTATTATTAGGAAATTAGAATTGAAAGAGATTTTAAAAAACATAATTTTATTCAGAATCTTTATATCTTTTACTAAAACTTGATAGTGCTAGGCTAACAAGTTGTATACACTTTTTCATTTCATAATGCTACTTCTCCTCAGCAATAAAGTTGACAAACAGAAAATAAATCAGCAATTTTGTTTTCTCTTTTCACAGGATTCAGAAGATGATTAAAAACTGAACATTTATATTATAAAAATCTATTTACTCTATAATTTTATTAATTTATCTAATTATATTAATTCTACAATTTTAATAAAATATGTTTGTGCTACTATATCAAAATACTCTAAATGGGATAATTTGTAGAGAATATTGCCCCCCCCAAAAAGGAATCAGCAATCAATTCTTCCACTTGTAATTTAAGTAAGCAATTTCACATGTATCTTATAAAGTATTAGTTATGTGATAAATACACACAAAATGAAATCATAAATGACACAATATGTTATACATATTATTTCCACCTATTTTGTTTGCAACCACATATTTAATGTGAATTTGCTATATTTGAGAAATAATGGAATTATTGTTGTCTTATATATTTTATGATTCATTATTTGGATCAAATTTTTGGTCAGAATTATAAGTGCTAAAAACAGAATGGCATTCTTCCATAAATTCAAATATGTTTTAAAGTCAATTCAGCTTTTCTTCATCTTGATTACTCAAAGTCAAAATATAGATTTCTAATTATAATGGTTTTTAAAATTTTCTTCTTATTGTAGGCTTCATTCCAAATGATTTGAAAACTCTAATAATCCAGAAGGGCACTTTTGTATTTATTGAGTGGTGTGAAATACCAGGATGTACAGCACAGAAGAACTACGGTATCTAAGGGAATGGAAAGAATATAAGTATGTGGTGAACAGGTAGGCAGGTAGGTAGACATAAGCAGAAACATGAGGGAAGAAAAAACAGGGCACACACCATCTTGAATAATGAAAAATCACTCCACCTCTTATAATGAGTACCTTGCCCACAGACCCACTTCTTTCACCAATGGATACTACCTCCTTAAAGTAGAATAACCGAGTATAGTTAGGTTAAGTGATTTTCCAACTTCAAGTCATGTGCACAGAACTGACACACTATCATCTGGGGGATCCCATTTCATTATCATTTACATTACCTCTTTAAATGCCTGCTTGATGTAGCTTAGGTAATGAGAGGAATTTTCGATCATGGTGAAACCAGCACAGGTGCACTCTTCATGGGATCTTGCTAACATAACAAAATGAACACAGGAACAGCAAGCCATGGAAAAAAAAAACACACAAATGACCAGCACAAATACATAATAAATGAGGAGCAAGATTCCCAGGCCAAATATAAAAATTTGTTACATGGAAAACCCCAGGCTTTTCCCTCTCTTGAAGGTGGCCCATTCCATATACTATGAAACATAATCCCATTTCACTAAATAGACCCTTGATGCTTTTCTAAGTCACTTGTCTGAAACTTTTTTTTTCCCAAGAAGACAAGAACTGAGGAATGATACTGCCCAGTAATGGGATACCCCATTTTCTGCTTCCTAATGAATCCTCAACAAGTAGATTGGTATCTAATCTGCACAATATCCTCAATATGTATTTGTTGAATGAGCACTTGACCGAAGGAAAGGATAGTCCAGATTATCCATATGTTTGGTATATTTTATTATCAGATGAATATTTAAACATACTTTCAGTGTTATCACTAAGCAAAGTTGGAAAACAAAATACATAAGCAATTTTTTTTCCCGCCCACATGATTCAGGAGATGATTAGAAAACTGATTATCTGTATTCTATAAATTGTATTAAATCTATAATTTTAATTAATTTAATTATATTAATTCTGTAATTTTAATAAAATGTATTTTTGTTGCTATATCAAAATACTTGAAACTGGATAATCTGTTGAGAATATTACCCCCCAAAAAGAATCAGTAGTCAGTTCTCCTACTTGTAATTTAAGTAAGCAAATTCATATGTATCTTATAAAATATTAGTTATATGATAAACAGTAGATTTTATTATTGGATGAATATTTGAATATACTTTCAGTGTTATCATGTCTGAGATTCCAAAATCATGGGTCTCAGAGACAAAAAAGGTGAGACCGGGAATTGTCCCCAGCTTATAGGCTGGAAGCAGTTGCCAAAATGCAGCAAGTAGATCTTAGTAGTTCAGTACATTGAAAAGACAGATAAAAGAACTTAGGAAATGGTTACAATTTATATGGTTGATCTCCCCACTTGAAGAGACTATATAATGAAAGAGCTTATGATTTTTTTTAAGTTTCATGTGCTGAATGTATGTTTGGTATTGATATTTTCATATCACCATGAATACATTATGAATGAAGACATTTTCTCTATAAGGAAGAGTTACATGTAGATAAATGCTATTCCTTTGAAGTTCACAAATTTAATTACTCCTTTGAGTTATAAGTCTCTGTGACAGTTGATTTTGCGAGTTAGAGCCTATGGAAAAAAGTGAAGGTGCCCCCAGCGAGAGAAATCCCTTGAAATAGACCCATCACTTCCTCATTTCAAAAACAGCTTCTTATATTTTTGTTTCAAAATTGAATTCCTTATCTCTGGAAGTCTTTTAACTCTCTGGCCTGTTATTTATATTTTAGTAGATGGGGAGGGCTGTCAGCTTAAACTAAAAGACTAGCAAGGTGTGAAGGATCCAATGACTTTGCTTGTCAAATGTACATTATACTAAAAATGGCCTGACCATAGAGACATCTCAGGTTTACATAATAAAATTTCCTTGCCCTTTGGAGGAAATTTTATCCCTCATTCTGCCAATGGGAAGTAAAACCACTATCTAATGAGGCCCCTTAATTCCTTGACATGAATCACTGATGATTTGGCTACACTTAAAACCAATGGTGTCAACAAGGCTGCTCTGGCTGTACTTCAACACCATCTATGCAGAAACAAAAATAAACATGGCCACTCCATTCAGTGAGTAAAAATTAAGGTCTCTCTCATAGTCCCACCAGGACACCCCCTTGGTTAATCCTGAATTTTTAACGTCTTTTGAAATTTTGCCAAATAGGCATTTGGTCTTCCCCTTGGAAAATTATAGACTAGTAGATAAATGACAACTTTCATTGGCACACTCACGTAGATAGCCATGTAAGGAACATTCTTTCATGAAACTGAATAAATTTTAATGTTAACTGAGCTTCTTTTTCCTAAAATGCTATAGCTGCTGCCTGGATTCATGGCAGGTGTGACATAGCGAGTCATTTACCCTCATATACTAGAAGCAAAGTAAAGTACTTTACAATCATGATATGCAGGTTACCTTTCATATCAGACTGTGACTTCTTCCAAAGGTCAACCCATTTTTCTCATGGTATGACAACATTGAAGAAGCATGCTACTTCCTTTTTTTTTCCTTTGAAGTTGAAAACATTTTGTTGTTGTTGTTGTTGTTTGTTTTTTACTTTTTTGGTACTATTCTTTGGTTTCATTGCTGTTAACAATTTTTCAGGCTAAGTATGTTTTAGTTCAATTAGCAGACTCAAGCAATGCAATTCTTATATTAGAAAATAATCTGTGCGATGATTTCAGTGTGTTATTTTATTTTTTTCAGTGTGACAATTATATATCTTTTACCACAAAAGTCACATGACAACTGATTGGTCAAGATATTCTGTGAACCATCTATGTCATCCAGAGGTACTTATTAAATATTAGAACACAGTTCTCAAAATTTGACCTTTGAATATTTCTGACTCTCCTATTTCCTCCTGACATATTCACCTCATTCAAGCATTTTGGGCACTGGATGTAGCTATCTCTTTCTGGCCAATTTCTAAGTCATGATCACAATGAAAGTGTTTGGAAGAATTTATTTAAAAAGCCTGAAATGATACTATTGGGTTATGCTTCTTTCTTTTCCTAACAACAACACTGAGTGATAGTCTTACAAACAGGGAGGCTTAAGAGATTCAAATTTAAATCTGATTCACCTACCTAGATTTTCTTGTTGAATTAAAATGGTCATAGATCTTAAGGATAATGGCCACTGGATTGAATGAATACTCTCCCCACTGAAGCTACCTTCAGGGATTTATGCAGGCGAAACTGTGAGACATAACTATTTTCTGTTAGTCTTATACAAATATTGTTTATCTTTATTACATATGACTGCTATACATTAAAGATCTGCATATAGGCTAGTGAAGTCAGTGCTACTAGAAAGGGCCACACCAACTTTTTGGTAATACAAGAACAGCAAAAACTCCCTTATATTGGAGGGGATATATATATATATATGTGTGTGTGTGTGTGTGTGTGTGTATACATATTTTTTTTTTGTACCAGGGATTGAACTCAGGGACACTCGACCACTGAGCCACATCTCCAGCCCTGTTTTGTGTTTTATTTAGAGACAGGGTCTCACTGAGTTGCTTAGTGCCTCGCCTTTGCTGAGGCTGGCTTTGAACTTGTGATTCTCCTATCTTGGCCTCCCAAAGTGCTGGGATTACGGGCATGCTCCACCACAGCCAGCTTGGAAGAAATATTTTGACCTTGAAATCTATAGGGAAGACAATAATATTAATCATTGTTTTTCAGAATCATTCCTGGAACTATCTTCATGAAAGAAACCACATGATATTATTCTCCCAAACAATTGCAAGGAGCTTAAGTTTAACTGACTGTTGACTCTTCCCTTCTTCACCAGAGAATATTGGTCAAGAATCAATTCATCTTCATTTTTATCCTTACCAAAAAAGGTATCAGAAACAGCTGAGAATGACCTCTGTTTGAGTGCCAACCACATAAAAAGTGTCATTGCCTCCATACATCTTCCCTATGTGCATTCCCATAGCTGACAAGTAGATGAATGCTACCCAGCTGGTTTCATGATAAATTGGACAAGTTTGGTTAACTACCATCAGAATGTCACTGGAAAATCAAGAGCTAGACCCAATTAAAACCTTTGTTGGGAATTAAAGTCTTATCAATGTCCAAGAAGCTAAGTGGAAACACTTAACAGTGTTCTCATTGATATAGGCCCCACTAGAAAGAAATAACAAACCCAATTTTCATGGTGGCATGTGTACCATATACCTTATACTTCTTATATAGAAACCCTATAAGTGATGTTTTCATTTAACATCAGAACCCACAGAAGGAAAGAAGGAATTGCTCTTCTATTCAATTTTTTAAATATTTATTTAAAAAATGACTTAAAAGTTTTATTGTGTGTGGGGGGGGGTGGGTGTGCACATGCTAGGGATTGAACCCAGGGCCTTGCTCATACTAAGCATGTGCTCTATAAATTCTTAGCCCTAGCTAGATATTTGAAAGTTGGAAATAGAAATTTTAGCACTTCAGTTCACACATCATAATGTAAGTGAAGTGTTTGAGATCCATATTCAAATGGGTAATATTAATAAATTTGTTTCTAAAAGCACACATAAAAAGGATGAAATTCCTCTCAAGTGCATATTTATCAGGCAGAGATCTTTTTGTTTGTTTGTTTGCATTGTTTGTAAATTAGAACAACAAAAGAAAGTAGCAATTTACAAAATCAACATATAAAAATTAATAGCTTTCCTATATACCAACAATGAATTTGCTGAGAAGGAAATCAGGAAAACAACTTCATTCACAATAGCCTCAAAAAATAGAAATAAATCTGACCAATGAGGTGAAAGACCTCTACAATGAAAACTATAGAACATTGAAGAAAGAAATTGAAGATCTCAAAAGATGCAAACACCTCTCATGTTCATGAAAAGTTAGAATTAGTATTTTTAAAATGGCTATACTACCAAAAGCAATATACAGATTCAATATAATTCCCATAAAAATACCCAAGACATTCTTACAGAAGTAGAAAAAAAACAGTCCTAAAATTCATTTGGAAGAATTAAAAAACCCAAAATAGCCAAAGCAACTCTAAGTTAAAATAAAGCAATGCTGGAGGCATCACAATGCCTGACTTGAACTTATACTACAGAGCTAGAGTAACAAAAACTGCGTGGAACTGGCATTAAAACAGACACATAGATCAATGGTGCAGAAGAGAAGACACAGAGACAAATTCATATATCTACAGTTATCTGATCCTTGACAGAGGTTTAAAAAGCATACATTGAACAAACTACAGGCTTTTTAACAAATAGTGCTGGGAAAACTAGTTAGCCATATGTAGAAGAATGAAATTAGAACTTTATCTCTCAGCCTGCATGTGCGTGTGTTCGTACACACACACACACACACACACACACAATCAACTCAAAAATGGATGAAAAAACCTAGAAATTAGTACATAAACTATGCAACTCCTAGAAGAAAACATATGATCAACATTCCAGCAAAAAGGCACAGGCAATGACTTTTTCAGTAAGACCTCTAAAGCTCAGGAAATAATATCAAGAGTTGATAAATGGAAAGGCATTAAATTAAAAAGTTTCTGCACAGAAAAGGAAACAATTAGGAATGTGAAAAAAGAACTTACAGAATGAGAGAAAATATTTGCTAACTACTCTTCTGACAGAATAACAATATCTAGAATGTATAAAGAGCTAAAAAAAAAAAAGGCACCAAAAAATCAAATAGCCCAATTAATAATTTGGCAAATGAAATAAACAGACATTTCTCAATAGAAGAAAGACAGATAGCCAACAAGTTTTTGACAACATGTTCACTATCTTTAGCAATTAAGGCAAAGCAAATCAAAGCAATACTGAGATTACATCTCATACCAGGCAGAATGGCAGTCATAAAAAACACAAATAATAATAAATGCTAGAGAAGATGTAGAGAAAAAGGAACACTTTTCCACTGTTGGTAGCATTGTAAATTAGTGCAACCACTATGGAAATCAGTACGGAGGCTCCTCAAAAAGACTAGATATTGAACAACCACATGACCCAGCTAATATATCCTTAGTATTTATCCTGAAGAATTAAAGTTATTATACTACAGAGATACAAAGATGTCCCTATTTATAACAGCACAATTTACAATAACAAAACTATGGAACCAGCCATAAATATATGAATGGATAAAGAAAATGTGGTAAATATACATAATGGAGTTTTATTCAGCCATAAATAAAAATAAAATTATGTCATTTGCAGGATAATAGATGGAACTAAAGACCATTATGTGAAGCAAAATAAGTAAAACTCAGAAGTTCAAGGGTCATATGCTTTCTCCCATACACGGAAGCTAGAGAGGAAAAAGGAAAAGAAAGATACGGAGTGGTGATCAACTGAAAATCAAATAGAGATTCTTAAAGGAAAATAATTAGGGGGTAAGGGGTGGAAGGGGGAGAAATTGCTGGAAGTCATACTGCACAAACTATAATGTTATATTGTGTGCATATACGAATTCACAACAGCAAATTCCATCATTATGTACAACTATAATGTACCAATAAAAGTGTGGAAAAAAGAAAAAGGATCAAAAAAAGTGTCTGACTAACTTTAGCTCAAAGAAGATTTTCTGAGTTGATATCAGTGCACACCCTTTGGAGGTTGGAAAATCAAGTGAGCAAATGAGCAGGAGCCAGTGGTCTCAGAAAAATCAAACAGCAAGGTCCACAGCACTTTCATACTAATGGATAAATTTTGACAGGAACCCACCATAATGTGAGTATAACATTCCAATATAATTAATGTAAAATATCATTGAAAATATTGAAAGTATTTATCACTCTGAATATTTAATATTCAGTTTTTAGACTTTTTAGTATTTAGTCTTTGAATAAATGTTAGCTACTTTTAGTTATCACTGGGTACTACCATAATCAGTGCTCCTATAAAAATAGTTTTGCTTTGCTTAAAGTAGTAGAAAGCAAAATTAAGACAATTAATAACTAACTAAATTATAACAAAATACTCTTAACAGGCAAGTTTGCAATACTGTATAGATACAGTAGCAATTATTACTAAATAAAAGATATCATCACCCTGGCAAAGCTATGATTAGTAAGACAACTCATTTTGGCCCCTTTATCAAGAGAAGTAGGGGGCTGGGATTGTGGCTCAGTGGTAGAGCGCTTGCCTTGCATGTGGGAGGCACTGGGTTCGATCCTCAGCACCGCATATAAACAAATGAATAAATAAAGGTCAATCGACAACTAAAAAAAAATTAAAAAAAAAAGAAGTAGGATCTGATATCTGTCCTTGTAGACCTGTTGAATGTTAGTCAGCTCCCCAAAGAATGGTTCCACATCTATGTTAAAAATACAGTTCCTCAGAAGTACACTCTGAGGCCAGGATTCAAGTACAAGTGATGTATTATTAAAACTTGTCAGAGAAGGAGGGAAGGAGTGTAGGAAAGGGGTGTAAGCCAAACACAGCAGGATCTCAGGCCACGTTCTAGAAGGTAATGTATTATTCACCAGGGCTGCCATAACAAAATTCCACAGAATGGCAGCTTTAACAACAAGAATTTATTTTCTCACAATTTTGGAGGTTAGAAGTAACTGCAAGATCAATTCTACAACAGATTTTGAATGTAGTGAAGGTTCTGTGATGGCTGCCGTCTCTCTGGGTTTTCCCATGGACTTTTGTCTCTGCACATGCATCCTTCTTCTTATAAGGGTGCCAATATTATTGGATTAGGGTCATATCTTCATAACTTCATTTAACCTTAATTTTCTCTTTAGAGGCCTATCACTTTGGATCAACACAGGTGGTACCATTCTCTGACACCTTTCAACTATTTTAACCTCAAGAATTATATTCCTCCAAGAGATTCAGGGACACACCCCACCTGCCTCTCTGTCTGTTTATCTCTCCCAGGTGCTATGGAACAAACTCAGGACCCTACATATGCTAAATATATGCTCTACCACTGAACCACACCCCCAGTTTCAGGATCTTTATTCTCTAAAGTAATGCAAGTCCAGAGAAATATAGCTCTTGAGTTAATTGGTTTATTGCAATGCATACAAAAGCAGAATTAGCAAAAAATAGGCATAAGGTATGTATAAAAATATAGGCAAAAATAAATAAGTAAAAGAAAACTAATCAAGGACAGAATGCCAGTAATAAGCCAAACACAGTGCATCCTTGGAAGAAATTGTTCAAATAGCCCAGGAGACCAGTTTCTTCAAAGTGACACTCAAATAGGTCTGGAATGTCATCAAGTTGTCATCAGTGAAGCAAAGAACTGGTCAGTTGAGCAGGGCAAACAGCAGCCACTGCTATTTCAGAGTGTTTACCCACAACTGGTAGAGTCACAGAGAGATATGTCTCATGTGATAGTCTGAAGGCACTAGTATATATAGTCTCTGAAGGTGTACTATCTCAGCTTCCAGATGTCAACCTTGTACAGAAAATTCACAGACATCAACTGTCTCATTTGCAAGTCAGTGAAAAGTAGTCAAGGTGATTATCAGCCAGTTGGTTCAGTTATAGCTTGTGTTACAAGAAGAAACTCAAAATGGAGTAAATGCTACCAAAGCATCAACCATAATTAAAACAGAAATTTATATAGGTTCACAAGAATCATAACACAGTAAAATGTGTATCATTAAAGGTCCTATTTCCAAATACATATTGGATATCAAGACTTAAAAATAGGAATATTTGGGGGGAGCATGATTCTTTCCATAATAGATAATATCAACCTGATCCATCAGAAGAATGGTGGAATGAAAATTAAGTCTCATTTCAGGTAGGGTGACTGTGACTCATAATTTCACTTCTATCAGTCTTTGGATAAAGTGGCTCATTTAGGAGGTAAGGTGAATTCCAGGCATTGAAGGCGCTCTCTTTAGGTAAGCAGAGATTTAATTACCCTTAAAGCTAATTAACTAGCACGAGGGCCTAGAAACAAGGCCCTAGATGTTGGCTGAGTGAAGAGAAAGTAAACCAAGCCAAGAGGTGCACCAAAATCAATAAATTAAATGTTCCAGTTATCTATTACTATGTAGTCTCAGATGAATGCTTATTGGGTTAAAACAACAATTTTATTGTATTCCATGGCTGTGTTGGTCAGATATTTAGGCCAAACTCAGCTGGTTGATTTTCTGCTCCATAGCTCACTGAAATATGTTACTTGGTAGTATTAGTGGCAGTTGGGCTGTTCTAGAGGGTTCATTCATAAGCATTAGTGACATATTTGGTGTTTTGGCCAAGATGTGTGTAAGGCTGGGCTTGAATAGGATAGTGGATCAGAGTACCTGCACTTGGCATTAATAAAGGAGACCTGTATGGAGCACAGCCAGTTTTTTCCACCTTGTTCAACAAGCAGTCTTTCTGTAATTTTATACTTGTTAATGAAACCAGGCTTTATTCAAAACTGAGTAATAATGTACTAAGGAAAACTGGTCCTTCTGCTGCCCTTATTCTACACTGATCCTGCTTATCCCTTTTTTTTTTTCTTGCCAGCGATTACTTTAAGTTTGAAAATATGATAGAGGAGATGTATTGTTGTAGAAATATTTTTGGAAAATGTATCTTCCCTTATAAAATTGTACATTTACAGAAAAAACAAAACATTTCCAATTTTCCAAACAGTTGCATGAGGCTGGGATTCCTGGAACTGGGGCACTTATTTTGCAACCATTAGACTTAAAGTTTTAGTCAAAGGCAAATATGCTGAAAATGGCAAAAGAAGAATAAAAAATACTTACCTAGTTTACTAACATTATGTACCTTCTAAATGTATGTGCTCTGGTATGATGTTTATATGAAATAATATCTGCATACAGTTTTCTTTGTTATAATACTATTTCCTAAAGTTTAATAGCATTAAATATAATGCTACTTGTAGTCAATGTTAAGTGATATACCCATTGCAGTGTTTATTATAAAAATAACAGTGAGTGACAATTGGTAACATTAGGAAGAAATATTATCAGAATGCACTGTGTTTAGAAAGGGTAATTCCTGTTTAGAGATGTAGTTGTTTATATCATACATACTGTACAAATATGATATTTGCAAAGAAAATTACATTTCTACATCTTTTGAATTTCTGATCTTCTACAATTTAATAACTCTTCAAGTTTGCATAAAAAATGAAAACCTGAACACCTGAGAGTGGCAAATACTGTTACACTAATAATTCCTAAAACATAGAGTTCATAATTTTCATATTCATAAATATAAATCAAACTATACAAAATTAATATGTGAATGAGATCTATAAAGGAATATATGAAAATTGTGATATCTGAAATTCTATTCACGTAGTTTTACTTCAGTGAAATATCTTTACAATTTTGCAAAGTTATAATCTGAAATATTCAAATTGAATATATCAGAATTATAGTTAAGTTATTCTTGACTGTGATTACCGAGTGGGCCTGCAATTGATTGAAGAAAGATACTCCAAGGAAGCCAGAACAGACATCACTGACTAATGGGGTGGGGAGTGAACTTTGGGCTGAGTGTTGAATAAGAGGAGATATGCAAACATAACAGTAAAGACAAGGAGCCGCTGGAAAGTGCTATTTGTTTGGTAAGCAATTTCAAACCATACAGAGATCTAAACTCTCATACTTTGAAAATGATGTCTACCTTGGCAGCTCTAAGGAAAGTTTAAGATCATGATTATCATTTTAGTGTCAACATTCCACCATTAAAGCTAATCTTAAATCTAAGTCTTGATATCATTTAAACTACTAAATGTAAAATGAATTCTCAAGAGTGGCATCTAGGTTTGAAATTGCCATTTTAGTTTTCATGTTGCCATTTCCTTACCAAAGGTATACCTTGTTGTTTTTAGATAAATTTACTACTTTTCAGAAATATCTAATGAAATCATAGGGATGTTGTATAATCCACAACTTTCTTACATTTTTGACTTGTCAAGGGTGTTTGGATAATATATTAGCAAAGGTAGTTTTCATGGAAGCAAATGTCTGTGATGTTGTAGAAAAGCTACTCAACATTAATTCTATATGAAAAAATAACATATAAAAGTTTTAGATATATTATTAGAAATTGCAATGAAAGGCATATGCAAAGCAATTTTCACAATTCTGCAATGCAAAATTAGGGAAGTTTTGTTATACCTTTAAGAAGAATTATGGTGGATAATATATGAGTTTGTATAAATGAGAAATTGAGGTAAGAGGAAATACTTAATAGAAATGGTTCATAGATGTATAGATGAAATGAAGTAAGTTCATTTTAAATTCACAGAATTTATTGATAGAGACATAAAACCTAGAACTAATTTTTCCAATGGTTGCAAATATTAAGCAAATTGATAATACCAGCAACAGATATATTCTTACATTGTGAGAGTATAAATTAATGCAAGACTATTAAAGGGGAAAAAATCAGTGTCTATTAAAAATTTAAATGCGAATATCTCTTGGCCACAGCTGAGTCTTCTTCCTTTTCCCATTTAAAAATAAACATCATTCAAATAGCTCCCAAATATTTAACACTAAATGAAATTAAATATTTATTTGTATTTTAGGAGTAATATATACAAACAAATTTAAAAGGAAATATATTATTAATAGGGGTTATTGCATACTGTTTGATTAAAACAATTTATTTTATAGTATTGGCAAATGGGTTATCATGTCCTATTTAATTAAAATACTTCAAATATATTTTATACTACCCACATTTATTTTTACTTAATATATATTAAACAAATCTATATATATATTTAATATATGTAACCATATTTATAATAGGAAATTTTTAAGTTTTTGTGGCGTGTTTTCTACTTAAAATATTGAAATTCTGCGAGCTCTTTTCAATATGGGTTTCTAGCCTGCTTCCACTTACCTCCTAATAAAGATGCTTTAAAAAAGTGCTGCGGATACGTTGAAAAAAATACATACTTTATTTAAGATGGGAACTAATTGGGTCAAATAACTGCACATATTTTTTTCTTATTTAAAAGCACCAGTATTATAATTATAAAAACTGTAATATTATACACATGTACATTTATATATATACACATGGGAAAATGTGATATATATACATACATATGTATATATATTACTTTTTTACTTGTTCATTATTTACTACCTTGACAACATGCAAATATCTCTGGAGTAGCAATAATTTCACTTCTGTATGGATAGAAATACAACTTCCTAATAAATGTTTGCCCTTGTTTGTAAATATGTTGCAAGCCAGAAAAATTTCCAAACTAATCATTCACTTTATATCTATGATTATTCATTTTATATCTGCACATACATACATGTATATATATATAAGATGACAGTTATTTTATACTGAAATTACTATGCTTTTATAAACATAGTAGATATGACTTACAGTCATAATTTCAGTGATAAATAAGAACTCTTTCCAGGAACTCTGTTAAATATTTAACACAAACGAAACAAAATATTTATTCTTGTTTCTTCAAACATTTATTTATTTGAACAAGATCTGATAAATCTACTTTATGTGTTTTTTCCTGAAGAAATATTTTGTCTATGATATCATTTGAAAAGGCAAGAAATTAGTGTTCTTTTGTTTTGTCATAGAAAAATACACCTTAATAATGTTAGCATTTTAATGTACTTCTATGGCTCCAATGAATGCAATTCATATTTTAGTGTGAGCAACATGCTCAACTGCCCAATCCAAAGAATGGACTTTGGGACACAAGGTAGAGGGAAAGCAAGACTTTGACTGCCAGTATTGCAATATCAGGCAAGTAAATTCCAGAAAGGTTACAATCCCTATTTTATCTGCCAGTGCACAAAGTCCCTCTCTCCGTTCTTCTTTGACTGAATACTATGGGGTGGATGATCTTCCCAGAAGTCACCTAGGATTTACTGCCTTTAGTGGGTTATTTAAAGAAATGCATCTTTAATTGTCTCCACCTCCCTTTGTTCTCTTCTCTTTTTGGCGTGAGTACATTTTGGCTTGAACACAGTTCTGACTTCTTAAGTTTCAGGCCAACCTCTTCCCCTATCTCCTGTTTGTCCACGGGGCTGTAAAAGTGCATGAACTTTGAATCTGTAACATCCACAGGTTTACAACATCCACAGGCTATGGTGCTATTGTGTAAGTTAACTGCTTATAACCTTCCATTCTGCTCTATTTTCCTTCTGGCTGCTTTTCTTCCATAGCCAGTGATTTTACATTTAAGGCAATATACTGTGTTCTGAAAATGGACCACCAGACTTTCTATTTATCATATTAGGTACTTTGAAAATCATTAAAGAGCTTATTTTGTTAAGTTTTGGGACATTCTTTAAAAATTTATTTATCTCTGGTTAAGAATATGAAAATATGTCTTTTAAACAATTTTATTTAAACTGTTTTATTACTTTCACATTTATTCATTTAAATGAGTCTCATTTTAACATTCTGTTACTTTATGGTATGTTTATTCAATTTAATTTTAATTTAAGGGTTCTTTCAGTAAACTAAGAAAAAATATTTTTGAAGCTTTTCTGTGAGTTGGGCTGTTCAGTATTTATTCATTTTAAGAGTGAGGTTTGATGGCTTGCAACATGGAATAGTCTGTTGCTGACCTGTGAAATTTGATGGAAAATTACTTCAGAAGGGTTTTTGTCAAGAAGTAAATGTTATAAAAATATCTCACTAATGTATAATTATTGTAATTGATCTGTCATTTTCTCCTAAATTAAACACTCATCTAAACTTGTATATTTCAACTCAAATAAACTAAATTGTCAAAAAGTGTGCTTTCTAACAAGGTTTGACAAACTTTCTTTAAAAAGACAGTAAATATTTGTACTTTTTGGCCTATGTAGTCTCTGTCAACTATTCAACTCTAACATTATATAGCATGGAAGAACTCATACACAGAATTAAAAAGAATAGATGTGTTTAGGTTAAGGGAAAAAAAAAACACTGTTAGAAATACAGATGGCTAGCCAGTTTTGGCCTATAGAACTTTGCTAAACACCATTTTATAGCAGAGTTAGGTTAATTGTTCTTTTTTTTTTTTTTTTTTTTTTTTTGGGTTTTTTTTGCTACTGGGGATTGAACAGAGGGGCACTCAACCACTGAACCACATTTCTAGCTCTTTTTATTTTATTTTTACTTTACTTTTTATTTTGAGACAGGGTGTTGCTAAGTTGCTTAGGACCCACTAAATTGATGAGGTTGATTTGAACTTGCAGTCCTCCATCAGCCTCCCAAACTGCTGGGATTACAGGAGTATGCTACAAAGCCCCAATATAATAGTGGTTCTTGAAGTGTTATCAAACCAGCAAAACAGCACTGTTACATCTCCTGAAACCTTAGAAATGTCAATTATTATTCCCCATCCCTAGGAGATTGGCATTTTGGGAAACGGATTCTAGTAGCCTGCGATATAACAAGTTCTTCATCAGTGTGTAAGTAAAAACAGATTCCTAGGCTCCTCAGGGAGATTCTGTTTTAATGGTTTTGGTACTGGCCTGAAAATTTATAATTTGAATATGCCCAGGTAATTTCTATGGCACTGATTCTCCAACCACAATTGAAATAACACTGTTCCAGAAGGCACTAAAATTGTGTCACATCTTCCTGCCCTAAATAATAATCCAGTATAATATTTTATTTTTTAACTTAAAATAATTTTATGTATTTGCTCTTTCATTTATATAAATGTGAATACATATAAATACAAATATATACAAATATAAATACACATATATACAAATATAAAAATGTAAGTATTGAGAAATGACTTTGTGTCATGCATGGAAGATTCAAAAATAAATAAAAAGGACCTCAATTGGTGTTACTATAAAAGTTTTGAGTAAAGCAGTTCAGTTTAAAATATTAACACAACTTTTTGATCTATCAAATAAATAAATAACATAATTAACATTATTTGTGCTCATTTTTCATTAGTTATGTGCTAAATATGGATTATTTAATGTTGAATAGCAATAATTCCTAAAGCTTCAAGAACTTCAAATGAGTGGAAGAATCAACAACAGATGTTTCTATATAATGGAAAAAAGTGTCACATTTAAGTTAGCATCTGATTGTTGCGAACAACAGTTAGCTAGCTCGGAAATGACTCTGATAGGAAATCCATGGGAAGACTATGTGAAATGTCAAGGAGGGAACATTAATTAATAAAGTGACTTCATTAATTTATTTGAGATTGTGCAGAAATAATGGTGTGCAATTGGAAAATATAAGGTTGAAGATATAATTAGAAATATATTGAGGCTTTGAATGACATTTCTTTTTTGTGGGGAGTAGTGAGGCCCAAATTAAAACCCAATGAAAGATATTAATTAGGGAAGTCATTGGGAAAGATAAGCATTAAAAGGAGATCTCTCTGGTAAAATACAGAGAATTAACGGAAAGAGACAAGACTCTAGTACACAGTTCAAATAAACCAGTCGAAACTGTACATTAGGCCCAATTCTCAGAACTTTTTTTTTTTTATTGTTCCTGCCTACTCTCTTTCTTGAGAATTAGCTGCCCATGGAAGTCTATCTTTTATAGATCAACTGCAAACTAAAGTTAGATAGTAATGCACAAAATCCTCAAGTTACCAGAGAAGATCCCACCTGGAAGTGTGCCTGTCAGCAACATTGACCACAACAAACCAGATGCAAGTCACTAATCAGTTTAGACACTTAGATCATTTGTCTTCTTTAGATCTGCTGAGATGCAAATCTCACTGACATATAAGAATGACGTAAGATAGACACAGCTCACATTCCAGAAAAGGCTGTTTTTACAAATGCTGGAGAACTGTGGTGCCCTTTTTTCTAGAACCCTAATACATTCCCTTGGACAGTCATATAAAAGAGTTTCCCTTAGAGCAAAAGGTAAGATGGTCATTGAAAGGTGGGAGCCAGCCATCTACAACAATGCTAGTTTATTGCTACTAAACTTTCCATCAATCTGCCTCTCCATTCATTAATTCCATCCAGCAGTACACTGAATGGTGTGCAATTACCCAATAAGTAGATTACATAAATCAAAAGAATAACAGAGAGGAAAGAGAAACCCATGATTTTGGATGGTATCAAGAATAATTTCCAGTTTTAGATACAGAAAGGATACATGATGTATTACAAGGAGGGAGTTAAGACTGTCATTCAGATTTCTAGTTTCTTGCTATGACTGTCTTTGTATCATTCATGACCCAGCTTCAATCCCACCTCCAGCCAAGTTGTTTACTTAAACAATTCTACATCACAGTAGTCTTTTCTATTATGCTCATAATAATTAGTTCAGAATGCAATCTTTTCCATTTTAAAATTTTTCATTGGTTCTTTTTAGGTATCTATAACATTAGGATTTATTTTGACATAATTATAAAAGCATGGAATATATTTTGCTTTAGTTAAATCTCCAATATTAGAACCCTAATACATTCTATTATTAGGATTCCTCCCCTACCTCCCTAACCCTGTTCCTTTCCCTCCACTCTGATATTTCTGCTATTTACTTTTAATTAATTATTTATTTATTTATCTGTTTATTTATTTATTTGTTTGTTTATCATAGTGTCTTGTGTATGTACATGATGGTGATGGTATATATATATATATATAT
>CM053408.1:31127457-31183288 GCA_028644305.1 Xerus rutilus
TCCTCAACATCATTAAAGCAATTTATTCTAAGCCCAAGGCCAATATCATCCTAAATGGAGAAAAATTGGAAGCATTCCCTCTACAAACTGGAACAAGACAGGGATGCCCTCTCTCACCACTCTTATTCAATATAGTCCTTGAAAGAAATTCTTTTAATTTGTGTTTATATACCACATTTTCTTTATACATTAATCTGTTGAAAGACACCTTCATTGGTTCCATATCTTGGCTTTTGTGAACTGTGCTGCTTTAAACATTAATGTGTCTGTACTTCTATAGTATGCTGATTTTAGATATTTTGAATATATATGTAGGAGTGGAATACTTTGGTAGTTCCATACTGCTTTCCAGGGTGATCACACTACATTGCAGTCCCACCAACAATGTATCAGTGTACCTTTATCCTCACATCCTTGCCAATACTTATTGTTTGTATTCTTGATAATTGCCCTTCTGACTGGAGTGAGATGAAATCTTAATGTGGTTTTTGATTAACATTTCCTTGATTGTTAGAGACACTGAACATTTTTTCATTAATTTGTTGGCGACTTGTATTTATTCACTTGAGAATTTCTGTTTAATTCTTTTGCCCATTTAATGATTGGGTTATTTGCTTTTTGATGTCAATATATTTGAGTTCTTTATATATTCTGGATATCAATGTCTTATCTGAGGAGCAGGTGGCAAATATCTTCTCCCATTTGGCAGACTTTCTATATGTACTCTTGTTTTCTTTGCTATGCAGAAGCTTTTTAATTGGATGCCATTTAATTTAATGATTTTGGTTTTATTTCTTGCACTTTGGAATTCTTTGTGTACATTTTTACTTGATATTATTTTTCTTTTCTGCTGCTTTCCTATCTATAAACTCATGAAAATTGGGAACTAGACTTTTTTGCTCATTGTTGTACAACAATGTCAAGAGAATTAAATGTCAGTTCAAAAATTCATGTAACAAATAATGAAAAAAATAATATCATGTAAGCAACTAAGTGAATGGTAGTATAAATTACTAAAATAATGATTACATGAGAAAAATCATATAGTTTTCAATGGAGTCATTAAAGAGGTTGAATTGTCTGGTGACATCCAGAAAGAGATGAAGGTAAACATTTGGGAATATTAATATTATGATTCTGTAATCATCAATGACAATTTAATTCATGAAGTAATATGAAATTTTTATGGGAAAATTTATATAGTGAGAAAGGCTAAAAATAGTGACCCAGAGGAAATTGACACAAAATGGATAAACAAAGTAAGAAGCAACATATGAAAAGGTTGGAGAAGGAACTGCTATGGAAATATAATTGAAATTAATGGATTACATAGTAAGGAATTATAATATTTTTTCATGAAAGAAAATTGCTAAACAATGAAATTCTGAAGAGAAATGAAAAATAAGGATTGAAAAATGGTTATTATACTTGGTAATAAACCTTTATGATTTAATATGGTTAAATCAATGCTATCATTTTACATATATGGAAAGTTAGTATCAATATAATTGATAGATTTTTCCAATGTTTATATCCAATAAGATATGAAGCCAGATTTGAATCCATGCCTAAAGATTGTATTTTATCATGAACAGATTTTAAATGTGTCAAACACAATTTTGTCATAAATATAATATTAATAAAGATTGTCCAGAATGACAGAACCAATAGGATATATGCATAAATATATGAGAGGGGATTTTTTTAGGGGAATTGACTCAAATGATTATGAAAGCTAACAGGCTGGATACCTTGAGATGTGAGTAGCATGGCTTGTCTAATTCTAAAGGCCCAGAACCAGAGAAGCTATTGGTATAACTTAGTATGAAGGCATGAAAACTGTGGGGGTTGCTGGTATAAGTCATGAAATTCAAAGGCTAAAGTAGAGCTTGTAATTCTAATATTCAAGGAGAATACAAGGATTTTTCCCCAGCTACAAATAAAAGAGGAAATTGCCTTTTTGTTCTGTCTGGTCTCCCAGCTGATTGGATGGTACCTGTCCACTTTGAAGGTGAATCTACTCCCTCAGTTCACCAACTGGCATGCCAGTCTATTCTGGAAACACCATGAAGCCAACCAGAAATAATCCTTTGCCAGTTCTGTAGGTAATCATAATCCAGTCAACAGTTCAAATTAAACACTATAAGTACTAACATGGTGAAACATATTAACATATTCAGTTATGCTGTACTTGCCCATTTCCCATCTTCCTGTTATATCTTACCAGGTTCAGAAATAAATAAATATCCCCTACTCCTTTTTTCCCATAAGTATATAAAATCTACCGCCAACAGGTCAAATCAAACTCTACCATCTTTTTTGTATGACTCACAAGAATGCTATTCGCAGTTTTACATGGTTGAAAACATTCATAACAAAAATAATACTAAGTAAGTAACATGAAAATTAAGTGAAATTAAATCTTTGGTGCTTATAAATTAAAACTAACTGAAAGACAGTAACTCACTTACTTATACATTATTTATGATGCTTTTGTGTTAGAAAGTTGAGGTGAATAGTTTCAACAGAGACAATGGCCCCCAAAATTTCAGACAGTATATGCTGTCCTTTGACAGATAAAGTTTTCTGATCCCTTGTATAGACTGGGGGTATAGCTCAGTGGTATAAAAATTACGTAGCAAACTTAGTCCTTAAGTTTGATCCCAACATTACAAATAATGATGATGATGATGACAATAATGAAATAGAAGATTAGTTGCATGACTGCCTAGCTAAAGAATAACTTCCCTAGGCTCCTTTGAATCAGATATGGCCTTCTTGTGGGTTCTGATTACTGATGTAGAAGCAAACATTATGTATGCAATCTTTCAGATTGTTCTTAATAAATAAAGAATCATGATCTCCATCCCTTCTCTTCCTGCTGGCTGGTATGCCTAACATGATAAGGAAGCTGGTTGTTGTTATAACAGCCAAATGAATATCTTAACCAAATCATATTTATCATATGTATTCATATCTTGATATTTTATCATATATATGTGCAGTTGGAATTATAAGAAGTCTGGGTTGGGTTTCATCAAGTTCAACTATTTAGGATATTTGCAAAACATGGTTAAGTCATTTCTATGTAAGTACAAAGCATGTATTGATGAAGAAAAGCTTTTGAATATAATTGATAGATGTTTAAGGAACACAGAAAAATAATTTATAAGAATTATAATTTTAAAAATTATAATTTTTAAAATAATTTTTAAAATTTATAGTTTATTATATAAACTATAGTTTATTAGATAAAGTGATTTTAAAAATTATAATTTTTATAATTATATTGGTTGAAAACATTCATAACAAAAATAATACTAAGTAAGTAACATGAAAATTAAGTGAAATTTAATCTTGGGAAATTAAGTGAAATTAAATTAAGTGAAATTAAATTAATTAAGTGAAATTAAATCTGGGAGCTATATTATAATTTTTAAAATCACTTTATCTAATAAACTATAAATTTAAATTGAAGTAACAATAAGATTTTATTTCCAACATAAATCTTCTCTTCTGATATTTTTTTCTACCAGGAGGAACATTTGTTCATGTTCATTTGATGCAGCTGGCTTCTCATTCTCTCTTTGTTCACTCTCCTTCTTCAGAGGTAAATACATGTATCTGATCAGCAAGAAAGTTGACTTAAACTAATGAGGCCATTAACTTTGCTTTGGCTTGGAGGAGAGCTACTTGCAGAAAGTATACATTTTCATTTTTGCAACCAAAACATATTTATGTTTGATGGGCATATATACAGGGATGTGTCAGTTTGTCTGGGCCTTGGTGCCAGATGTTTGGTCAAATCTTCTGGGTATTTCTGTGAAGATTTTTTTGGGAGGGAGTGAGATTAAGATTGAAATGAATGGACTCTGAGTAAAGTAGATTACTTCATAATGTAGATAGGCCTCACTCAATTAGATGAAGGTCTTACTACAGCAAAGACTGACCTCCCCCAAGTGAGGAGTAATCCTTCCATGCAAATGACTTTGCATTCAGACTGTATCTTTTCCCTGAGTTTGCAGTCTATTAACCCAACCCATCAGTTTGGAACTTGCGGAGCTTCCACATTTATGAGTCAATTCCTTAAAATAAATCTCTTTACTTAGAGATAATTTTTAGATTGGCTAACATATATATGTGTATATATACATACTTCTATATGTAGATAGTTAGATGTAGATAAACACACACACACACATACATCTTGTTGATTATCTCTGGACCTTAACATGAGGAACAATGAGGAAGGGCTGGGAGCTAGCAGCATGGGAAAGCATATTTAATTTTAGAAAATGCTGGGCATTGACTTTAAAAAATCATATGTGAGGAGGTAAATTTTGAGAGAACATATGGACTGATTGAGACTTCTTATACAAGCAAATCATATGGTTTCAGCTTCTGTACTTTGTGAATGTGCCAGGCATCTTAAAATTGGCACTTCACAGAAACATATTGAATTATGAAACTGGCTTTTATAGGTGTGGTAAAAAAAAGTCATACATTCTGAGCAAGAAGTTTTATCCAATGGTTCATGGTTTACTTTGGCTCTTATAAGTGACTATAATTTATATTCTATATGATTTAAAGTAGGTAGCTTTTTCATTAAAAGGAGTAAACTTACCTAAACAGACATCAATGCAAAGACTCAAATAGGACAAAACAGTTAAAATATTATTTTTTTGAACATAGGAAACAATAGAAATCATATGTTACTTTAAAAGGTAAGAATTTGAGTTTAGAATGTTCATAGGGAGCTGGTCAAGTCAGAGGTTTAAATTTTAATATCAAGTCTACCTAAGCAGCTCTACTTCAGTTGTTTCAATTTCAGTCTTCCTTCAGGGCCATGTCCCCAGTATGAATAGAGTGAAGAAAGAACAAATTCACGTGATTCATAGAGATACACATGTGCCATCACCCATCAGAATTTCAAATTGTCTTTATATTAACTTATAACGTATTAAAAAGATGCACTATTTTTTTATGAAATGGATATCTTAGACCTATATATTTCCATACCAAGTGGAAACAGACACAGTTACTATAATTCATTTCAAAATTTAGCTCCCCAAAGAGTTTGAAATCCATGTAATTACATCCTATCTAAGTTTGGTTCACTAATCCAGGGGAAATAGAATTGCAGTCTTTAACAGTAATGGGTATTAATATGTCTGGAATATGTTGAAAGGAAAATAAATATGCCTGGGTTAAAATGTTTAGAGGAATTACTACAGTTGTAAATCTCAAAATTTTGCATGTAGGCAATATTGTTCCACTCTCTCTCTCCAACGGAAGAGACATAGGCAAAGTTGTATATTATTCCTTGCATGTGAAATACTTCATACCAAAATTAATCTTTTGCAGGAAGACAATTTTTAATTGAGTTTACATTTAAAACTTTTAATTTATGTCAGATGGTATCAAGTGTGATTCTAATCAAGCAGAAACTAGGATTTTTCCTAACCTACTCTCCATTCTGCTGATGCTGGTGTATTTTTAATATAGTTCTATGAAAATATTAGGCACCGTGTTCTGGAACAACAATTTTGTCTCAGTTCACAGTTCTGGGTGCTGAAGATGGGATTGATTCTAAGTTTGGTAGCTAGAGCTCCAAAAGTATAATTTTGTGTGTCCTATAAACTTTATGTTCTCTATAAAAGAAGTACATGAGAGCTTTGGAACTGTATTTATGTAACATAAGGTCATGATGAAGGTGATATTAAATCCAGTAAAACACAGCCCAGACAATACCTGTTGAAAGAAATCTCATCCGTGTCTGAGTCAAAAAAAGAAAAAAAAATTGAACGTTGCTGTCTTGAATTTTAAATATTTCTCACAAGTCTGCATATTACAGGTTTGTTACCCAATGTGGTGCTATTGTCAGGTGGTTCCGCTTTTGAGAGGTGGGGTTAGTGAGAGGTCTTTAGTTTCTAGGAATGTGCCCCGGAAGGGGATGGAGAGACCTTGGTCCCTTCCTCATTCTCATTTTACTTTCTGGCCATCAGCGAGGAGTTTTCCACCATGTTGTCTGGCCACGGTGTGCTTGCTGTTTCACCTCAGTCTCAAAGTGAACATGATCTATCAATTATGTACTGGAACCTCTAAAACTTAATCCAAAATAAATATTTTATACTTATAAATTAATTATCTTAGGTATTTTGTTATAATGATGTACAACTGGCTAACAAAATGTTTAATTCATAAGGAAATAAGTCAACTTTTAATTGACCCATGTTTATCAATAGATAAGTCTATATTTGAGGAGTACTTAGCCAAACACTCTTTGTCAATCTATATTTAATATATATTCAACTGATTTATTAATATTAAATTGATATATTGGTCAATCTACCTTTATTTATTTATTTTAATGGAAATCTTTTTTGCCTAATTATTCTTATCAGTGCAATGGTTCTGTCTTCAAAGAGCCTCCTCCAAATTATTCAAATCTCAAATACTCATCTAACTAATTTTAATCCAACTTGTTACTTGAAAATCAATCTTCATGTCAAACTCAGTCTAGTGATTTCAGGCACAATCATGTAACATGTGGGATACATGAGATATCTCCCAACGCTGTGTATCTGTTCCTTGCAGAACTCATCCTTCAGGTTCTGTAAGTTTCACCCTTTAGGAGTCACATGTACATCCATATTTCAATTGTAAGAAACATGATATAGGCCAAACATTTTTCCAGTGTTCTCTTTTTTTCTCTTCTTATATATATTTTTTTCTTTTCAATTTTTACATTGACTCTTTACTATGTTATATCATTTTGTGTATTTTAAATTGCCCACAATGAGTAGTAGTAGTTATTTGAAAATGTTTTAATTTGTAACCAAATATTCCATGACAATACCTTTCTAACTCAGCTGACATTCCCTTTATTTCATACTCCTGAACAAAAATCATATTCCATTCCAGCACTGTACTTTCTAATTTAACTATGATTATATAACCAAATCTCATAGTTCTACAAAATCATAAAAACTAATAAGAGATGCAATCTACTTTTACTCAAATTATCCTTTGTTAAAACTCACAAATCGTCTTTTATTCCCCATGCTAAATATTCATTTTACAATTTGCATTTGTTTTTTTAATCTTTTAAATAATTGCATATTTTCTTTCTAAGTACTTTATAAAAATAATTTTTATTTGTTTTTTGTTATAATGCATTGCTGTACATACAACAGATGCCTTATAAACTAAGTTTTATTCATTTTTTAATCTTAGCCACTTTGAACTGTCCTCATCTATTTTGAATGATCTTTATATTTATTGCAGTATATATGCTTTCAATATTTTCAGTCTCTCGACCAAGGTCACCTTCTTTGTTTCAGAAGAGTATGTGGGATTTATTATTCATCTATGACATTTCTTTTTTTGACATCAAAATTTGATATTAACTTTTCCTGCTGCTTCACATAAAAAATCAGTGTATAGCTTCTAACCTGATAATGATCTGAGATGCAAAGAAAAAATCATGTGAGTTTATATCCATAAACTTGTGCATTCATAACTTATAAATTAAATTTTTACATCTTTATTTCTTATTCTTCACATATTTTCCCTTCAAATTCAGCAAAATATTGTATTTCTTAATGTTTCAATCTCTTACTCAAAATTAATAGGTACATAGTCTTAATTTACATTTGACTGTTAAGTTGAACCAGAATCATTTTGTTTTTATATGTCCATTGCTCTTTAGGAAGATTATTTGTCCATATTCATGTATTATTTTTATTTATATAAATTCTTACTAGTCTTTTAATTGGTACTCAAGCACTTATTGTTGAAAGCTGTGATATATTCAATATTCAAAGCTGTGATATATTCAATATACCTAAACTTCAAAAAGCTGTGATATATTCAATATTCAAAGCTGTGATATATTCAATATACCTAAACATTTAATAAATAAGTAATATCTTCAAACTATTATTAACATTTGTTCTTGTATTTTTCCTAATATTATGTCCTGTAAATGATACAATGATCTTTCCTTAATTTTTCCTCAATATATAACTTAAGAAATGAAGAAATAAATGAAAAGAGAATAGCAACATATCAGGAAATTGAGATCATATATAAATTCATTATTCAAATTACTATTAAATTTTGTTATATTTATTATCCAAATGTAATTCCTAGTATATATGGCAGTATGTATATTTGTGTGCCTGTGCAAACTTGAAATAAAGAGATAAGGGGAGAAAAGGGAAAGAATAATAACAAATCTGTACTTTCTCAGCTTATATTTCCTTTTCATTTATAAATCATTTCTCTGTATCCATAGTGATAGAACTAATAAATGGCAGAAAATAAAAGATAATATATCTGGTTCTGAATATACTTAAATCTTAAGAGTCATTTTCTTATACCTGGAAAACATTTACATATTTCTTAAGCAAATGTTTTGATACACACCTAATTTATTCTTTCAAAGCAGTTCGTATCATATTCAGCATTTGTAATAGTATTCTATATTCACCATGTCAGGATCAATATTAGAAATCCACCATTGTTTACAAGTTTAAACATATTTAAAGATTATATTTTGTTTGACAACTCTAATCATTAAATTCCTATTTTAACCGCATTCTTATATTGCCTAAATTCTTCCTATTTTCTACATATTTTTGTTTTCTTCTTTAAGGATGGAAAAGTTGATGAATTTCAAATTCTTGACATAGTTTGATATAGCATAATCCTCTACACATATTAATTAATCTTCCATATCTAATATTGCTCCACCATAACAAACTTTAGGACGAAAACTCTTCAGGCTCTAAGGTCATTGTATACATTTGCATTGGTCACAATCTGTAGCTAATCACAGAAATGAAAGGGGAAGGAAAAGCAGAAGATATCAGCATTGGATCACTTGTGGCTAAAGGAAAGAATATATTAGATGTCTGCCACATTTTTTGTGTCCTTCAGTGACAATTTTGTCCGTGTTACTGATTTCTCTGGCACAGAAACTATGCTGTATGACTGGAAGAAAAAGGTATAGGCTGGCCAAGATGAATCCTTACTATATATCACCATGTTGGCCGTCCAGGATATGACTCAGAAATACAAAGAACTGCCCTACTCATCAAATACCAGGCCATGGAAAAGAATAGAGTGAAGACCTCTGGACCTGAGCCCTTACAGCCATCAGCGCCCTCACCCATGACAGCCAGGGGCATTTAGGATGTCACCAACAGTCTCCAGCAGCACTCACAGGAAGGGAGTCACTATTATACCTAACTATTAACAAGAGTATTCAAAATACACTTTTCTGTTAATAAACTGCCCTTTATGAAATAAAAATATTATATTAATTATAAAGAATAGATATTTATGAATTAAGAAAATATTCTTGTAAAAATGCATCCCAATATGATGTTAATTTTAAAAGTATGTACAAGTTTTTCTCTTTCACATGTTATTTTTCCAAGACATCCCTCCCACCTGCCAGAGTAATCCAGCTGCCACAAAGTTATGTGGAGGGTATAATTAAATTTGTTATAACAAAAAGTAATAATAGAAATATTTGGTGATAAGTTTCGGGCACTGTGAATGAGATTATCTTCCAGCAAAATATAATTTAAAGCCAATTTCACAGAGATAAACAAAATCCCTGCAATATAAAACTTATAAAATTCCCATTATATAAAAACCAAGTTCAGAGCATTTTGAGTATATATCATATGTGGAATGTATCTTGTTAATCTATGATTTCTAAGTCATATATGATTCTACCTAAGAAAAGGATTATATGATTTTAAAACACACAAAAGCTTCAGCTAGGGTCTTCTTGACCCTATTGCAAGATAATATGAAAGGGTGAGGAGTCATTTTCTCATAGTTTTGATTTTCCTCCTACTCATTTTCTACAATGTTGAAGGTAAGAGACCATTTTAGAAACCTAAAGAAAAATTTACTGATCCAGATTACAGCAGGACTGGGGGCATAAAGCCCTAAGTAGGTTAAAGGCAGACTTGAGGCTTCATAGAGAAGCTGCCTATGTGGTCATGTCCTGCACTTACCGATTGGTGCAAACTTACCACTATAGGTGGGTCCAGAAAAGTGGTGCAGGTACAAAGTTACTCATGTCTATGGCATTTATATGCATGCATAAAGCCATGGTGTGGGACTGAAATGCACCAAAAACACTAGTAGACCATCATGGGCCTAGGGCAGGATGAAAGGATACAGTGATTGACTTTTACCTACCAATCTATGAGAGCTCGATGGCATAAAGGCACCACAACTGATGAAATTTCAGGGAGCAAAGCAGAGCCAGTGTTCCACAGGAGATTTCTAGGGCCTACTGAAGACAGATGAAGGACTGCCCTGTCAGGCAGAAGACACAAACACAATCTCAATACAAATTCCACTTGAAAAGCAAAAGGAAGGATTTATAAATACTTAACATGATTAAAAAAAAAACTATATCATACCAAGGATTGTTTTTAATGTTTGAAATAATGATAAGGATTTATAGATAGTTGGTTTAACAAATGTTTATTAAGTATCTATTACATGCAGATTTCTGTGTGAGATCCTTGAGGAATATAAATATACTAGCTATTTACATGTATTGATGTAAAAAACAGTCATAATTGATTATACATTACAATTTTCCCATCAGAAAATTGTAACTGCAGTAGCTTGGGTCTTTAGAGCACATTAAAATAATAATCCAAACGTGTTTATCATGGTTCCCATGATTGCAGAAGCCTAGTAGTGTCTCATGCACAATTTGATGTCTCCGTATTCCTTTCTTCTCAATAGAGCCTGGCACAGGGTGACTCTTGTAAAAATGTTTGCTGGGGCAACAACTCCAGCCTCAATGAGTCACTGTCTTTCTTTCTTTTTAAACATCAATGTGAAAACATACACCTTGTTCTGGCTTTGCCATAAAACTGTAATAACAGCCCTATCACAAACAGTAGTAATTTCTAATTAGGTTCCTATTGTGATTATTTTTCATGGAATGCTATCCCTTTGCCTTGTGAACCTTTAGGAAATCACCAATACTAGTCTCTTGAAGTCATGAACTCATGATGGTGTTAATTTCAAAGGATATTTCATTCTGTGACCACACCTCTGTCATATCTTCTGGCACCCAAAACAAGCCTCACCATCAACTAGAAACCTGTAGGTATCTCAAACTAGACATAAATGAGGCAATATTAAAAACTACAAGCATTCCAGAAAGAGCAAGTATTCATGTATGGAAAGTGGGAGAGTAAAACAATCATAGAGGATGAGAGAGTTTCAAGCTGGGTTTCAAAAAGGATCACCCAACCCAAAGCAGAAAAGATACGGTAGTATGAACAGTCTTATAAGAAGACAGAGTCTGCTTCTAAGATGTCAGGGAGATGAAGAAGGTTTGTAGCCAAATATCCATGTTAATATTTTTACTCATTTTATTCTGACAGTTGTAAAAATGTATACATTCTAAAGAACAGTATAAACACAAATCACCTTTTACTATTTTGCATTTTTTAAAATTATATATATATTTGAGAGAAACCATTCTGGCAACTCAGAATATAATTGATATTAAGTCTATAAACCCTATTTACTCTGTTTTCTTATTTGTGCCCATTGGGATGACATAGAACTTTTCTCATTTTAACAGAAAATGGATTTCTATAAATATTAAATTCTAAATAGAATTAAAATATCACATAAATATACTTAAATATAGAATTTTATGTTATTCTCTGTTTTCCTAATAAATTTGTGTAATAAGGCTTTCTCTTTCATGGAATGCTATCCCTTTTTCTTGTGTACCTTTAGGATATTATCGTATTTTGGCAGGTTAATTCAATTATTCTAATTTGAAGTTTAAGCTCTAAAGTGTAATCCAATATCTTTCTTACTTTTTTAATTCTTTTTCTCCATGCAGCTTTGTTAGAAAAAATAACAATTGAGGAAGGAATAATATCAACTTTAAAAAAAAGCATTTATTTTAATTTGAATTTCATCAATGAAGATTTTTTGAAAGTAAAAGCAAAAATTAATTCACTGAAAAGTTTCCATATCTCAGAAGGGACAATTTCACTAGTCCTGACTAGTAGAACAAAAACAGTAGAATTTAAATTTATACACCCTACTCATTTGTAAAAAAAAGGAAAAAAATTCTACTTTTATTTACTTTTTAAGTTTATCTCTCTTTTCTTCCTTCTTCTGGAAAGGACTCTTTTAGCAGACAATAAAAAACAGTAGGGAGCAAAATTTTGATACTATCATTACATAGAAGGGTTTTCTCATTATGGAAGTTTTCTCACTGTTATCAGCATTATAATGCCTTTCATTATGTATATGTCTTTGAAAATTGTATTAATAGATTTTAGAGGATCCAAAGTTTCATTAGGGACTGGACACAAAAGAACGGATAATTACTCCTCGACCCAGAGGAGGCTTTTGTCTTGATAGAAGTGGAACAATTTAGCCCAAGGAAGTGTTTCAGAATTACAATTGGTTACATAACATTCTAGGAATTTAAAAAAAATGAAAGAAGCTACTGTTAAAGCACAGTAGGAAATAAAATATATCTCCTTCAAATTAGAGGAAGGTGTCATTTGTAATCATAAGGCATTATGCTAAATATGTGCAGTTAAATTTAAACTAACCAAATGTGATGGCTTGAGAGAAATAAAATCCAAAGAGATCTGAATTGATAAAGGACAGAGCAAAGTTTATAAAAGACACAAATAGAACTAAGCATAAGTATCTTTGTTATTTCATCATTTACACGTACATGTATGAATTACTGAAACATGGTCTGTGATAAAATAAAATATTTGCAACCTACTTTACTTAGTTTATGAAAAAATATTGTTAAAAACTGAGATATATTAAAACATACTGTGAGCTTGGGCTCTTTTACTTATTTTTTAAACTGATCTCACTTAAATTACAAGGAGTATGGAAAGAGCTTTTGTGAAAGAACAGCTTTGTAAATTTTACTTACACGTTTGACACCATTTTGATAAACATCCAGGTGGCTTAGTGACAAATATTGCATGCTTCACATTGTCCAGTCTGAACCTTTGCTCATCACAGTGTATGACAACATTATTTTTTTAATTTCTGAGTTAAAAATATTGAAGCTGAGTTGATTTCATTTTTTATTCTCAACTACACGTCCCTAGTCATAACAATTAGCACATTCTCCTGTTTCTACTTGAAAAATGACATAGAATTCACAGAAAAAATATTTGCTAATAAATATGAAAATTTGAATATAATGCAAAATTCTTTAAAAACCAACTTTACTAAACTGAAAACAATGAAAAATTTGAATTGTCTGTACAATTAACAAAATCAATATAATAAGTTTGGGGAAAATGATAAATTATTTTAAAACTACTCAGAAAAGAATAAACATACAAACCAAAGACCTACCCATACCTGACTTCCTTAATAAATTCTTCCAAAACTTTAAGAAGAAAAGATTACACATTTTAACCAAATACTTCCAATAGAGGGAAAAATAGAAAGATTGTTCAACATATTTTATTAAGTCAGCTGAAGCCTATTAAGAAACCCTTGACAAAGATTTTACAAGGAAAATTACTGGGCAAAAACTCTCATCAACCTAATGCAAAACTCTAAATAAAATATTAACATTGTGAAGGCAACACTGTCTAAAAATAATAATCTATTATAACTCAGATGGACTCATTCCAGACAAGTCAACTTGTGTAACATTGAAAAATTAATTGATGTAGTTTGATACATTAACAAAATAAATGCATTGCACAATCATCTAATAAATGTAGAAATGGTATTACATAAAATCAATACTGATTCATAAAAAACCCAAAACATCTCATCAAACTAGGAATACAATGAAATTTTCTTAATCTGATAAAACATACCAATAACAACAACAACAAAAACAAAAAGTTGGAAAAGAAATGATGAAACATTCAACACTCTCTCCCTGAGTTTGTGAACATGATAAATATGTCCACTTTCATCAAGTTCAATACTATTGTTTGAAAGTAAAAATTTGGAAAATATACAAGTAAATGAATTATATATAGATGAAATTATGTACACAGAAAAAGTAAATTAAATTACAAGTCATTATAGTTCATATGTGGGTTTGATGGATATACAGGCAATGTGTAAAAATCAAGTGTCTTATAGACAATAAAAATTAAAACTTGTATATTTAAAACCATGCTCCTTATTGAAAAGTAAAATTAAGAATGCATACAAATACATGAAAAAAAGAGATATTTTTCTTCCTCCAGATATTCATAGGTCTAAATTCAGTATCTCCTTAAATTCATTTCTAATCAGTCCTGTGCTGGCCAAAATATTTAAAATCAAACCCAGAGTCTAGTGTTTCAGGTCCTCCTGTTGTGTTAGTTTTCTTTACTATTTTTACTTTTCTATAGCAACTGCTCATTTTATCTGTATTTATTGTCTGTTCCTTTCTATAAGACTGTAAACTTTCAGTTTGTTATTGATATAATCAAGACCAATGCTCTTTACATAGAAGGCACTCATCAAATATTTGTTGAACAATGAAAAAAGTCAATATTATTTTATGCCTTATGGATTGAAAAAATCAAATAATATTTGATAATATAGGATATTCAAAATAATATGCAGCAATAGGAGTGCTCATCTATTTACAGCTGAAAGCACAATTTTTAAAATATTTTGATATTGATCAACAAATCAGCAAGTGCCTTGTAACAAAAGACTTACTACTAACTGTCCCTTGGAAACACACATATATAGCAGGAGATATATAAAATAATATTTACTCAAGTATTACTCATAATAACAAATGTGAAATCAAGCAAAAGTTTTATTAACCATAGGGCAAATAAATAGGCTTTGTGATGTTCATACTATGGGATAATATATGATAATAAAACAAATAGACTGTATATTTTATGAGTTATTTTCAAAATATAGGGAGAAGTAATCTAGCATCAAAAATAGACAGCAATTTTATAATTATATATTATAAATTACATTACATAATGTAATATAATATTTTATATTATAATATGTAATATATTATATTATAATATATATGAATTACTATATTATATGTATTTATATATATGAATTTTAAGTACAATATATTACATTACATAATATATTATATAATAATATAATTATATATTATCATCTATATATAGTCATTGTTATATATGAGGTGATGCATAAGTTAATTAGCTTGACTTAGTCATTCCACAACATATATATGTCAAAACATCATGTTGCATATCAAAAGTACATGCAATTTTATTTATCAATAAATATAAATTTAAGACAAAAAACTCAACTGTATATATATATGCACATATATATTTATATTTTTAAGGGCAACATATGTGGCATAAACTATAAAAAACGAAAGGCAATGATTAACACTCAATTTAACAGAAGGAACAGAGATCAGAAATGTAATGATTGGGACTATCTTGGGATTCACCAAATATTGTTGCTTTTTCTCCTAGTTGAGACTAGATTGTAACTCACAGGTACTTCCTTGATACCCTTTTGTATTTCTGTGAAAGAGAAAATGTTTTGACTTATAAAATTTATTTCATTACATTTTCTGCACTGTCACTTCCCTTTTCTACCAGACAAAAGCAGGATTTTCAAGGAGAGATTTCAAGAGTTCAGGGAGTAGCTAAAGGCCATGAGGTGGGAATTTGTTTTCTGAATGGCTATGGCACAAATGTGGGGTGCTTGGGTCTGGTGGTTAGTTTGATCCACTTATTCATAAAGGAAATAAGAAGAGTAAAATCAAAGAAATACACATTTTACATCTGGGTCATGATATTCTTGATTTGGGCCTGGATGTTGGATATGTGATGAAATATTTAATATTTTTTTTAAAAAATGTGTTTATTACTTTTATATACTTATTCATATGTATTCTATTTATTTTAATAAAAGTAATATAAAATGAATGTATTCATCTATGTATATATTATGGATATCATATCAAATTTTCTTAATTTCATACATCTTAAATACAATGTCTTTAATTGTTTAACCTATAACCTAAAATATATTCAGACACATGTTTATATGTTACTTCTAGTATGCAAGCATGTATGTACTCTTAATATACAGTGCATAATAAAATACACAGTGTTATGGATCAAATGTGTCATATGAGATAAGCTTACTAAGTCAAATTCTAAAACTGAAATAATGTAATTTTAATGTAATTTTATCTTGCAAATATTAGCAATTCTACTCCCAGTTTGCTTGGCTAATACTAGTAAGAGATAAGAAATAGAACAATGAAAACATCATATGCTTTTTTTTTTGTAAAAAGACAAAATATTACAAAAAAGGTACACGAAACTACTTAGTAGAAAACGATTTCATTCATTTTTAATACTTTGTTCCTGCAGTCTTTTGGTAAATGATAGTAGAAATATTAAGAGTGCTTAAAATATTTAAAGAAAACTACAATTTTTGGGAATTAAAACTATGATTTCCTCCCTTAACTTACACTTTTAAGAAAGCAACTGGATTTTTGTTTTTGTTGTTGTTGATTTTCTTTTTTTCTTTATTATTGGAGAAATTAATTTGCCAACATGTCATTGGCTTTTACTTGATTTAAAAACAACATTTATCTATTTTCTGCATGTGTTCTTTCTTTGCTATCCAGTGAAAATGTAGAATATTTGCCAACAAAATAAGGCACAAACATAAGCACAAATATTTGTACTAATTCTACACACTTTTTTTTTATGACCATCAGAATGAAAACATTAAATCAAAACTCCCTTTGTGTTTTCCAATAGGTGTGTTGTTTAAGGCCTGAGATTCCTGGAATCTTTAGTGTTGCAGTAGTCAGGTTGGAAACTGAATGTGTGGAATTTTAAGTACAAGCAATGGAAGTGGACAGGGAGGTCACCAGACATTAGCCGCAATAGGAAGCCTCCACATCTCCCATCACAAATCTTCTGCAATCACCTCCTGTTGATTAAATCCACCCAGAAGATTATAGACATGGACACCTGAAATAAAACCTGCTGGGTCAGCCTCCAGGTGGCAACATAGAACACAGCAGTGAAGGAATTCAAGAGAGGCAGAAGCTTCACAAAGAAGAAAAATATTTGAGAGTAGGTATGTTTCCTTTCTTTCTCCTTTTATTTTTTATCATTATTTTTCTTTCTTCTTGCATAATAAAATAATTTTAATATTGTCTTGCTTATTCACAGTATTTAAAACTAAATAAATAATTTGACTTCTTTATTACATACATTTTAAAATGCCTTTTACTCTCTTAGCAGGCATTACTTTCATATTTTTTAATTTGTATTTTGATATTTTAAACTGATATATAATATTTGTACTTATTTGCAGTATATTGTATTATAAGGTGATACAAGTGTATAATAAGTAAATATCAAATCAGGTAATTAGCATTTCCGTCTCTTTTTAATTTTCTTTTCATTTGTCTTTTTGGCAGTACTAAGGATGAACTCTGGGCCTCACAAATGCTAGGCCAGTGCTCTGGCACTGAGTTCTAATTCCAGCCCTCCCTTCCTTGCTGTGTTTGGAGATGTTGAACTTCTCTCTTCTGATTCTTCTTAGATACATAGATAGATAAGTAAGATAGATAGATAGATAGATAGATAGATAGATAGATAGATAGATAGATAGATATATCAAATATACATATCTTCTCAAATACACATACATATTTATATGTACACTATAGTCATCCTACTATGCTATAGAACACTAGAACTTATTTTTTGCAGCTGTATTTTGGTATTTGTTGTCTGTCTCCTATTTTCCCTCTTACTCCCCCTTCCTAGCCTCTAGTATCCACAATTCTACTCTTTACTTCCATGTGATCGATATGTTTTTAGCTTCAACAAATGAATGAAGACATGCACCATTTATCTTTCTGTGCCTGGCTTATTTAAATGTCCTCCAGTTCTATCCATGGTGCCACAAGTGAAAGGATTCCATCCTTTTTTAAGGTTGCATAATATACTATTGTGACTAAGCACCATGTTTCTTAATCCAATTCATCTGTTGATGGCATATTGTTTGATTCACATCTTAGCTTTTATAAAGGGTGCTATAAAAAACCTTGGGAGTGTAGATATCTCTTTGATATGATCATTCCATTTCTTTTGGATATGGATCCAATAAAGAAATTACTGGGTCAAATATTAGTTGTTTACATTTATTTGAAAAATGTCCATACTGTCTTACATAATTGCTATAGTAACAGTATATAACAATGTCCCTTTGTTCGTATCCTCACCAACATGTTATTTTTTTTGTTTCTAATAATATTCATTATAAATGAGTTAAAATGATATCTCATAGTTTTGATTTGCATTTCCTTGATTAGTAATACTGAGCATTCTTTCTTATACTTATTGACTATTGGTTAATTGTTTTTTTTTTCATATTGTATTTATTTGTTCTATTTAGGCTTACATGTTAACAGAGTGCAATTTGATTCATTGTACATAGATAGAGGATAACATATCAATTCTCTAGTTGTAAGTTGTATAGAATCACAACATATATGCAGTCATACATAAAGTTAGGGCTATGATGACCATCATATTCCACCACCTTTACTGTCCCCATGCCCCCTGCCCCCTTACACCCCTGTGAACAGAGTTCCACCATTGTTCCCATGTCCTTCCCCACATTATGGATCAGCATCCACTTATTAACAAGTACATTCGGCATTTGGTTTTCTGAGATTGGCTTACTTCACTTAGCATAATAGTCTCATTAATTGTCTATTCAACTCATTTGCACACTTACATTTTTTGTTTTGTTTTACTGAGCTATTTTCAGACATTACTTTGAAGTTCCTGATCAATTTTGGGTTGTTTGTATATGGTGAGAGATAGGGGTTTAGTTTCATTGTTCTGTGTGTGCATACTCATTTTTCTCAATACAATTTATTAAGGATTGTTCTTTTTTCCAATGCATGTTCTTAGCTTGTTACAGAGTGACTATTTTGCATTAGATGTATGGATTTTCTTCTAAAATCTCTATTCTGTTCCATTGTTCTTTGTGTCAATTTTTATTCTAATAACATTCAGAATTAGTCAATATCAGTCACTATAACAAAATGCTTCCGATAATTAACTTATAAAATAAAAGTTTTATTTATGTGCAAAATTTTGGTGATTCCAGGGCCTTTTATAGGGAGGCCAGATGGTAACACTGGGGAATGTGTGGCAGAGAAAACTACTAATCTCATGACCAGGAAGAGAAACAGAGGAAGAGGAAAGGAAGAGTTTTCAATTATCCCTTTTATGGGGAACATCCCTAATAACCACCCAATAGCCCCTACCTCCTAAAGTTTTCAATACTCTCAATTGCATCACCCTGGAAATTAAGCCATCAACACATGGGTCTTTGGGATACATTTCACTCTAATATACTAATATACTTTTCTAAACCCTATTTTTTGTAATTATTAAACTGTTTGATCTGCATTATTTGTAGACTTAAATTTTTTTTTTTTTTTTTGGTACTGGGGATTGAACTCAAGGGCACTCGACCACTGAGCCACATCCCCAGCCCTATTTTGTGTTTTTTTATGTAGAGACAGGGTCTCACTGAGTTGCTTAGCGCCTCGCCATTGCTGAGGCTGGCTTTGAACTCGCGATTCTCCTGTCTCAGCCTCCCTAAGTGCTGGGAATAGACTTAAATATTTTATATGTGCTTTAGTTTGTACAGTTTAAATTTTATAATTTATTCTCTGTATAGTATTTATAAACTACATGTTCATAGAAAGGAACATAAGTCTTAATTCATTTTCTTGGTTAATTTTAATTGATTTCTTTATTTCCTTATGGATATGAGGTACCATTTTATTGATTATTGCTGTCATACAACTGGGCAGTTTGCTGACATTATATCTCCGCAAAATTTTAAAGCAGTGTTTGATTTTCACTTAAAATACTTAAAGATATTTCACTTAAAGATATTCTTTTTTTTATTTTTTAATTTGTTCCAATTAGTTATACATAACTGTAGAATGCATTTTGATACATTGTACTCAAATGGAGCATGATCTCATTCTCATCCCTCTGGCTGTTCATGGTGCAGAGTCACACAGGTAATGTAATCATACATTTATGTAGGATAATAATGTCTGCCTCATTCTACCATCCATCCAATTTCCACACCCGCTGGCCTCCCCTCACTTCCCTCTGCACAATCCAAAGTTCCTTCATTTGTTCCTATCCCCCCATCCCACTATGGATCAGTATCAGCTTATCAGGGAAAACATTCAGCCTTGGTTTTGGGGTTTGGCTTATTTGCTTAGCGTTATATTCTTTAGCTCCATCCAATTACCTGCAAATGTCATAATTTCATTTTTCTTTAAGGCTGAGTAATATTCCACTGTGTCTATGTACCACATTTTCTTTATCCATTTATCTGTTGAAGGGCATCTAGGTTGCCCTTTTTCTTTTTTTTTTCTTTATACATAAACTTTATTAACATCTAATTTACACAGAATAATATACTTAATTTTTAATGAACAGTTAAATAAGATTTGATAAGCATATATACTTTGTAACATGGTCAAGACACATTTTTTACCCTGCACATTCCCTTCAATCTCAATATTCCACCTCTGGCCACTGTCGATTTATCTTTATCACCTCAAACTAACTTGACCTGTTCTAGAACATCTGAATAGAAGAATACACTATTGTTGTCTTTATGTCTGGCTGTCTTCACTTTTCATAATATTTTCAGATTCATTCACACTGTTGTGGGTATTTAGTTGTTCCTTGGTAGTGCTATGGGTATTCCATTATATAAATATATTGGAATTTGCTTATGCATTCATCCTTGGATATTTTCATTGGCTCCAACTTTGCACTATTATTAATAATGCTGCACTGTTAATTGCAGCATGACTGCTGGACATACATTCTCATTCATCTTTGGTAAATACATAAAATGGAATGCAATTGTTGTATTATATTGTAAATATGTTTCACATTATAAGAAACTAAAAAGCAGTGTTCAAAAGTCTATGTTTTTCCCCACATCCTTACCACCATTTATTATTATCTGTATTATTAATGATTGCTATTCTAATGGGAGTGAGAAATATCTGTGTAATTTTGATTTACCATCCCACAATTGCTGAACATTTTTCTTCTCCATTTTGATTGCTCTGTGTACAGTTTCAAGGACTATATTAAATAGGAGTCATGAGAGTAGTGGACATTCTTTTCTTGTTCCTGATTTTAGAGGTAATGCTTTCAGTTTTTCTCCATTTAGTATAATGTTGGTTTTGAGTTAGTTATATGTAGCCTTTATAATGTTGATGTAAGTCCACAACACTCTTAATTTCTCTAGTGTTTTAACATGAACGGGTGCTAGATTTTGTTGAAGGATTTTTCTTTATCTATTGAAATGATTATGTGATTCTTATTCTCAGTTCTATTTTGGTGATGAATTACATTTGCTAATTTGCATATTTTGAACCAAACTTGTATCCCTGAGATGAAACCAACTTGATCGTAGTGTACCATCATCTTAATGTGTTTTTGAATGTTGATTGCTAATATTTTATTAAGAATTTTTGTGTTTACATTCATCAGGAACATTGGTAGTTTTCTTTCCTTGATGTATTTTTGTCTTATTTTGTTATCAGAGTGATACCGACTTCTTAGAATGAATTTGGAAATTGTCCCTCCCTTTCTATGTCATGGAATATTTTAAGGAAGGTTAGCATTATGTCTTCCTTAAAGGTTGGGTAAAAGTTGGCAGAGTCTATTGAATCCCAGGCTTTTGTTGTTGTTTTGGGGAGGGTTTTATTTGCTTCCTCCATTTCATTTTTTTATATTTGTCTGTCTAGGTTTTCTGTATTCTCTGTATTCATGTAGGTAGGTCACATGTATTCAGAAAAAAATTATCGATATCTTCTAGATTTTCCAATTTATTAAAATGTAAGTTTTTAAAATAGTTCATAATATTTCTCTGAATTTCAGAAATGTCTGTGATGATATCTCTTTTTCATTTCTAATTCATTTGACTTGGTTCTTGTCTCTTTTGGTCAGTTTGGTTAAACTTGTTTATTCTTTCAAAAAACCAACATTTTGTTGCATTGTTCCTTTGTGTTTATATATGTTACATTTTATTAATTTTGCTTCAGATTTTAATTATTGTCTGTCTTCTTCTTTGGGAATCAGCTTGTTCTTATTTTAGTAGAGCCTTATGGTTTAAGATAAAATTACTTATTTGAAATCTTTCTATATTTTTATATAGATGATTTCTGTTATAAACTTTCCTCTTGGAACTGTCCCTTCATATTGTTCCTGATATTGTAATAGCATTATAATTTAAATATAATGTGTTCCCCAATAGCTCCTGTTAATGCAGGAATATTCAGAGGTAAAATGACTGGATTTATTTACAGCAGTAACCTAATCAGTCCTTCCTCATTTGAATGGACTAGGGGGTGATAATTGTAGAAGGATTGTGCATGGCTGGAGGAGGAGGTAAATCACTGGAGGTATGTTTTTGAAGTGTGCATCTTGCCTATGATTCCTTCCTCGCCCCATGAGCTTTCAGAACCCACCAGGAGCTAGGAAGTTTTTTACCACTGGGCCTTCCCCACATGATGTGCTGCCTTATCTTGGGCGGAGAGCCATGGAATAGGCCATGTGTGGACTGAGACCTCCGAAACCATGAGCACCAAATAAAATTTCCCTCCTTTAGCTTGTTTATTTCAGGTATTTTGATCACAGCCATGCAAAGTTTGAGTAAAACAGATAAATTGTATCTCTGCTCTCATTTTCTCTTAAATTTTTTTTAGCTGTAGATGGACACAATACCTTTATTTTATTTTCATTTTTTTATGTGATGCTGAAGATCGAACCAAATGTCTCACACATGCTAGTTAAGTGCTCTACCACTGAGCCACTATGCCAACCCTCTCATTTGTTTTTAAGAATTTTTTTTTGCATGGTTCTTTTTTTTGTTTTGTTTTGTTTTTGTTTTGTTTTGTTTTGTTTTGTTTTGTTTAGGCTTACATGTTAACAGTGTAAATTGATTCATTGTACATAGAGGATAACATATCAATTCTCTAGTTGTAAGTTGTATAGAATCACAACATATATGCAGTCATACATAAAGTTAGGGCTATGATGACCATCATATTCCATCACCCTTGCTGTCCCCATGCCCCCTCCCCTCTTATACCCCTGTAAACAGAGATCCACCATTGTTCCCATCCTTCCCCACATTATGGATCAGCATCCGCTTATCAACGAGTACAATCAGCATTTGGTTTTCTGAGATTGGCTTACTTCACTTAGCATGATATTCTCCAACTCCATCCATTTACCTGCAAATGCCATAATTTTATTCTCTCTTATTGCTGAGTAATATTCCATTGTGTATATATACCACAGTTTCTTTATCCATTCATCTATCGAAGGGCATCTAGGTTGGATCCACAGTTTAGCTATTGTGAATTGAGCTGCTATGAACATTGAAGTGGCTGCAGCACTGTAGTACGCTGTTTTTAAGTCTTTTGGGTATAGACCTAGTAGTGGGATAGCAGGCTCAAATGGTGGTTCCATTCCAAGTTTTCTAAGGAATCTCCATACTGCTTTCCAGATTGGTTGTACCAATTTGCAGTTCCACCAGCAATGTATGAGCGTGCCTTTTTCCCCACAGCCTCATCAACACTTATTGTTGTTTGTATTCTTGATAATTGCCATTCTGACTGGCATGAGGTGGAATCTTAGGGTAGTTTTGATTTGCATTTCTCTGCTAAAGATGTTGAACATTTTTTCATATGTCTGTTGATGGATTGTATTTCTTCTTCTGTGAAGTTTGTATTCAGCTCTTTGGCCCATTTATTGATTGGGTTGTTAGTTTTTTTGGTGTAAAGTTTTTTGAGTTCTTTATATATCCTGGAGATTCATGCTTTATCAGATGTGTGTGTGGCAAAGATTTGTTCCCAGAATGTCGGCTCTCTGTTCACTTCATTGATTATTTCTTTTGCTGAGAAGAAGCTTTTTAGTTTGAATCCATCCCATTTGCTGATTCTTGATTTTACTTCTTGTGCTATAGGAGTCTTGTTAAGGAAGTATGTTTCTCCCCTGATTCTTCTTGCATTGTCGCATTCATGATTCAAAAGCATATTATTCAATCTTCATTTTTGCAGTTATTTCTGTTTTTATCTTGCTATTCATTTTTAATTTCATTCCATCATATTCTGATAAGGTACAAGAAATTGATTTTTTTTCTTTTTGGTAAAACTTGCTTTCTGTCTTAAAATATGATACATTTTGGAGAAGGAAATGTGTGCAGCTGAGAAGAAATTGAATTCAGTTTTTGATGAATGAACTATTCTATAAATATCTGCTAGGTCCATTTGATTAATAATATTTTTAATTCTGTAAATCTTTACTTATTTCATGTCTGAATGACCTTTGTATTGGTAAGATGCATTGAAATTATCCAATATTATTATATTTGGATGTATCTGAATTTTTATATGTAGGAGAGTTTGTTTTATGTATGTAGGTACAGTGATATATCTTGTTGGATGGTTTCTTTTACCAATATGAAGTGACACAGATTTTATTGTATTACTATTCATGATCACACTGATTTTTATCCACATCCAAGTACTTATTTGAGGCAAGGCATAGTGGTGCATGCCTATAATCCAGCAGCTCCTGAGGCTGAGGCAGGGGGATCATGAATTCAAAGCCAGCTTCAGCAAAAGTTAGGTTCTAAGGAACTCAGTGAGTTCCTGTCTCTAAATAAAACACAAAATAGGGCTGGGGATATGGTTCAATGGGTAAGTGCTCCTGAGTTAAATCCCCGGTACTCCCCCCAAATAATAATAATAATAAGAAGAAGAAGAAGAAGAAGAAGAAGAAAATAAAGTACTTATATGATTGAAATTGTACTCTTAAATTTTCCCGAGTCACTGTCATGTCTACAACTTTGTTTTCTAAGCAATTTTATGATATATAAGTCTTCAGATGAAGAGCACAATATTATTTACTCAATCCATTTCTTCATTCCAAAATTTTGGCTCATATATTTCTCAGCTCAAATCACAAATCTATTGAAGACTTCTTATGAAAATATTAAAAGTTTAATATCTTACAAATCAAATGCTAAATGTAATATTATATAATTTACATATTTCATTTACATATTACATAATTATATTTATATGTATATATAAATCAATTTATATCAATTTATAGATTGATAAATGAAGTGAACTTGATTTGCTTGTTTGAATTGTCAGAATATCATTCTTTCATACCTATCATTTTTATTCTGGTTGTGTTTCTCATATTATGGTTTTAAAAATAAATTCAATTTTTGTTGTGTTTTTTAGATTAAATTAAAACTGATAGATCTGTTAACTCAAAAACTATTCATTGAATTGAAAACCCTTTACTAGATAAAATAAATAAGAGCAGACCAGCATGTCTTGAGTAAGTTACGTCATTAACATAGACCAAACCCATTTGTTTCTTTCCATACTGTCAGAATGTATTGAATAACAATAAATTCACAGACTATACTACTTTTATTACTGACAGTTCATTGAGTACTTACGGGTCACCTGCTAGTCGTAAGCTGGACAATCACATGTTCTTTTATTTCAATCTTTATTGAAACATCTATAATGATTGAAACATTTATCATCTACAGTACTCAACTCAGGTATTACACTTTACACAAGGCTAAAAAGACTAACAAAGTGGTTCAGAAAGCCCCAGGGGTTTGAAAGACCACACTGAGAGTAAGAGAAAAAAACAGATAAGAATGTAAAGTTACTTTAGGTGGTCAGATAAAATTATTAACCAGCCTTGTTCAGGTCATAGAGCTGACAAAGTGCAGAAACTTATTCTGTGCAGTTTCAGAATGTTAGCTTGGAGTGTCATTTTTAGATGTCGGCTTGGAGTGGGCTGTTCCTGGTCATTAAGAGCAGGAGACACTATGCTCCCTGAAGCCTGAGGACAGAGATTCAGTAGTTCATCACTACTGCAATTTTCCTCAGTAAAGCTTCTGACAAATAACCCAGTGACATGGTCAGGATGCTGTTGTGTCTAGGCTCTACGTTCTCCTCCTTTTGTGCATCTCAAGTGATGGGGTTACTACATTCAGTGATCTAATGTATTTGATAAGCACACGGACCTAGTTTTTCTAAGATTGATATACTCAGGCATCCATGTGCTTCTGATTAATTTGACAAATTCACAGTTTGTCATTTTTATTAGTGAGGTTAATTTATCAGTTTGTGCCTTACGGTTGTGCCAAGCAGATGGTGGTTGTTTACTTGTACAAACAAGGTGTAGAGTCATTCTACCTCAACATTTAAACTCAAATGGAGCGGCTTATGGTAAATTACTGCTTTAGATAATAGAGTAATATAGGTTTAGGCACAGACTGAAATCTGCTGTTCTATATATGATGGAGTAACTCAGAACTTGACAGCCTGCTCTGTACATGGTAAAAATCCTTGATATCAAGGAGTTTGTAACTTAAAATTATATTAACACACAAGTATATATGGAATGTGTTAGTGATAAAAGCTATGGAGTATATAGGGTATAGATAGAAAGCCTGAGTGAAAGTGTAATCTTGCACTAGGTAGTTGGGGAAGGAATCTATATTAGGTTATTTTGCACCCATATATCTGAAGATAGTGTATAGTAAGTCATATCAATACCTAAAGAACAGTATTCCATTTGAAGAAAATGTCTCATCACCCCTGAATAAAGAGGGTTTTGGCTTTATGGATGATTTACAAGATGCTCAAAGAAGTTGGTGTTTAAGTAGAAAGGGGACAAAGCTGAAAGATTTTTAAGGACAGTTATAATCCAGTTAAAACACAAAACATGTAATTTAATAACTACAAATATAATCATTGAATTTGTCTTATTTGAATTTATCAGTCTATTTTTGATAATGCTATTCCCTCTAGAAGTGGTTATTAAAGTTATATTTGACAGAGACTTCAATCTTCTTTCTAGGAAACTGTATGTGATTTTCTTTCATCTATTTTCTCATAGATAGCAAAATAAAGCAGTTGAAAATTTACTCCCAAATTTTCCTTTTCTATTCTTAATTTTCTTCTTCTTTTATTTGTGGGAGCTAACTTGGTATTTATTTATTTGTTGTATTCTAATTTCACTTTTTCATAAAATGGCTATTTTTTGAAATAATTTAAAAAGAACTTTTACACAGAGGGGATGTCTCTAACATCCTTCTGATATCATTTATTTCATAAAATTTCCTTTCTGGTTTCTACGTCTACTTTTTTCTTTAAAGATTTAGCTCACATTATACTCCAATTATATTCTCTATTTCTATCAGGTTTTTTTTTGTTTTTCTCTCTCTCTTTCTCTCTCTCTCTCTCTCTCTCTCTCTCTCTCAAACACACACACACACACACACACACACACACAGCCCTATGGTACTAGAAATTAAACTTAGGGATGCTTAACCCACTGAGCCATATCCTCAGACCTTTTTAAAAAGTTTATTCAGAGGCAGGTTCTCACTAAGTTGCTTAGGGCTTCTTTAAGTTTCTGAAGCTAGCTTCAAACATGCAATCTTCCTCCCTCAGCATCCTGAGCTGCTGGGATTACAGGCATGTGCCACACTGCTTTTAATGGGTCATGTCATCCAATATACTTGCCAGCACATAGCTAGAGGAAAGGCTCCTTCCGAATCTCTTCACTCGCGGTGAAGCTCCTGACTAGCAGTAATTGTATAAAAACACTGTAGAACCAGCTCACCCAATATTTTTCCTTAGAGTGATTTTAAGATATGTTTGAAGTAGTTTTTGCTATTTATATATTTTTTTAAATATAGTACATATTAAATTAATTTGGCATCAAATACTAATATTTCCTTTCTGAACCAAGGAGATTTCTACTTGCATGTGGCCATTTCATGAAAGACTATCTATAACCATTGTATTAAAAAGACATGTTTAATATTTCGTATTTTGTTACAACATTTTTTCACTTGTTTTTGTCCTTTTCCATTAGACCAAATTTTCACATCTTAGCAGTACAATATACTTTAAAGATAGTTATTAATAATAATTATTCTATAATATGTAACATTGAAAAACAATGTGCTGATATAATATTTTACATACCTTGAAATATCATACTATTTTATTCTGAGATATATATATTGATGTTAAAAAATAAAAACAAATGAAGGAAATCCATTTACTTACCAATATATATACAGCTCCTAAATTAATAGATGGTAATGTTTCTGATAAGGAAAATTCTACTAGCAGTACTAGTCCAATAACGGTTTGATAAATTTGTTTTCAACGAATATGATTTCTGGAAGTAGTTTACAAGTGCAGTTTAGGAAAAAGAGTTAAGATATTTTTACATGCATTTGCAAGAAAAATATTTCTATGTCTGAACTTTTTTCAAATATATTAAACTTACTAGAGGAAAAATGTATGATATATTATAACCTTTTTCAGTTTTGCTTGCAGGAAATTCTGATTCTAAGCAGTGCTTAAATAAACATCTTAAAGGCTATCCCAAGTGGATATGCATTTCTCACAGGAGAAAATAGATGTATATGATTATTTCCTCGAAGCACATTTCTTCAAAGGTCATCATATTATTTAAATGCAATATGTCAGCTTCATTTTTCTATTTTATAATGACAGTACCTTCTTATGATAACTTCACAAACAAAATTTAAAAAGCAATTTATATCAATAGTCCTTCTCTTATTTATGCTTAAATGGGCCAGAAGTGATTATGTGAATTATATTGTTTTTACTATTCTCCAGTTTTAAAATTAAAGTCCAATTTCATATACCCCATGTATTGTAAGATTTTTCCTTATTAGAATTTTGGCTTACATGTCTCTAATAATGGGTGGAGATTCCTATGGCTGAATCTCTGTGTGAGTTTGCATATAATGAAGCAAAATCAAATAAAAGTAATAATTATGAATTATTTCAAAGCTTTATTGTCTTAAGAATATTCAGAGAAATCAAATTCTTACTATTAAATAATACTTTTCAAATGTGTACCTTAATACTCATAGCTCTGTTGCACCTTACCTGTGCTTCTAATTTTTTCCCTCTCCAAATATCTGAATTTTCTCATCAGCTCTGTCTTTTGGCATTTATTATCATTGTTTTTGTTTTTTCTTCTGCTTCTCTCCATATTTCCCTCCCTTGAAAATCTTTATTGTTTTTTTTCAACTTAGGATTTTTTTTCTGCATGTTGATTTAATTTATCATCACAAAGCCCAAACTAGGAACTCTTTCAGCTTTCTTGAAGAAAGAATATGAAAATGGAAACTATAAAAATAATACATTACACACAAAATGTGATTTTAAATATTTGAATTATATATATATTACATAAATTTAAATTACATAAGCTTATATACAATATGTAGACATATATATATTTCTATATTTATTTATATTTATTCACATATATATGTATATATTTTCTCAAGTTCCACCCTGTAAGAAATATCCAAACACAAGAATATAAACCTATGTAAAGTGTAAACTCTAGAGTGCTTAATTATATATTTTTCTCATAAAATCAGATTCTCGGATATTCACATTTGTTTCCTGTGGAAGAATCATCCTTTTATGAATAAATATACATCTTTAAACACATTATATAACACTATTTACTAAAATCTTAATGATGGCTCCATTGATTGGTGGTTTCCTGTGAACGAAACAACCCATCCTCATAAAGACTAAACACAATGTTTATAGGATCTACCATAAGTAACATCCACAAAAATATGTAAACTTTTAAAGAACAAACATTTTTTCTATATTTTTTCTCCAAATATCTTCCTCATAAAGAAAGAAAATTACCACCTATAATTTGGTTCCATGTTGCACTAGGTAGTTGGGGAGGGAATCTAATAAGGCACAAAATAATGAAAAAATAGGTTTTATATTTGAACATCAAATAGGTTTATATTTGAACATCACATGCTTTTTATTCCAAAATGAATGATTACATGATTACAAAATATGTGCACAAAATAATATGTCTATGGCTTTGTGAAAAAGTGTTCTATGGCCTTACAAACTTCCAGGTGAGTTTGTAAAAAAAACTTTGATTGGGGCCATCTTTTGTATAATTTCCTGATTGTTAGTGAAATTTGCATGATTGTTTAATGCTAGTGACATTTTTTTTCTTAGCAAAGAATGTAGAAGCTACATTATTTAAAATTGGAAAATGGCTTTCTGAAATGTCATATCCATGTCAATTACATAGTCACCCCATTAAAAACATCAATCAGAATCTCAAAATTACATGATAATCAAGAGACAAAAACAGTAGGGAACAAGAAAAATAATGTGTTTCTCTTGGTTGACTTTTAGCATATCCTGTCATTGCAAAAATGTCCTTATGAGGTAAACTAAAAATTCCAGCAAGAAAAATGCTTGAGCTAAAAAATATATATTTTTAAAAAATCATAATTTACTTTAGTCAAATTTTATATTTGACATATTTTTATATTTGAACATCACATGCTTTTTATTCCAAAATGAATTTATAAATGTCTCCAAATTAGGCTGCTGATACTTACACAATTATGTATTACCAACATGTTTTCCCACTCAAAATGTGAAGTATTAACTGTATGTAAATGATGTGTAAATAAATATTTAATACTTTGTGCTTTGGAATCATCACACCTTTCAAATTTAAAAAAAATAATATTTTTCATTTGAACTCAAACTATTCGTATCTACCTATGAAAAGAAAATAAAGTCAACATATTTTAACTATTGAAAAGAAGTTTGAAGCACAAACTCTGGAGACAGAATTGCTGGGTTTTTAAAGATAGGCTTAAAATGTACCACAAGTATGATCTTAGGAAAATTAGTTAACTTTCTGTGATTCAGTTATCTTATATGTGAATAAATTTGTGTGATAATGGACTCAATGAAAGACTTACAATGAAGTCTAAGAAAATAAAAATAAATAAAGTAAAATGTGGTAATAGGAACAGGACACTTTTCAAAATCTGTCATGGAGACCCTGAAAACCATAGTAGAAAACATAAGAAATCAAATAGAAAGATAATGATGAAAATTTTCAAATTTGTTATTTTAGCTTTTTGAAAGTATAGTGCATTGCTTTTATCTATAGTTATCCCACTATACAATAGAACCCCAGGACTTTTTTCACTTAACCATAATTTAGTACCCATTGTTCAGCCTTTCCCTAATCCAGCCACCACCACTATCCTACCCACACTTTTGCAACCACCTGTTCTACCCTCAACCTTTATAGGATCAACTTTTTTGCATTCTGCATATGCATGACATCGTATTTCATTTAACATAATGACCTCTAGCTTCATGCATGTTGTACAAATGAGAGAATATCATTTTTATGCCTAAATAGTATTTCATTGTGTATATACTAGATATTTTCTTTATTCATCAGGTGGTAGATAGAAATTTCTAACATGATTTAAATATTGCATAATGTGTACACATATCAAAACATCCCGTGTTACCCTGTGAATATGTACATTTTTACATTTCTATATCTCAGTTAAAATAAATATAATTTAAATTACAAAACTTATGGTAGAGGATTTAAACTAGTAGGCCTAACCCAGATTTGTTTTGCTTGAATGTCACAGAATGAGTACACATAATTTCTTGTAACTAATGTAGTGAATAAAATTATGCATCAGAAGACATGCCAAAGATTGGGAACACCCTTAAATCACATATTTGTTTTCCAGTCTCTCCATTGTGAACAATATTTTCCCCTTCCTCTTCATTAGTACCAAGTATCATCTTCAATATTTTTCAATGTTGTGTCCAATTGCATTTAGAAAAAATTAAATTTAGTTTTCAACTGACAAATAAAAAATGTACATATTAATGTTATGCCATGAAACTTCTTGTGAAGCATTATTATTCTATTTCAAATTTTCTGTTCTGCTGAGAGGAATATTTTTATTTGTTTAACTGATACGATCAGAATTTTTTCTTTCTCAATGCAATAGTAATTCTTTTGACATTCCGGTTATTTCTATCACACATTAACATGGAATTTCTGAGTGACCTTCACCATCTCTACATTTCTAAACTGTGAAACCTGAAACCTTATAAAAGGTTACAATATGTGCTTGTGAAAGACTGGAGCAGAGACCACCAGGGACCATCTGGAAAGAGTCTACTCTAACTACAGTTAACCTGAGCTTTTCTCCTAATATTAGATACTAAGTTGGATCAATTTAACAAGGCTAAACAAATGCTCACCTATGAAGAGCTATGGACAGGAACCAATCAGTGACTTGATAATTAGGTTACATAGAAAGGTGTAGGACAAGAAGAAAATTCCCTATATTAGTCAGCTTTTCATCACTGTGACCAAAATATCTGACAAGAACAACATAGAGGAAGAAAGATTTGTTTTGGCTTATGATTTTAGAGGTTTCAATCCAAAGTCAGTGGACTCCAAGGCAGAAACAAACTTCATGGTGAAGGGGTATTGGGAAGAAAGTTGCTCAGCTCATGACATCTGGCAATCAGAGAGAGAGAGAGAGAGAGAAAGAGGTTGGAGACAAATTAAAGCCTTCCAAAATATACCCAAGGTGACCTACTTGTGCCAGCCAGGCCCCACCTGCCTAGAGTTACCACCTATAGTCCATTCAAATTATAATTCATCAAATGGTTTAATCCACTAATGAGATTACATTCCTCATGATCCAATCTTTTCACCTCTGAATGTTGCTGCACTGAAGACCACAGTTTCAACACATGAGCTTTTGAGGACATTTCAGATACAAATCACAATAGTCTCCCTCATCTAATAATTTAATGTATATTCATAATTCTTGTTAAAATTAATCATTACAGTAAGAGTTTATTTCAAGCAATGTTAACCGTAGAAAAACTATGAGTTATGAAATAAGGTCCAGCTGTCGGAGTAAAGATCAGGAATCAAGACCATAAGATCAAAAAGAGTCAGATCAAACTAATTGCTCTGAGATCCTAAGAATTGCCAGGTGCCAAAGTGGGACAAAGACGAAGGAGAAAATGAAATATAATGACTGATAAAAGCAAACCCACATTCATTTGGTTTATTCCAATGCTAACACACATTTCAATGATGGCTGAATGGATGAATAGTGCTAAAACAAGTGTTTTGTATTGGTATCTGCTGCTGGTAACTTTGTCATTCAGCAGCGATCATAGCCAGATTGCTTTGCCACCCTCTCTTCCATGGTAGCCACATTATTCATACTCCTTTGGGAATGACTGACATCCCAGGGACAGCTCATCTTTTTTGCCTTGTTATTGATATCTTTCTGTGCTCAAGTTGCTCATTGGTGAATTTTCATATGGGCCACAGATATCTTCACATTGTGTGTGGGTGTGTATTTAAATTTCTCATCACATAGCAATAGAATTAGGAATTGATTTGATGCCCATGAATCACTTTAGATTTTTACATTTGACTATGTCTGTTTTTGCAAAAGTAAAACAAAAATAAAACAACAACATATATATTCTGTTTAAAACTGTGCTCATTTGCAATATTTCCTTGTACCATTGTTTCTCTAGGTCATCCCAAAATATGGAACTACCACTAAATTCACCACTTCAATGTGCTGGCATTATACTAAAACAAGGCCCATTTGTTTTTCCTTCTAATTCAATTTTTCATAGTGAATCCCGCACAATGCTAGAAATTCAGGTTGAGAGAGAGAAGATGGAATGTGATCTTTCTTTAAAAATGACATTTTCAGTTTTTTGTTTTTTTGGTTTTTTTTTTGGTACTAGAGATTGAACTCAGGGGTACTCGACCACTGAGCCACATCCCCAGCCCTATTTTGTGTTTTATGTAGAGACAGGGTCTCACTGAGTTGCTTAGCACCTCACTGTTGCTGAGGCTGGCTTTGAACTCGCGATTCTCCTGTCTCAGCGTCCCTAAATGCTGGGATTACAGGTTTGTGCCACCATGCCCGGCTCATTTTCAGTTTTCATGTTGTCCATTGGTACAGACAGATGCACTCCAAAAGAGCAACATAACTTTATTTTTTAATTTTAGTTCATAGAATTATTTGGAGCATTCATTCATCTGGGAAATCATCTAGGGTCTTGATTGAATATATACGCTTTTCTCCATATAAATATTAATCTGTATTGATTTTGTTACTTAAAATGCCCTAAATTAATTATGTAGGAGAATGATTAGACCAAGTGGTCAAGTGTTTTGTGTGTGTGTGTGTTTTCTTTTTCTCTGCTAGTAATACATGCATTAAAACATTTAGCATTGTGATTACTAGAATATTTATTAATTTAGACAATCTGCATTTATATTTTAATTCTAAGTGTATTATAAAGAATGAATACATTCATAGCCATATATTCCCTTCAATTTGGGTTTTCTGGAAAGTAATTGGATTTCTATCTATTTATATTGAAAAATCAATACTTATTTTTTTTTGTTCTATACTTCTCACTCTTTCCCTTCTATGAAAGTTACTGGTTTGTTTAAAACTCAATCAGAAGTTCTTTATCATTTATAAAGTTAGTGATTCTTAATTAGCAAATCAGATGTTGAAAAACATCTTCCATTAATGGCAGTCAAGATGTGCCTATCAGTTTAAGAATGGAAACTCACATTTTACTTCAACTTTCAAAGAATTCGAAAGAATTTAGAAACCCATACAACTTGAATCCTTCAGAATGGTTCTCTTTATTAATATTTCCATGGCTAATTCAGAGAATTTTTATTGTGCTAATCTAAGTGATGCTCAGCTTAATCTACTCTGAAATTCTATAGCATTTCTTAGATGAATGTTACACTAGACTTTTCAGAGCACTGAAATGTGCAGAGAAATAGTCTTGTGTAAGATTATTTAGTAATGTCCTTGCTAATAAATTCCCTAAGCAAGGCAAAATTACAGAATGGTGGTTACCAAGATGTATCAAATATAATCTCAGAGATGTGTGTAACTCATTTAGCTTTCTTAGGCTTAAGTGTATATTTGAGAATGAGTTTGAATTGCATTTGTGAAAACTCAAATGTGCAAATGATAAGTGAATATGTTCACATAATCTGTGGACTATAAAAGGTCACAACTATAAGTAGGCACAGTGGTGCATGCCTGTTATCCCAGCACTTTGGGAGGCTGAGACAGAAGAATCACGAGTTCAAAGCCAGCCTCAGAAATGGTGAGGTGCTAAGATATTCAGGGAGAACTTATCTCTAAATATACAAAATAGGGCTGGAGATGTGGCTCAGGGTCAAGTAACCCTGAGTTCAATCCCCGGTACAAAAAGAGAAAAAAAAGATCACAACTATAGAGGTCACTATAGTTTAAAATATGTGTTTTTGTACACTCTTTAAATTCTTGAAAATTTTGATTTTGTGAAATTCTTTTAAAGCTATTCATATTTGGGGGTAGTGAGTCCAGGCATATACTTTTCTTAACAAAAACAACTAATAAAGAAGTACCCTAGGAGGATTCTTTTCATTATATTAATAATCCAAGGCAAATATGTTAGATTTATAAGTTCTATTTTTATTTTGGTTTTATCATTTGATAGATACCAATTTTTACTAAATTATCACATATTTGTAAGAGTGAAAAAATAATAGCATTTAAAAATATAAAAGTCATTGTCAGTCTGAATACCTTATCACAGCTTTATAAGCTATTTATATGCATGTACTTCTTAAAATACTCAGCTATAAAGATGACAAAGGAAATAGAGCTGTAGGATATTAAAAATTCATTTGGCAAACCTGAACTTAGATCAAGGTTTCTGATAACATTCAAACCTCAGAAAGTATATTTTCATTTGTACATTCTTTGCCTTAACTCAATTGACATTTGTGAGAAGCTATATTTTTATTTCATTTTAAAACTTCAGTAACTTCTTCAAATGTTATTTATCCTCTTGTTGCCCCTAACTTTTATAATCATCTGTCATTTGGGAAAAAAAAATGCTATGGGAAAAAAATGGCATCAGGTTACATGGTCAAAGGAAATGCAAATGTTCCTTTAGGCAATCTTATTCTGAATTTCATTTACATGCAATATAATATTATACAACTAGCTGGAAGATACATTCATACATTTCAAAGAGATTTTCAGAGTGGGAAAAGACAAAGCAATATTCAGAAGTTGAAAAGAAGATGTTATTGATGTAATTTATCGTTTTTCCCTTCACCTGCAAATACTATGCCCTGAAGTCTACAGTAACACTTGGTGGGGGGTGGCTAGGGGAGTCCATAATGGCCTTCAAAGTAAATGTAGTTACTTCTTTCCTATTTAAATATAGTAATGTTTCCTTTATCTATTTCAGTCTTTAAAAATATTTATGATATTCAAATGGTTCCAAAGACATTTGAACATTATGCAGCACTTCAGATGTCAACATTCCCAGTTCTTTGTGTACCTAAAAGATGTCAATACGAAATAGCCAACTTCATCCTAGACAAATGTTTGATTATAAACAGCTGTAAAAAGATCAATTTTTCTATAATAAAGAGAAAATTGAAGCAAAAGTAGCAGGATATTAAAAATAGGATTTAATGGTTGTGAGACTGAAATGAATCCTTTATAAAACAAGCTTGCTCATTTAATTTCTTATAGAGAATGTCTCCACGTAGTCGTATTAGATCCTCTCCAGTTTATGACTACTGGAAATCCAACACATTCTGCATAATTCCTTCATATGTCCCAAATTGGCATGTGACTCAATAAATATTTTTATGGTTATTTTTATCTCTTAGTTTCCTTTAACAAATCATTTCTTCATGCTAATTCCAGATCTGGATTTTATCATCTCTTTCTCACTTTCTTTCCTCACTCTCCTTATTTTATCTCTACTATATGTAGGATGCATTTCTACTTGAATTTTTATGTTTATGTCTTTAGTTTCTATCTTCTTCTATCTTTAGTCTTACCCTTACCTTTGTGTTTAAAAAATGGCTCATGAATACAATTGATATTTTATGAATATTAGCTCACAAGATAACAAATTGTGAGCTAATATTCATAAAATATCTATTAATTAATGATGGTTTGATTTATGATTGTTAACTTTGTAAAGGTGCAAAAGTGATGTGCATTCAATAGAACCTATACTTTGGATTTTTAATGTTTTATATTTTTTCAGGTTAGTAGTGATATGATAACCTCACAGTTTTGAACAATGGCAGCAAGCCACTATTTAGTGACAGCAAGCTCCTATTCACTCACATAGATCATGAAGGTATATAACTGATATCATACAGCTTAATGTTTTGTCAACATATGAAGTTTAGTAGGTTAGGTGTAATAAAGCTATGTGGTTTGGTAGGTTAGGGTTTTTAAATGCATATTTTATTTACAATATTTTTAATTTCCATAACCCAATTTTAAGTCATATATTATAACACTTGGGGTCTGTTAGAATGTGACTTGTAAATCTCCAAATTTAAGGAATGTAATTGTTTATCATATTTTCTGCATTCTGAAGTCCATTGCTGGGTTGGCTCCCACGTTACCATTTACTACTACCTGTATATCTCAGCATAATAAGAACAAGGCAGTTTTCCTAAGACATGCCAATTGCTGGTAGACATGGGCCCACTCTGATTTTCAGAGGAAATTCTGAAAACATTAGTTAATATTTGTATATAATATGTTAGCATATTTTTCTGAAAACTTTCCTTCTTTTTTGTGCTCAGGGTCAGTTTTACATACTGATCAGATAGCTCTCTCAAACTCAGTTGTCTCTCTCCTTGTGGTCTATCACACAGTATTTTCCACTAGTAAAGTCCTTCAATGTTTAATCCCATTTTGACAGTTATTATATTTTCCCTATCAGCTTCAAATCTATCTTAATCTTTTCACTTGTGAGAATATATCTACCCCTTTAAGTTGCTGTCATGTAACAGCTGTCACTGTGGTAAGCTTTGCATTGGAGATTTCTGGACAACATTACAGAAAAGAAAGGGTTTGCTACCTAGTTCTGATGAGCTCACTTGGCAGACAATTGCGCATTACTTCCTCAGGGCCAATATTCTGTAACACTCACAGTTTTCTTAATTCTAACTCCTGAAGTGTACTATGGCCAGCAGCACTCGTTATACAGCACTGACTCCTAGCATCTCCAGCTTTGGTAGTTTTGTAATTAGTATATCACTGGTGAGTCATCTTCCCTCCTCATAAATAGCTTTCCCTAGTTTCCTATAGGAAAAAATTCTAAAAAAGGGGTAATTCCCAGTAGGTCTTTCCAGCAACTTCTTTTGTCTTTCACAAACCATAATATTAGTCTCCCCAACGTTAGGACTCAAGTCATGAAGAAAGGAATACCTTTCTTCATGTTCTGCTTCAACCCTGTGGAAAATGGTCGTTTCTTATATCTGCTACATTGCTTTCTTTAGAGTTCCCTGTACTTACTACCCCCTTGTTCCAACTCCCTTTTGTAGTTTAAACTTCTTTATATTTAGCTTCTCATATTAAAATTATTGCATAACTCATCTTTCTTAAGAGAGTTAGGATTGACACAGCATCTATTTCACAGAAGATTTAGACAATACAAAGCTAACCTCAAAAAATAAATACGATTTTTCTCTTCTTTACCACTGCACTGTAATAGAGGAGACTTTTCCTCATTCTACCTCTTTTTTATTTTGACTCTACTAACTCTATGCCTGGAAGTTCTATGATCTCCAATGAGCTTGTCAAGTCATTCCACAGCAAATACAGATCTTCTCTCCAGTGGATTAGTGATAAAATTTAAAAGCACATTTTCTTAATCATATATAAGAAATATTTAACCTGATAATATAGGCAGGCAGTCTGATTTTGAAAGATTTTAATTTAACATACATTGTTATCTTTGCTCATATTTATCTTTTTATTTTTTCTGTGATAGAAATTAAAATATCACATAGAATTTAAATTTGGTCATTTGACCACCATGTTCCTAGAAAGATTATTGACCAGAGTTCAGACTTTCACAATGATACCAAACTCATCTGAGAGTTACAAAGTCCTTCTTGGTGATAGAGATATTCTAATAAATTTGGTGAATACAACTCTGATTTTTCAATATTTTCCTCATTGATGCTATAAATGTTTCTGAGAAGTTGACTTAATTTTAAAACCGAATCCATTTTAACTATATTTTAAGGTGCTGAAGGGATGAAAATCAGAATTTTCACTAAATGCCAGGAATGCAGACTATTGCATAGGAAGACAACAGGTTCAAATTTCAGTGCCCTTAATCAAAATGACAATGAAATATTTAGGGAAAGAAAAAACAGACTAAAGGGATGGCAGGAAGGAAGGAAGGAAGGAAGGAGATGCTATTAATTTAGAGGAATGGTTTGAAAATGTAGAATAAAAATTTCCATAGTATTATGATGCATTTATATGACAGGTAATCAACTGGAAGTCCATATTACATCTACTCTGAGCATCTTCTCCAGATATTAAACACATAAGAGGAAGAACTCTAAAATATAAGCAATAAACCAAAATGAAGACTTTTCAAAGCAAGAAATACAAATAAAAATATAGGCTGGGCACGGTGGCGCAAGCCTGTAATCCCAGCACTATGGGAAGCTGAGACAGGAGAATTGCGAGTTCAAAGCCAACCTCAGCCATGGCGAGGTGCTAGGCAACCCAGTGAGACCCTGTCTCTACATGAAACACAAAATAGGGCTGGGGATGTGGCTCAGTGGTCGAGTACCCTTGAGTTCAATCTCAGGTACAAAAAAATAAAAAAAATATATATATATATATACATATATATTTGTGTATATATGTATGTATATATTTATAAAGAAGATCTGGAGGAAAGAGAACACAGAGTTGCAAATGCAGAAAGAAATCTGCCATTTGGCAAACTCTACCAATGAGTGTAGGCTGCAAAAAAAACAAAAGTAAGGGAAAATAACAAAAAATCAACAAAGAAGACAAAAAAAATAAAAACAAGAAGAAATATGCACAAATTCCAGTTCTTATTTGAGAAGCAAGATACACTGAAGATAGGGAAAGTGAAAAATAAGAATTACAGCAATTTTTTCAGAAAATACACAAACAAAAATTATGGAAAAAAATACAATTCAGTACACATAGAGCATATTTTTCAAAGTTAAGGACAAATACACATGCAAAAACAGAAAAATAAGTATGACATCATTGATTTTCATCTTATTGATTTCATGAGAAATATTAAAGGAAGTTCGTGTAGAACCTTTCTGAAATACAACTAAATCTTCATCTAAAGAAAGAAATGAAGAGATTCTGAAATTATAAAAGTATAGATACATTTTTTTCCTCATTCTCATTTGTTCTATAAGGAAATTGAGGTTCTCAAGCAAAATAAATGATGTGGTATGGAGTTGATAATATATCAAAAGTCATATGCATGGCAGCAGCATGAAAAATGGAGAAATTATATATAGTATATTTGACCCTCCCTGGTTTGACACTGGTCTATTCAACCAATTGTGGATCAAAAATAGAAAAAAATCATTGGTGACTATAATAAACATGTAAAGATTTTTTTGGCATTAATTCTTAATACATTAGTACCATTTACACAATATTTACATTATGTTAAGTATTTCTAGTTATCTAGAGATGATTCAAAGGATAGGAGAAAATGTATCTAGGTTATATGCAAATACTTTGTCCTTTAATATAAAGACAGAGAATTCATAGCTTCTGGAATCCTGTGGGGTCCTAAAATTAATTTCCCATGGATGGCAAGAGATGACGATATGCTTTTTTAAAGTTCTTAAAATACAGGAGAAGATCCCAGGTGCTCTGGCGCACACCTAAAATCCTAGTCGCTTGGCAGTTCAGACAAGAGGATTGCAAGTTGAAAGTCAGCCTCAGCAAAAGCAAGGTGCTAAGCAACTCAGTGAGGCTCTCTCTCCAAATAAAATACAAAACAGGTCTGGGGATGTGGCTCAGTGGTTGAGTGTGCCTGAGTTCATTCCTGGTATAAAAAAAATACAGGAGAAGCATAAATCCTAATGTGCAACTACTCAGTCAATAGTAGACATAAAATGGAATATTAAAAAATATAATTTAAGGCAGATGAAGAAAGAGTGAGAAGGGCAATAAAGAAGAAATGGAATAAATAGTAAACAATTGACAGCATACTAGGTAGATTTAAATCAGCTACATTAATGATTACATTAAATTAATTTATATTGATTTCAAAACTTAAAGACTGAGAGAGTGATATTTGTTCAAACAAGTAAATTGGTTCATATGCTGTCTCTGACAAATCATGTTTAAACATAAATATGAGCAAATATTTGAACAGAATGGAAAAACTAGGCCATGAAATTATTAATTAAAAAATAAGACAAATTGACTATATTATGATCAGAAGATACAAACCTCAAACTTCACATAAGTGAATTCACCATTAATATATAATAATACTAAATGTATAGGCAATTAGTAACAGAACTTCGACACTCATGAGGTGAAAATCACAAATCACAAATTAAAAATAGAGTGATACACTATTATAATTGTGGAATTTGACACTTCTTTCTCAGTAACAGAACATTCAGAAAATCAATGAGAGAACAAAAGATCCGAGCAATTATCAATCAGCTTGGTCTATTGACATCTCTTATACTTTCCAGCAAAAGGAAAGTATGCTTTTCAATGCTCAAAGTACATTCACTAAAACATATTGCCTGACATCAAATAAATGTTAATGTATTTTTAAAAATTGAAAGCACATTGAATATCATCTTTTATTACACTGGAATAAACTAAAATGTATTATTAGAAAGATAATAAATATTAAATAACAGGAAAATAAATAATACACTTTTAAATATAAAGTATATGTCAAATAAAAAAAATCACAAAAGAATTAATAATATGCTTGGAATTTAATGCAAAGGAAAATATAGCATTTCAAAATTTGTGGGATTTATGTAAAGTAGGATTTAGTGGGAAATTTATAGCAAAACATTAAGGAATGAAATCAAGCAAAATATAAAGTTGAACTACATTATGACCAAACAAGGCTTAATCTAAGAATGTAAGATCAATTTATCACTAAATATTTAACTAGCTACTTTAGAAATAAATTTTAGAAATATGATCATTTCAATTAGATAACTAGATATGAAAAACAAAACAATACCAAATAAATCTTATTACAATACCATGTCCTATTTTATTCATTTAGAATGGGTCATAGATTTTAATGTAAAAGATAAAAATAAAAGGGTGGCACAGTGTTGCAGACTGGTAATCCCAGCGGCCAAGGAGTCTGAGGTAGGAGAATCCAGAGTTCAAAGCCAGCCTCAGCAAAAGCGAGCTGCTAAGCAACTCAGTGAGACTCCTGTCTCTAAATAAACTTACAAAATAGGAAGCCGGGCGCGGGGGCTCAAGCCTGTAATCCCAGCATTTAGGGAGGCTGAGACAGGAGAATCGCAAGTTCAAAGCCAGCCTCAGCAATGGTGAGGCGCTAAGCAACTCAGTGAGACCCTGTCTCTACATAAAACACAAAATAGGGCTGGGGATGTGGCTCCAGTGGTCGAGTACCCCTGAGTTCAATCCTCAGTACCAAAAAAAATAAAATAAAACAAAATAGGGCTGGGGATGTGGCTCTGTGGTTGAGTGCCTCTGAGTTCAATCTCCAATACCAAAAAAAGACAAGAAATTTTTCAGAAACAAGAAATAATATTTAAGATGTAAGGGTACAATAAGATTTCTTAATAAACATTGATATAAAATTAAAATAAAACATGTTCAATTGGATTTATGTATGCATAGGAACCATTAAAAATGAGCTAAAAATTGGAAAAAGATATTCACAATATATAGGATCAATATTTAACCTTCATAAAAATCTCTTTAGAGTAAGATAAGCAAAAAATTGATATGGTTAGAATTGGTAAAATTTTTCAATATACATTTTCTGAAATCAAACATTGAAAATGTTAGTATTCAATATTTAAATATTTTATAAATCAAAATATTGAAATCAAATATTAAAAAGCATATGAAAACCTGTTCATGATCATAATTCATAGATCCAATGTTATGCCTTTAGATTTAGACAGAGATCAGATAACTAAGGGTATCAAGGCTGCCAATGCCAAGTTTTGGCTAGGATTTGGAGCAGTGAGAACTTGTATATTGCTTGTGGGAATGTAAGTTTGTTGATCTGCTTTAAAAACTAATGATAATAATTTTATATATATGCTAGGTCTTAACCAAAAAATAGCACACCTATATTTATATACAAGAGAAATTATGCTTAACAAAAAAGACAACAGACTCAAAATAGTTTATACTATGTAAAATACACCTGAATTTCAAGAATAGACAAAACTGATCAAGGGTAATATATGTTGTATTTTTTGTATGCTAAGATTTTAATTACTGGAAGGAGGTTTCATAATTTCTTTACCTTGATATGGATGATGATTTCATGGATACATATGTATGTTAAACTGCAAAGATTTGTTCATTAAGAAATATGATTCTTTTGACATTTTACTGCATATATGCATATTCCATTTTTTTATTTTGGAAAAGAAGTAAAAATATAAGGGAAGATTTAAATGACTAGCTTTTCATATCTTATACAAATTTTCAGAAGGTTTTTAAAATGTAAATTAATATATTTAACTCTAAGAATGAATATGGATATTTACTTACTTTCAAATCAGTTGGACCCATTAATTACATCTTTGGTTACCTATTATATGGCAGAAGTAATAGCTATGACAGTGTCCTTGGCTACTATTTCTGAGAAATTTCGAACAAAAAAATGTGTTCTAGAACATAAAGTATTTATTTCAATTTATATAATATCCATATAATATATATAATGTTTTTATTATGAGCATTTAAATACTTTAGCAAAATTTCTGCAATAGCATGTGTATTATCTTCATCATATATATTAACAAATTTAATGTAATTTTCTTCATGTTTCTTCATGATTCAATTAAACTTAATCATATATAATATTTTTGTGATATTAGTCTCATACTACATCCTGTATGTAAGAGAGAAAGGTACTTCTATACTTTGCCTGTGTACAATGACTCTTTTTTAAAGTCTGTAATATGGCTTCCTTAATGTACTGAGGGCATAGTACCTCTCAGGTGGTATTTCTTTGATTATCTTTAATTGAAGTTGGATTAAGAGAGAAGTTGGTGGGTGACAATTTAAGTTTAACTTCTGTGAGGATGACTAATTAAATTGCGGATGACTCTGCCTTCTCTTGGTCAAATTTGATTTTATAAGATCCATAACTAATTTTGAACATTGAAAAAAAAATTCTTAACTTTATATTTCAATTAACTAAACACAACATTTGGAAGTTCTCATGTTCTGCTAAACTCTGGATTGAATGTCCAGACACACCAGGTTTCAAATTAATAGAGCTGCAAAACTCAAAAGTGCAGAGGTGGCTGAACTCAAACCAATGAGAAACTTGTTGGAAGGCAAGCCTCTGTAAACCTCCTGCTTGAGTTGCTTTGCCGCAGGCTAATTCCATAGGAAACTCTTATCCTTATTATTATTTAAAACCCAGTCTAGAGGGGCTGGGGTTGTGGCTCAGTGGTAGTGTGCCTGCCTCTCAAGTGTAAGGTACTGGGTTTGATAAATAAAGGTCCATTGACAACTAAAAAAAAAAAAAAAAAAAACAGCTTAGGCACTGGTCTCCAAAGGTTTCTATGTTAGGTCAGTGGAGGGCGTCCATTGGGGGCCACTAGGGCAGCCGCAGGTAATAAAGCAGCAAGTAGTCCCCATGTGCAGAGGAGCAGCCAGCCGGACGCTAATGTAAGCAGTAGTGGTGCCTCCTGTCAATCAGCAGGCTTTTCCTGACTCACCCTGGAAAGACTCTGACCTCAGCAGGATCCCCTGACCCTCTCTTCCTGCCTTAAGCCCTCCCCTTCCTGACTGGGCCTTTTAAAATTTTCTGTAGGGTGGAACACATGCACAATTCTCCCAGACACATTCTGATGGATGGGAGAGTTTAGCCCGAGAGCATATTTCCAATAAAGGCTTGCCCAGTGGTTTCAATTCGCCTCCTTTTAGTCATCTGGCTTTACATTCTACATGGCTTCCTTAAATCACATTCTGACTAAAGCAATGTATATTGAGAAATTAATTTGAAGTTTGATAATAGCCTAGAATTTTAAAAATATGAGGTTCCCAGAAAAAGTAAAATGAAACCAAACCAATTTTGCACCGTTTCCATCAAACTTCTAAATGAAGATAAAGTAAATGTAATTCATTTGTGTAATATTTTTTATTTTATTCTTTCTCCTCTGTGAAACTTATATCCAGAAACAGGTATTTCAATAATGGGTTTGAACTGTGAAACAATAATAAAACTTCCAGCTGGGTGGAACTAATGACACATGTAACAAGGGTTTTGAAAGTATTCTTATGATTTAAATTAAGTAATTAGTGTTTTTTTAAATTACAGTTCCAATTTGGACAATTGCACTCTTCATAATGCTTCATGTTTTGACACTCTCGTTTGCTATGATCTAAGTAGAGTTAAAGTTTGGTTAAAAGGATTATGCAAAATAGCCAATGATTATATAATTACATCAATAATAGTAATATTGTTAATTTAGGTCAAAATAAATGTCTATGAGTGGGGCGTGGTGGTGCATGCCTGTAATCCCAGCACTTTGGGAGGCTGAGACAGGAGAATCGTGAGTTCAAAGCCAGCCTCAGCAACAGTGAGGTACTAAGCAACAAAGTGAGACCATGTCTCTATATAAAACACAAAATATGGCCAAGGATGTGGCTCAGTGGTTGAGTATTCATGAGTTCACTCCCTGGTACCAAAAAAAAAAAGTTTGTGAAAAAAATGTGTTTTTGTTTTGTATTTTTGTTTTTTGCTATTACTATATACTCATTTCTTGAATATGAACTGACCATATATTAAAATGTGCAAGCTCTCTGAACTGAAAGAATGTATTATCAATTACATTTTAGAAACTGAGATTTGACTGTGTTTAATTATTAATTATTTTGATGTGCTACTAAGGGAGCTACCCTAAAGTTTCTTCTTAGATCATATCCTTTCTTTTAAAGTTACTTTTTATTTTCATTTTTTGTGATGATGAAAAAAACACATGGATACATAAGAATTGCAAAGTAGTATGCAAAATAATGAACACTCTCTGAGCTGAACTTCTGCTATCCTCATCATGATTCCATTCTTGTCAAAGACAGACACAATAGTGCAAACTTTCTTTTTTAGTACAATGTGGTCTAGAAAGTCTATGCAAATATAAGAGCTGAAAGTTTTTCTTAAGAAAAATTCAGACCGGAAATTCAAGACATTATGGAAGAGAGAAAAGCTTTTATTCTTTCAAATGCTGATACACAATGGGTTCTTAAGGAGAAAGAAAGAAGAAAAGAAAGAGATCATATTTGCTTTTACTCTCCACTTTCTACAAGCACTTTCCCAGAAATACCTGTGAAGGAACAGAAGCAAAATAGAAAGTGAAATGGCTGTGAAAAGTGTGGAGTGATTTCTGTAATTCTAATAGATTAAAAACTTCAGAATCATATTGCATAAAGGCAAAATCCACCAGTCGTGCTTCTGCTTAAAAAATGTAAATGTAAAATGTAAAATAAAGTTTAAGAATCAAGTATAAAAATATTAGTTATTAATAAATAACATTAGCAAAAATATTGGATCCTTACTACCAAAGAAATTATCATGATCTTGGCAAGATTGTATGCTACTAAAATATAAAGAAAAATGTGTGACTATGAGTTCATTAAACATACTTTGCTTACAATTATCCCCATAGTTGCAGGCTGTTGTGCACTTCTAAAATAAATGCTGATGTTTATAAAATACTAAATAATTCCAAAGCTAAAGCAATTGTTCTGAACTCTTTCACCATGATGCTGCTCATAAATAGTATATGAAATACCTCACCTATCAAGACCTTTATTATTGAATGTGATTTAAATAATCTCAGCCTAAACACTTCCTAATTGTCCCGTATCCACTAAATCTACATGGAGTATTCTCCTGTTATGTACTCTAAGCATGAGTCTTTTATGTGGAATCTTTCAAATGTTTGCACTTTCAAATTATTCTGCCCTACTCTTTTAATCAATCATAATGTTAATATTTTTCATTGTACTGAAAAGAAATAAGTGAAAAATAAATATGAATTGTCTAAGCAACTTTATCATGTTATTAAATGATACCAGGTCATACTTCTAGTGATGCCAAATGAAATCCTTGGCTATTGTTCTTTTTAATTTCCACAACTGTAAACTAAAGTATTGTTAGATTAGATAGACCTTTTCTTTTTTTAAGATATCCATCAATTCTTCAATCATTCTAGTAAGATAAACATAATTTTCAGAGTATCTATTTTTTAAATTTGGAGAAAAAGTATGCTTAGTTTTGCATTGTTTATCAAATATAAAATAAGGTATCAAGGTGATTCTCTTTATTGTTATTTCCAATGACTTTGAACTTTATGCTATTTGAAAGAAATATCATCCATATGCATATTTAGCTGCAAAGTTTAATGAGAAATTTAATCTAATTAAAAAGCAAAATATATATGTATATTTTCTGATTAATCATTACACTAAAAATCTAGTGTTTTTTATTATTTGCAATATTGCCATCTTATCTAATTATTGGGGCACATATTTTATCCAAAATGAACTCATATTATCAAAAAAAGCTGGATGTTCAATGCCATAACATTACATTATTGTTAGGAATTAATTTATTTAAATAAGAAACCAATTTAAATTAGTCTTAAATTATCTTGTTATTACCTTGCAGTAAACTATATTTTTTAAAATTCCTAATATGTACCAAAACTAGAGCTAAGTTTACTTATAATCTTTGCAGTCAAGTAAAATTTGATTATCTCTGTTTTACAAATGAGGTCATCTAGAAAGTGAATCTAATTTATTCCAAGTAAATTTACTTTATTATTATGAGATAAGTAGAGGATTCAAACTCAGGTCTAACTGTAATTACCATACTTTTTATACCACCACTGTGCCTAAGAAAATGGGATATCCTAGACAAATACAAAGTGGAAATCAAAGGATTAAAATATTTATACAACAAGCATTTTCAAAATGTAACTATGTATAGCAATGTTTTTTCACCAAAAATCTTCTTATCCAATATTTGTTTGATTTATATCTGTAAAAATCTTTTGCTTTGATGTAGCAAAAAGAAAAAAGCATTCTGAATGCTGAGTTTATTAGTCATCTCTCCCAGATGCATGCGATGCTAGTTACAGTTTTGTTGCCTTATCTTTTTCTCATTATGCTGCATATATATGTGCCCATTCTTATTATGATGTCTTCTGCTGTCTATTGTGTTATCTTTTATTTTTTTTGGTACTGGGGATTGAATTTAGGAGTCCACAATCACTGAGCCACATCCCCAGCCCTATTTTGTGTTTTATTTAGAGACGTGATCTCACTGAGTTTTTTAGCGCCTTGCCTTTGCTGAGGCTGGTTTGAACTCACCATTCTCCAGTCTCAGCCTCACAAAGTGCTGGGATTACAGGCGTGTGCCACCGAGCCTGGCTTGTTGTGTTATTCTTTACCAATATGTGATCTGTTCTTTATATGATACTATGTTTTGTTTATGTGACTTCTTCACTTATATTTTTAAGTCAATAATTTTTTTCCTCAGTTTTTTTTATCATCTTTGCTAGTATTTTTCTACCATCTAAAACAATTTTCTCATCCCTTTTTAAATGTTTTAATCTCAAAAAGTGTAATTTAAGAATTTTTGTTTATGGAAAATATTATTGTTAGGTCGGATCAGGGTCCAGGATGTCCAATTAGAGGGACTGGTCAGGGCAGCTGCGAGCAGGGCAGCTACAAAACAGAGCTGCCAGCCAGATGCTGACGTCACCAGTAGACATGCCTCCTGTCAATCAGCGGGTTTTTCCTGACCTATCCAGGAAGGATTCTGGTCTTTTCTTCCTGCCCCTAAACCCTCCCCTTCCTGACTGGGCCTTTTGAAATTCTCTCTACACCGGAGCCCCAGCGCCATTTCTCCTGGACACACTCTGATGGATGGGAGAATTAAGCCCGAAAGCGTGTATTTCCAATAAAACCTTGCTGAGCGGCTTTAATTCATCTCTTTCTAGTCCTCTGGTCTTTACAATTATTTTCCTTAAATTTCAAATTATTTAATTTAAGCCATTTATATTATTGAAATTGACATATTACTAGTATAATTTCTTTATTTCATGCTTCTTATTTATAGTACTTAATTTTTATTTCTATTTTCTTGCCAGATTGCCCCTCGATAAAAGGTTTTCTCTTCCATTGATTTGATGTCTGTGTTGTCTATTTTTCTCATTTGTTTGTAAACAAATGAGATTTAAATGATTTTAATGATTTAAGTGATTTTAAATGATTTTAAAAACCTACCCACATTTCCATAATGCTAGTTTGAAATAATCAGTAGTTATGTTACAAATGCTTTAAAATTCTTTCTGGTTTACTTGGCTCCACAAACCCTCACTCCCCCAACTTAAAGCAAAACATTATAATATACGCTTTTAATTCATTACAATGAAAAATGAGAAATCAAAAATTTAATTTTAATTTTCAATAAAACTTAAAAAGCACATGTAACAAAAGCTAAAACAGACAGATATGATTATTATGTCAAACTAAAATGCTTCTTTCCAGGGAAGGAAACAATTAATAAAATGGAGAGAGAATTTGCAGAATAAGAAAAAAATTTACAAACTATTCATACAACAAGGAATTAATAAGAGAGTATAATATGAACTCAAGTAACCTATCTGCAGAAAAAGATTTAATTTCAATAAAGAAAAATTAATCTCAATAAACATTTATGAAAAGAAGATATACACATGAATAACATTCTCAAAAAAATTCTCAATATCACTAATCATCATTAAAAGAATCAAAACCACAATGAGATATTGCCTCACTTCAGTTAGAATGGTTATTATTAAGTAAAACAATAATCATAAATGCTGGCTAGGAAGTCAAGAAAGAAGAATATGTATACACTATTGATAGAAATGTAAATTAGCTTAGCAATTATGAAAAACAGTTTGGAAGTTCCTCAAAAAATTAAAAATAGGACTACCATATGATGCAGCTATCTTACCATTGGGTATATATCCAAAGAAAGAAAATCAGTATGTTGATGAGACAGCTGCACCCCCATGTTTATTGCAGCACTATTCACAGTAGCAAGGAAATAAATTCAACTAAGTTTCCATCAATACAGGAATGGTTTAGAAATGTCATATACAAACATGATAGAATATTATTTTGAGATAAAAAGGAATTGAATTCCTGACTTGTTCATTACACATTACGTACATGTATAAAGATATTCCACAGTAGTCTGTAAAATATATGAAATCATGATGTGTCCATTAAAAATTAAATAAATTCCACAAATTAGGAGAGCAAACCAGAATAAATGATTCTCAAATCACTTAAAGGAGTCCTATTCAGTACAGGTAGTCTTAGAATGATTCAATGATTTTGTAATCAATAGTGCATATGTTTGTATTTCAAAATAGTATTTCATTGTATGAATATGTCATAATTTGTTTATCTGTTCATATAATAAATGACATCAATGATGTAATACTACTTGTATATTAGAATGGCAAAATTTAAAAGACTGATATTATTGAGTATTGGGGATGATATTAAGGAAATCATATACTGCTAGCAGAAATAAAAAACAAAATAAGCACTTTGGAAAACAATTTGGTACTGTTATAAGTAGTTAAACATTAATTATCATAGGGTCCAGATATTTTACTCTCAGCTATTTACACCAAAAAAGGAAACCATATTTTCATCCAAGAAACTTCTAAATTGACTTTCAAAATTAAACTACTTGGTATTAATATGAAGTATGTGTTAAACAGAATTGCCACCCATTCAAACAATGAAAACTATGTAATAGATGATTACAATACTAGAAAAAAATAAATGGCATTATGTTTCAAGATAATGCAGAATAAATTAGTGTTTATTTTTAAAAGCTCATTAAGCAATAAATTTTAGGTCATTTTATGATTTTAAAACATATGGTCAAAATTCCAGAATAATCAGGGAGCAAGTAAAAAGTCATACATAAGTAAAAAAAATCCCTCGTCCAAGAAAATAAATGAGACTAAAACAAAGTGGAAATGAAAACTAATAATTTTAACACAGTGGTTGACATACCTCTCTATGCATTAGAATGACCTGAGGGGACTTTAAAAGTTCCTACTGTTCATATTACACATATTGATTTTATAACAATGTCTGAAGCTAGAATTCAGGGAATTATGTACAGCAAGGAAGCTGTATATTTGTATTAATGTAGGTTTCTTCTGTTGGCCAAAATTATAAAAATAGTAAGAATATAATGTATTTACATAAAATAATATAAAGGGATTTTTTATAAAATATCTGCAAGCTCAAAATTTTAATATCTTTGACAGTAGTTTCCACTTTTAGAATTTTAAACTGAATTAAATATTATACAATGTATGCATATATTCCTTTAATATGAACAACTTTGTGTTTTTGTGTATCAGCCAAAAATAAAGAAAATTAAAGGAAATTTTCTTTATATAGAGATTGACAGTGTATGATATACAATGTAGAATATTTACATTCTACTATATATTATTGGTTAAATACTATACATAAATTTAAATGCAGAAAATAAGTCCAATTTTTATGAAGATCAACATACTAAAATCAGATTAAAAATATATTTGAATTTTTTGAGGACCCATTCTAATCTTGTATTTGAGTTACTTTTAGATTCATACATTATTTTTGCATTTCCAGATATTAATGCTAATCAAGGTAGATACAGTGTTTACATCCAATCAATAGTACATTTCTCATAAATCAACTGTGTATTGAAATGTTTTATTCTTTTTTCCTTTTTTAAAAACTAGAGAACTTGCATTATCTATATTATTTATTTAAAACTCACATGGTCTAGTTATCAAATATTTGCCCTTTAGATTTTCTCACAATGTAAATTTTATTAATTGAAGCATTATAATGCAGTTCAACATCTTCCTCTGTCTAAAGGTCCTGTAATTGACAGCTGGATCCAGAAATTTGATCAAACTTGGATTTTATTCCTTTGGAACAAGTCTACCGTGGTGATACGTTCCTTCGTTAGAAGGCACAATATATTTGTATTTTATTTTTTCATGTGTTAATCCTCTCCAGTATGCAGACCCATTCATTCAATGTGGTTTTCATAATGATGATTCGCTGATTCTAATGTTAATGGCAGGAGATTTTGTCTATCTGAAGGTCATTCAAAAGCAAATTCTTTAGGAAAAACACATGGGAAAAATGCTCTTTGATGTCATGAATGTTGATATTATTTATGAACTTCATACTTTAAGGTCATTTTAAAAATTCATGGTTAGTTTTTGTTCATTAGTTTTTATTTTTTAATTTTTGAGACAAAGTCACATGTTGCCCAGGCTGGCCTCAAACTGCGGGGCTCAAGAAAGACTCTAAAGTACTGGAACTTACAGGAGCATGGCAGTACATCCTGCTTTCTCCTCTCTTATAAACATTGTACTCCATCTTGTCATTAAAATATTTCTTTTAAAATGTTGATCATCACTTATTTGTTAATTTAGAAACTACATCCACTTTTTGCTTGAAAAATATTTTTCATCCATGAAAATGAAAATATTTTTTCTTTCAAATGTAATTTTACTGACATATTTTGTTTGGAGTCAGTAGTTTTAGTATACAATGTGTTTTTTTCAGTTGTGAGATTCAAAACATTTTTATTGATTTGTCAAATGCTCCATTATATTTTTATTATATAGTCGTTTTGCATTTTGGTTTTGTTGTTCAAGGAATCTCATCTTCTTTTCTGAATCTATTTAATTTTGTTTAACTTTTTAAAATATCTTTACATTTTTATTGTTATTTTTATTTATTTTTAAAATTGCCTTTTGTGTGTGTGTGTGTGTGTGTGTGTGTGTGTGTGTGAGGGATTGAACCCAGGGGTGGTTAACTAAGGAACCACATCCCCAGTTTTTTTGTTTTGTTTTGTTTTGTTTTGTTTCCTAGAAAATGTCTTGCTAACTTGCTTAGGGCCTCACTAAATTCCTGAGGTTGGCTTTGAACTTGGGATCTGCCTACCCCAGCTTCCTAGGATTATAGGCATTATGCCTGGCTAAAATTGACTTCTTAACTATTATTTATTTTAATGATTTTTTGGTGTTCAATCTTCTCTATATGCTTTCTAATTTAACCTAGACTTCTGTAACTATTTTATTTATGATTATTTCTTGAATTTTTCTACATTTCCCATTATTTCCAATTTTTATTCATGCAGTATTCTTTCATGATTTGTTTATTTTTAAATGTATTTTAATTTGCTCTAAATATTGAGTCATAGTTTCACTCATAAGTAATTTTTTAGAAATGTGTATTTAAGAATGTTAATATTTTTATCCTCTTGATGTGTTTATCATGTGTAGGTTTGGAACCTATGTACGGGTTTTATGGAAATAAACTTTCCATCATTCATTGTAATGTGAAATTGTTTTCCTAGAGCTTTTAAAAAAATGTTTATTTCACATATTTTCTGAAATTATTGACATTGATATCCAGATATCTTTTTTGTGTTTTATTAGACAATCTGTATAATGATTTATTATATATTTTTTGTCCCTCACTTTTCCAAGCATTTATTTCTTCCGACACTCTGTTGTAATTCTAGGGCTTACCTTGCTTCATTTTCATTCCTTGCCCACAGACACTTCTCCGTGTGGAATGTTTTCCTAGAAAGAAGCCGAGTTGACTATTTTGAGACTCATTCAATCAACGCATTTGGCACTCATTTGTTACTTCTAAGCCAAAATGTTTTCCAGTTTTACCTGCTGTTTTCCGATTGTCTGCTAGAATTTCCACTAAATATCAGAATCATTTGTTTTTTGGGGCTTTCATTCAAGAATAATAAATAAAATTGGTTTATTTTGTTGCTTTAATGAAGAATGATTGGCATAAAATTAGAATTTTTGAAAAGTTTCTAATTAGAAATTTTGAATGGATATTCAACTGCAAACCCATCACTGATATCAAGTTAAAGGACACATTCATCACCCCTAAATATATTTTATCATGCCCCTCTACAGACCATCCTCATATTTTGTAGAGTATTTTTCTGTCCTGCAGATCAATTTTATTGTAAGAAAATATCCATAACATAAAATTTAACTTTTATACTTTTGAATACAATTCAGTAGTATTAAGTAGTTTCTTATTGTTGTACTATCACTACCACCAATGATATCTACAAGTATTTTGTCATGTCAAACTGAAATTTAAAATAATTTTAGAACACACATTTATATGGGACTTGCATCTTGAATATAAAAGGACATCTACAACCCAATGATAAAAAAGGCAAATAATCCAATTACATAATGGAAACATGATTTTAATAGGTATTTCAGACATTTGTCTAATGAAGTCATACTATGCAGTTTGTCATAAGTGCAAATCAAAATCACAATGTAATGTCATTTTTCTACTAACTAGCATAGTTATGATCAAAAAAATTAGACAATAGTACATGTTGGCAAGAATGTGGAGGTATTGGAACCCTCTCATATTGCTAGTAGGAATGTCAAAGGGTATATCTATTCAGAACACAGTATGGTAGTTCCTCAAATAGAGAAACATGAAGTTGATGAATGGGCAAAGCCTTTCCTTGGTATATTTTAAAAATAAATGAAAACATGTTCACACAAAAAGTGTCATGTAAATTTCATAGCAGTATCATTCATAATAGCCAAATGTCTAATATGAGTTCTTTGTCTTACTGGATAAAATGTACTAACATTTTGTTAAAGTGCTTTTATCTATGCTTATGAAAAAAGCATTAGCTATTAGCTTTCTTTTCTTGTGTTTATATGAGTGGTTTTGTATTCAAGCTTATGCTGGTCCCTAATGATGTGAAATTTATTAATCCTTTTCTATATTATAAAATACATGTGCAAGATTAAAGGTCTTTTTTCTGACATTTTTGCTATAATCCACTGGGAAAGCCATCTGGGTTTAGATTTTTTCTTTGCACATATTTTGTGTTTCCCACTATAATCTATTTTCAATACTAAACTGCATTTATAAACAAGTGTGTATTTGAATCTTCTTTTACATACTGTCTGATAAACTCTTCCTTCCTACTAGAATTTTTTAGATAGTTCATTTAAATATAATTCTTGATGTGACTGAATATTTTAAATATTTTATTGCTATTTTCCTATTTATTTTTAAAATCCCCTTTCCTGTATTCTTGTTTCTATATTTTATTTTATTACTCCAATTCATTTGTTGAAATTTTGGCTGAACATCTTTGAATTATACTTCAGTAATTCCTGAATGAATCGTAATCTACATTTTTGACAAATTGAAATCTTAATTAATTCTGAATTTTGGTAAAATATAGAAAACTTATATCATTATATTTTTATTTTCATCCATATGGTTTGCTTAAATAATATACTCCACTTATATGCCTCACCAATTTAACAATGGAATATTATAACTCTTGCTTTAAATCAGAGGTCAGTAAATGAACTCTGGGTCATATGTGGCCTACCATGTGTTTTTGTAATCAAAGTTTTATTAGAACACTGCTGCACCCATTAGCTGAGGAATGTTTATGTCTGCTCAATGATACTACAGCAAAGTGAAATTGTTGTGGTCAACTTTTTATATCTTATTGCTGAAATACTTACAT
>CM053408.1:31183788-31246667 GCA_028644305.1 Xerus rutilus
TTCAGAGGAAATGGGTAGTGTGTCCACATATAGTGGAAAGGATGGAAGAACAAAGGAATTGCTAGTTCTTTTCATACTATTTATAAGATCACTGATTGCATTAATGAGGGTGGAACTGTCATAGACTAAGGGCTTGCATTTTTGTACCATTGCACTAGGGATTAAAACCCCAAATGAACTTTAAAAGAGAAAGCACACATTGAAGCCATAATAAATCCCTTTTCTATATCCAGATTGTTATCTAGCATAATTTTCCTCCAAATTGAGGATAATTTTTGTGTTATTGTATTTTTTAGTATATATATGCTGTCAGCAAATATTTAGAGTTGTTGCTTTCTTTAATATGGAAATGTATTTAATCTGCCTCTAATTTTGGAAAGTATTATTCTGAATAAAAATCCTGCTTTTTTTCAATGCTTTTGATAAATCTTTCTAGCTTTTTACATAGTGTATTGTTTCTGATGAGAATCCAGTTTTTAAATGTACCATTGTTATCATGAATAAAATGCATTCTTCTTTTGCCTTTCTCATTTTTTTCTTGATTTCTTTTTCAGGTTTTGTTGAATTTGAAACTATAAGTTGATATTTTACTACAACTTAAGGTGTTTTCAGCCACTAGTTTTTTCATTACTATTTGTCCTTACTTTTCTCACTTACGTTTTTATGAGACTCAAATAATATATGCTATAAGATTTTGATATTATTTCATAGGTCTGTGAGGTTCTGTTCATTTTTATTTTAATCATTTGCTCTCAGATTTTCAGGCTCAGTTTATTTTATTGTTTCATCTTAAAGTTCATGTCTGCCATCTCAAAGCTGCTGTGGAGGCTATTAATTGTTTTTTCAACTATTTTATTTTTCACTTCTAGAACATTTGTTGTATATGATTACTTTCAGTTGTATGTTTACATTCTATATCATTTCACACAGTATTAGTATATTTTCTTTAGTTATTGAAAAAGGATTTTTTTATATTTGAAAAAATATATAAAAACATATATTTATATATGTTTATATATACATGTATAAATATATATATACATATATAAATATATATATATATTTACATTCTGTGTTCACTTAAATGCCTAGACTTAATTGGAATCAAATCCTGTTGAACAGATATTTTTCTGGTATCAGTTAATGATTTTTTTTTGACATCTAAAAAATTTATTCAAAAATTGGACATTGCATGTAATATATTTGAATGTTTCTGCAATTTTAGTGCTATTGCCCATAGATTGTTGCTGTTCTTATACTTGGTAATTAATTTACTTAAGTCCAACTTGTGGCTTTTGTCTTCTCAAATGTTCAGCATTAATGATTCTTCTTAGGTTTCCATATCTACTTGCATTTCTTTGTCTTTCTTTAGGAAACATTTCACAGAGTGTATATATGCCTTCCTTTAGCATTCCTATCATGAGAGGTTATGATGCAGTGAAATTAAAGCTAGGTTCATTATTGTGGGTAAATATTATAATTTCTGTCCTTATTCTGATGTTGAAATTAGAAATGTTGCTGAAATATATTCCTGATAGAATTTTCACTTCCTCCTCTCCCCCTACAAACACACACGCACAAATACACACATGCACAAAAACACACACGCGCGGATACACAAAACATAAATTTTCTTTGGGAAAGTTGTCAATTTCTTCCAGCTTATAATATGTGTATAATTTTTACTGTCTTCACTCTGTACAAATTGTTTGTCATTAATTACATTAATACTCTCATTTTAAAAAATTTTGAAATATTCATCATTGTTCCCAACTTCCTTCCTTCCTTGGAAATTTGTTTTAAAATATTATGCATTTAAAATATCTTCTCTCTCTCACTATTCTGTGTGTAATCTTGTACTTTTGAATTTCTCTAAAATTGTGTAATCTTCTAAAAACAAATATTTTATTGGCACAATATAATTATACATCATAGTGGTATTCGTTGTGACATGCTCATACAGCATAATTAGGTCAATTTCATTTCCCAGTAAGTTTACTTTCCCTCTACCCCTCATTTTCCTTGGATCCCCAACCTCTACTATACTAGTTTACTTTCTATCTTGTAAGATCCATTTTTATTCCCCTTTTATCCCTCTAGCTTCTGAATATAAAATAAAACCTTTGACTTTCTGAATCTGGCTTATTTTACTTAGCATCATGTCCTTCAGTTCTATCCATTTACCAGCAAATTACATAATTTCATTCTTTATGGCTGAGTAAAACTCCATGGCATATATATCCCATTTTCTTTATCTATTCATCTGTTGACAGTCACCTAAACATTTTAATTTGTTTCAAATTATAGCCCCTTGACACTTATTTTACTTGAAAACAAAAATATGTCTTTATAATAATATGTAAAGGTTATTAAATATTGTTAATTATTATCATATATTTCCAAATTTAATATTGAAAATAATTTTGTGGACTATCTAGTGTTATTTTATATTCCGGATGAAATTATTGAAGGCTAAATTAGTCTCTAAGTTACCAAAAATGAAACAAGCAGTAAGATGTGAGGTTGCACTACTAATTCAGTTTAGATAAATCCATAGCTACTCTTCTTAAATATTCTGTTTAGTTCCAAGAATGTAAAAAATACTAACTTAACTTAATTTTTCTATCATAAAGGTAGCATATTTGGAGGGCCACAAATTCTGATTTTCTTTATGCATAAGAAGTAACAAATAATATGTTGTGAAACTATACTGGTGTTGGAAAAAATGTTCTCTAGAAAAGCAGGTTAAAAGATGAAGACTATCTTAGAAGAGTGTTAAAGATTGGTAGTCAGAAAACGGGTTATGTAAAATTTTGGTCAACAGAGCAATGATAGGCTTAGGACTTTGTTAGAGTGAGTAATTGGCCTCTGGATATGTTTGATAGATGTGATATATGAAGACAAGGATTTTGATAATTGTGATTTTATAACAATCATCTTTCAAGAATGGAACAAGAGAACATGAAGGAAAAGAAAGCAAGCATACATCATAGAGCACAGGAGCAGAGACACAAGGTGGTCACAATGCAGAAATTACTACGTAGTAATTCAAGGGAAAGATGGAGAGAAATATGCTCAATTCAAGAACCTATCTCTGCCTATCTGCTGCTGAGTATTCTAGGAGTAGAAATCTGCCAGTTTGTCAAGTCCTCAGAAAATTAGGGTTTAGCATTGTAGTCTTTGGCAGTGTTTCTCTATTTTTCAGTTAGCACAATGCTTAAGTGGCAAGGGTAAATGAGGAAGATGGTAGGAATCAATGACAAGAGTGAGTAGAATAGAAATTTTCTATGCTATTATTACTTAAATTTTTACCTTCATTGAATTTGCAATATGTTTTCATCACATTACTTATAAAATAAGTGTAATAGTACACAAGTGAAAAACATTTTATCTGATTTCTCATGGGTACTTCAAGTTCCTAACAAATATAAGTACAAAATTATTCATTTTAAAACAAAGTGATATATTTGACTGAAAATGAGAGAAATATCTTCCAAGTGGGAAAAAAGAGCATCAGTTGATTATCTTAAAGTGTTCAATTATTAGAGTGCTGTTTGCAATGGAACACACAAATGTCTTTAATATTATTTGTGTTTAAATTGTAATACGTGAAATAGGTATGTGGGAGTCTGGCTATGCTTATTTATATGTTTAGCAAGTATTCCTGGGCAGCTTTTCCTGTACAGTTTATCAAGGCATACAACTATCATATGATGATTGAATTCATTTGTTTAGAAGTATTTATTTAAAGATATGCATCAGATAATATTTATGATCACATATTATTTTACAATTTATGTGTACTGCGATGAATAAAATCCTTAGGAATATTGATATGTTAGTATTAATGCTGTAACATTTTCCAGAGAACAAGATCACATGCTTAAGCTAATATTAGTAACACTTAGAAATTGCTAAGTGGTTTTGTTATTCATTTTCATTATTTCCACTGACCAAAATGAAAGCAGAATACAAGAAAATGTAACCCCAATAAAGTTATTTTTCTGAACTTTAATGAGTACAAAGGTCAAAGTTTGTTTCCAGCAAAATTGATCTAGTTTTAGAGGTAGTAATCAAGTACATAGGTCTATGTAGCTATAGTTAAATCACCTGAGAATAATAAAAAAGTTGTTCTAGAGAATAAATTTTGCCAAAATGATCATTACAGCTTTATAACATTATGTCCAAATACACCACTGTATAGTTCATAAAATAGGTACTGTGTATGTGTTTCATATATGTGAATTTAAGTCTGACATTTCAAAAACACTATTATTTTTAAGAATTGTATAGTTAGGTATGATAATTCTAATTTAAACAAGTACTGATTTCTGAAGGCCTGCAGAATTCTGTTAGAATTCAAGATAAATATTCTAACAATTACTAAAAACATCAACAGTAACAAAACATTTTTAGACAGAAAAATTGTAATTGTTACTGAAAGTATCATAATATTACATCAGTTTCTATAAATCTATGTATGACAACACACTGAAATAAATTAGTGCTGTATAGTAGCATATTATAGAGAATTGTTGTCCTAGTTATATGCATCATAACATGGAAATAATTTTAGTAATAAATACACAATATCTTGTGCAGAGAACACTGAATTCTATTTGTAGTATACCAAAATCAGGCAATCCTGTCCGGAATATTTCTGTCCGTTAACAGGAATATAGCTGATTATATGTGTGGGAGTGAAATTTCCTGATAGGAGAAATGAAGAAGTAGAACACAAGGCAAAATACTTTGTAGAATAATAGAAGCGAATTAGGAAATATGAAATTTAGACTGAGATTACATGATTTTGGAAAGTTCTTAAGGGTGGTGAGAATAAGCCTAGGGTCCAAAGAACTTGCTAAGAGCCAAACGAGGATTTTAAGATGTTCAAAGACTGTAAGTGATTTGTAGTATACTAAAATCAGGTACATAGTAATTTGGGGAATAACAATTTTTAGATAAAAATTTTAATATGTATTTTTAGCAACCATTTGGTATACATAAAACAAAACAAAAATAAGATAATAATGTAATCATTTCACTCTTTATCTTTTCATTAAGACAGAACTCTCTTCATGGAAACTTTGATTATCCAGTGACAATCAAAATCTACTTTGAGATTACTTCTTTAATTGATTTTTTCCTTAATGAGAGATATATATCAATATTTTTATATATTGTATAGAAACAAATGTGCCAATAAAATTATTCAAAAATAACACATATATTTGATTTTGGTTGTCCTCTCTCAAAATTGTCTGGATATTTTTCCCTTACATTCATTTCAAAGACAATAGCCTATGTCAGACTCTCATCATTTCTCCCCTGGCTTCCCCAGGTTCTCTGGCTTCACATTTTCCAATTTATAGAAATCTATACTGAAACAGAAGCACAGAAGTGAACGATGTATTCCTTTTCTCATAAAACAATTGTGTTTAATTTGGGATAAACTACAAAAATGTTCAAGTTTGGATTTAAGTCACTTACAGTCTTTGAACATCTTAAAATCCTCGTTTGGCTCTTAGCAAGTTCTTTGGACCCTAGGCTTATTCTCACCACCCTTAAGAACTTTCCAAAATCATGTAATCTCAGTCTAAATTTCATACTTCCTAATTCACTTTTATTATTCTACAAAGTATTTTGCCTTGTGTTTTACTTCTTCATTTCTCCTATCAGGAACTTTCACTCCCACACATATAATCAGCTATATTCCTGTTAACAGACAGAAATATTCCTGACAGGATTGCCAGATAGCCTTCAATTAGTAAAAAGAAGCAAAATAGACTTGGGTTTTATATAATTATATATTCTCATTTCTTAAATGGACACACACACACATATGCACACACACATATAACTGTGTTATCAATGCCATCTGTCATCACTGATATTTGAATAGTCTGCCTTTAATTACAGAATTACATTTTTGTCTCAAGTTACTTTCATATCTCATTTTCACTTCCGCTGCCTCTTGAAACCTATTGTATGACAGTGAACAGGTGCAAACATAAATAGACTGAAAGGAGCAAAAGACAACATAGTTTTAATATTATAATAAATTTGAAAAAGATGTATCATTGTGAGGTTATAGAGACAATAAAAACCAAAGCAGAGAAAATGCCATCTTTGAGTACATACAGGACAATGTTACCATATGAAAGCAGATGTTGTTAATAATGGAATACCTTCTGCACAGAACACATCATAAAAGCATGCTTAATTGAACTAAGTGTTTGTAATCATGGAGATTAAACAAATACCTGTGCATATATTACAACTATTTCCCATTTCTACAATGGCACCTGAATTTGACATATACACAGGAGAAGAAATTGGCCTTCAAAGTAAAGCTGCAAAAATACTCCCTATGTTTTAAAAATCTTCAGAATCTGAATGATCTTCCTGGGATTTAAAATTGAAATCTGGAGCCTGAAAGAAGGATATTCTTTTTTTATTCCTTTTTAAAATTAATTTGACGGGTAAAGTTTACTTGCCTTTATGAATGGAATAATGCCAATTACAGAAGGGATTGAGGCTGAACATTTGGTATCTTCCTATTTTATACTCTGACCATGTGATGCTTTCTACTGTGTTGTGATGTAGCATGAAAGCCTCACCATATGGGATTCCTTGATCTTGGCCTTCCCAGACTTCAAAATAGTAAGTCAAATGAACTTGTATCATTGCAAATTTCTCAGTCTGTGGCATTTTGTTATAGTATTAGAAAGTATATGAAGCTGGTACTGAGAAGTGAGATTGTTTCCATATTTCAAAATATGGGAATGTCAAAGTGATTATAGAGCTTGATAATGGGTAGAGGCTATAAAATGTGAAGGGGCAAGCTAGAATAAGCCAAGATTGCTATGAATGGCATATAAAAATAATTTAAGTGATGGCTCATAACTAGACAGGGAGAGAGTAATTCTGTTAAAAAAATATTTTATTGGTTCTTTATAGTTATACCTGACAATAGAATCCATTTTGATATAATTAAATAAGCATGGGATATATCTTATTCTAATTAGGGACTCCTTATTGTGGGTTAGCTTCCATATATAAGAGAAAACATTCAACCTTTGTTTTTTTGGTGCAGCCACTATGGAAAACAATATGGAGATTCAGATAACTAGGAATAACTATGAATGGATCCATTATTTGGCCCATTTATCCCACTCCTCAGCATATATCCAAAGGATTTAAAATTAGCATACTACAGTGACACAGCCACATAAATGTTTACAGCAGTGTAATTCATAATAGCTAACCTATGGAACCAACCTAGGTGTCCTTCAATAGACAAATGGATAAAGAAAATGTGTATATATACACAATGGAGTACTACTCAGCCATAAAGAAGAATTACTCTATGATATTTGCTTGGATCTAAAGACTCATGAAAAGAGAGAGTAATTCTTCTAAAAGATTACTTAAGAGATTGTGATCAGAGTGTTGGTAGAAATATATGTGGTAAAAGCAAATCTGATGAGGCCTCAGATGGAAATGAGAAACAAGGTATTAGAAACAGAAGCCAAGCCTATCCATGTTGTACAGTTTCAAAAAATATGATAGAACTGTGTCCATTTCCTGAGACTTTGTGGAAGACAAAACATGAAAGCAATGATCTAGGGTATTAGGCAAAAGAAATCATTAAGCAGCAAAGCATTCACAGTACTGCATGACTTTTTTGGCAGCTTACAGTAAAATGAGAGGAGAGAAATACAGATTGAACTTAAATTAAAAGGTAGGCAAATAGAAAAATTTGGAAAGCTCAGCATGGCTGAACAAAGAGTAAAAAAGATTATATTCAGATAGAAAACTAAGGATGTGGTCATGCTATTTACTTAATAAATTTAAATGAATAGTCAGGTTCTATTCAAGACAGTAAGGGAATGACTTGGAAGGCATTTCAGAAATTAGAGAGACAAGCCAAGACCTTGAGGACAAGGTTTCCACAAAGATGACCACAGAACCACAGCATTCACTGCCCTTACTTGCCTTGGGACTCTGCTCACTTAACTGCAGTGCAGCCCCTCTTTGCCACCACATTCATGGACCAGGATGGCCGTTGCTCTAAGAAGTACAAGCTCTAAACCTTGGCAACATCAACTTGGTGTTTGTTCTGAAAGCATGCAGAACACAAGAGATGTGGGGCCACAGGGGTCACCACCTAGATCTCAAAATGTGTAATAGACGGCTTGGGATCTTAGACAAAGGGTGATAATTATAGTCAAGCTACTGCAGAGTGCCCTGACTAGGGCAATGTCAGGTGCAGCCATGAGAGTGGAGCAGCCCCATTAATACCACAAAACTATAGAGTCACCAACATGCAACTCTAAGCTGGGAAAGCTGCAGACATACAACTCCAACCCATAGGAGCTACTAGTGGACCAAGCTACTCCAAGTCTTAGGGATCCAACCTCCATCCCAGAGTACACAATATGCAGAATGTAGAATGAAAAAGCATTATGATGGTGTACTAAAATTTAACATTACTTTCCTTGCTGGATTTTGGATATACTTGGGACTAGTTACCCATTTTTTCTTGTCTATTTCTCATTTTTAGAATGAGAATATCTGTTCTACACGTGTCTCAATATTGCATTTTGGAGTTGGTAATTTATTTGATTTTGTAGGTTCACAGCTGAAGATAACTAATTACAAGATAAATCCTACCTTGAGTCTCACCCAGATGTGTTCTTGTATTTTATTTTGTAGTGGTGGGGACCTGAGCCCAAGGCCTCACGTATGCTAGTCAAGAGCTCTACAACTGAGCTAAAACTCCCGTCCTATCCATATCTAATTGACATGATACTCTGGGCTTTGGATTTATGAGTTGGTCTAGAACAAATTAAGACTTCTGAAACTACAGAGATGGAACAAATGTATCTTGTATGTGATAGGAGAGCTGAGGTAGATGTGATGGCTTGAATGTGTCCCCCCAAAGCATGTGCGGCTAATTTAATCCCCTATGCGAAAGTGTTCAGAAATGGGACTGCTGATTGCTCATTACGTCATGAGGGTTCTGTCCTCCTGAATGAACTAATGACAATTATGAAAGGGCTTGAGGCCACATATTTGCTTTCTTGTTCTTTTGCATACTTTCTTGCCATGTGATAACTTCTACCATGTAATTGCCCACCCAGAGGCTCTTGCCATATGTAGCCCTTCCATCCTAGACTCCTTAGCCTCCAGAATTCTGAAACAAATAACTTTAGTTTTTTTTTAATTATGTGGCCTAGTTCTGTTATAGTAAGTTTGCCTCAAGCTTTCCTATTTTGACAACCTCCAAATCAGAATGTACCTGAAGCTTTGCCTGTTTGTTTATTTATTTATTTTGGTTTGGTTGTTTTTTATTTCTTCTGTGCTGTAAAGCTTTCCCACCTTACTGTCTTCATTCTTCTGCCAAATGAAAGTTATGATGGCTGATTCTCTCGTTATAGTAAGCTCCGAATAAATAATGTGTTTGTTCTAATTTGTGTGATCTTCAATTAATTCTACAGATCTCTAAGAAAAACAATTAATTTAAGGTCTTGGGTTACAAAAGCCGCATTAAAATTTTTCCTTCTACTTCTGTTTCATAATATGGGAAATATTGTTTTGACTATATTAAGTTAAATCTATGACTCTTGTACTCTTCTGTTTATCCAAAACTTTTCCTATTTGCTAACTATCTCCTTTAGAGACATACTGATAATAGTTTTCCTAAAATGATATTTTTTTGCAAATACACAATTTATATGATTTATCTACTTTCTACATTCGTGGTAAAAAATTACAACTAGTATCTGTTTTTCATCTGATGTTTTTGATTGAATTTTTCAACCCTCATTTTTGTTGTTGCTATTGCTTTTGAAAGTTAATTTTCTTCCCATTTCAAATCTTGTGCATCTCTCTCTTTAAGTATGATCCTTATATCATACCACATGTTCTGTGTATACTCAATGCTTTCTCAGATTTAAGTTTTTGAGTTCTTGTATTTGTCATTCTATGTGTCTATAGAAGATCTGCTGTTATTTTTCATAAGCTGTTAGGTGAGTGAATATATAACTTTTTAAATAATGCATTAATATCACACTTATATTACTCTTTATTTTTTCTATTTCTTTATCCTAGCATAGGTAGTCAGCTACAAATGAGCAGGAATGAGAGAATGGAGGTGAAAGTAGGGAACTATTTCTTTGGCCAGAAATTGACCCAGGAATACCAGTCTTCTTTCAGAAAAAGATCCAACACTGTCTCCTAGAGATTTAAGGTATACATCATGTTCCCAAAGTCACACATGCACACAGAAGCTGCTCTGAGGGTCAGGTGAAAGCTATGTGACTTTTCCCTGGTGAGCCTAGGCCAGAAAGGTCAGAATGACCTGAGTACATGCTCCATGTCCCTGATTTTTAACAGCACAGGCCTATGACTTCTACCAAATAGATAGCAGCTACACAAAGCATGGGGCCCAATGAGGCATGGCCAGGGTTTTGTGCCACTCAAAGTCCCCCAACCTCATATTAACAAAAGCAAAGACTTTGGTCATTTGTGTGCATTACAGTCCTTGGCCTATCTGCCCATGCTTTTATCTCCAGGGTCTATTCTTTTTCTCTTTCCTTTCCTTTCCCTCACCTTAAAGTAAACCTGCCTTAAATGATGTCTCTCTTTGCCTTGTTGAACATTTCCGTGTCTGTGCAGGGGGTAACTGCCTAATCTTGCAAAAATTGTACCCAATGAATGAGAAACAAACACAAACGCCACATTTAACTCAACCTCTGGAAGCACTTCAATGCTGTTATTACTACTCTTAGGTTTCTCCCAAAATCTGTTTTATTCTAAAATGCAACTGGCTTCTTTCTTTTCTTCCAATTCTCCTTAAGGTTTTTTCCCCAACTTCTTTAGATATATAGTTTAGATATTTCATTTTCTTTTTTTTCCTTTGTAATTGATTTTTTGCCTCACAAATCACAATCTGTATATAGTTTTTTTTTTTTTTTGGTACCGAGGATTGAACTCAGGGGCACTCGACCACTGAGCCACATCCCCAGCCCAATTTTGTGTTTTATGTAGAGACAGGGTCTCGCTGAATTGCTCAGCACCTCGCCGTTGCTGAGGTTAGCTTTGAACTCGTGATTATCCTGTCTCAGCCTCCCTAAGTGCTGGGATTACAGGCTTGAGCCACCGCACCCGGCTTGTATATAGTTTCAACATTCACCTTAGTTATGTTTTTGATCTTATATTTCTTAAGCCTGCTGACTGGAAAAGTTATACTTCTTCTTACTTAGGTGAAGCACAATTTGGGATTTAGACAATCCATTGGCCTCACAAAAATTACTGATGTATCAAATTTATGTTACAATATATTTTTAGTTTCTATTATCCTTTTCTCAGCTGCATAAATGTTGTTCAAACTTTCACAGGCAATATTTCCAATATTTATTTGGCTTTGTTTGTTACCTGTATCAGCTAAAAGAAAACAAGACAAATGCTTTTCCATCCTTAAGAACAAAAATTGTTAAACCATATGTTCCACTTATAAAGTACTATTTTATAATTCTTTAAAACTGAACTTCAAATTTGATAATTTCAGTACAAATAATTACATAATAAGAATAAATAGCTTTAATTGAAAAGCTGTTACTGATAATTTATGGCTTCAGAAAAGAAAGTACTATCTTAATTTAGCAAAATTACTACACATTTGTGGCCAGAATGGGAGCCATTTTTGACTGATCTTCAATTTGTATCAAGTTTTTGTGAAATAAGGAAAGAATCTGAAATAAGGAAACATATGTGCCTTAAATTGAACTGAAAACAAAGCTTAACATAATTTCCTCCTGGGCAGTTTCTTTGTTCTGGATGTAATGGATTCACACAACAAACTTTTCCTAAAGAGATAATTCTTTTCCTCTTCTTTTTTCATATGTCACATAAATGCACATCTCTTGTGTTCTTCCTCTTTATTTCTTCTAAAAAGCATAAGTTTTATGATTTGGATGTGAGGTGTCCCCTAAAAGCTCATATGTGAAACAATGTAAGAAGATTTAGAAAATAAATGACTGGGTTATGAGATCTTTAACCCAATTAAGGAATTAATCCCCTGATGTGATTAACCAAGTGGTAACTGAAGATAGGTGGGGTGTGACTAGAGGAAGTTAGACATTGGGGTTATCACTTTAGGGTGTATATTTTGTATCTGGTGAGTGGATTCTCTGCTTTCTCATCGTCATGTGAGCGGTTTCTCTTAGCTACACTCTTTTGCTATGATGTTCTGCCTCACCAGGAGGAATGGAACCAGCTATCTATGGACTGAGACCTCTGAAACCCTGAGCCCTTGAATAAACTTTTCCTCATCACAGTTGATCTTATAAGGTCTTAGCAAAAAGCTGATAAAACGATAAGTATAAAATAGAACAATATTTATTCTCCCTTCCTTCTTGTTCCTTATTTTAATAGTATTAATTTTAAAAAATACTTGGAGAATCTACTGTCATCTGTATATAAAAAGCAAAAAGAAATTAAAAATAATACTTGGAGACAATGGCATGCATCTGATTATGCAAAAATAAAGTATGTCCCTTAAGAGTCTCATCAGTGCATGCATACACAGGCATTTGAACTAGTAATTGCAATAACAAGTTAAATCTCTAACAGAAATGCCAAAAAAAGCCAGAAAATTCAAAATTCCTAGAGAAACTGATTTTTTAGATGACAATTGTGAACACTTGATAAAGTATAGACAATTGTGCTTAATATTAAATATGAAAATTTTTTTCTGGATAGAAACTATATATATAATATATATATATAAAATTTTATTTATTTGTTTATCATAATGTTATATGTATATATATATGTACACACACAAACACACATATATATACATATATCATATAAATATATATATAATCATACTGGGAAATAGCACAAGGATTCTGATAAGCAGTTTAAGCAATTTACTTTTGCCAGTGTAGGAAGAAAGAGGAAGAATAGTAAGCAATGATATCTGAGCAACTTTTTTAACATTTCATATTAATTCATATTAATTGATATTTGAGTATATTCATATTTAACAGATATATGTACAAATCAGCATATTTATATACAGCTAGTGAGATTATATAGGTAGTCAATTATTTCAATATTTATAGGAAAATATATTTCAATATGTGCCATAGATCCAAACATATTATTCATATTCCTTAAACAGAGGCTGAACATTGGTGCACTATAAAGAAGTTACCATGCATTTCTTCTAGAATTTAGTTGTGAGAATGTGTATTAAAGTATTGAAGTACTGGAAAACTGATGGCAAGATTGATGATGAATAATAAACAAGTGATTGAATAAATTATCGAGAAAATGCCTGCCAAGCATCTTACAATGACTTCTGTAGGGCAGATGCACCTTGACTTATGATACAGTTATATCCTGAGAGGTTGAAAATATCATGAATCAAATTGATCAAATTTCATTTTTATGTGTATATGAATATGTAGAAATGAAACACAGCATTTTGTATAAATAATAAGAATCAATAAAAGCTACCATCAGTGAAAAATTTATTTAGTACACCTCACATACTGAACATCATAGCTTAGTTTAGCTTATTTTTTTAAAAAATTTATTTATTCTACTTAGGTATACATGACAGCAGAATACACTTTGATTCATTCTACACAAATGGAGCACAACTTTTCATTTCCCTGGTTGTACATGATGTAGTCACAACATATGTCCAATCACACATAAACCTAAGGCAGTGATGTCCATTCCATTCTATCATCATTCCTGCCCCGATATCCTCTCCACCTTTGCTCCCCTACCTCTCCTTTGACCAAAGTTCCTCCTTTCTTCCCATGTCTCTTCCCCAATTATGGATTAGCATCTATTTATCAGAGAAGACATTCAGTCTTTGGTGTTTTGGAATTAGCTAATTTCACTTAGCATGATATTCTCCAACTCCATTCATTTACCTGCAAATGTCATCATTTTATTCTCTTTTATTGCTGAGTAATATTCCATTGTGTATATATACCACAGTTTCTTTATACATTCATCTATTGAAGAGTATCTAGGTTTCTTCCACAGTTTAGCTATTATGAATTGGCTGCTATAAACATTGAAATGGCTGCATCACTGTGGTATGCATTTTTTAAGTCCTTTTGGTACATACTGAGGAGTAGGATAGCTGGGTCAAATGGTGATTCCATTCCAAGTTTTCTAAGGAATCTCCATATTGCTTTCCAGATTGGTTGTACCAATTTGCAGTACCACCAGCAATATGAGTGTGCCTTTTCTCCCACATCCTCACCAACACATATTGTTGTTTGTATTCTTGATAAATGCCATTTTGACTGAAGTGAGATGAAATCTTAAGAGTAGTTCTGATTTGCATTTCTCTAATTTCTAGAGATGTTGAACATTTTTTCATATGTCTGTTGATTAATTGTATATCTCCTGAGAAGTGTCTATCCAGCTCCTTATCCCATTTATTATTTGGGTTGTTTGTTTTTTGGTGTTAAGTTTTTTGAGTTCTTTATATATCCTGGAAATTAGTGCTCTATCTGATGTGCACGTGGCAAAAATTTGCTCCCAGAATGTAGGCTCTCTGTTCACCTCATTGATAGTTTCTTTTGCTAAGAAGAAGCTTTTTAGTTTGAATCCATCCCATTTATTGATTCTTGATTTTATTTCTTCTGCTTTTGTGATGAAAGTTTGGGCCTACTTTTTCTTCTATTAGACACAGGGTCTTGGTCTAATTCCTAGGTCCTTGATCCATTTTGAGTTGAGTTTTGTGCATGGTTAGGATAGAAGTTTAGTTTCATTTTGCTGCTTATGGATTTCCAGTTTTCCCTAGCACCATTTGTTGAAGAGGCTATCTTTTCTCCAATGTGTGTTTTTGAAACCTTTGTCTAGTATGAGATAACTGTATTTATGTGGGTTAGTCTCTGTGTCTTCTATTCTATACCATTGGTCTACATGTCTATTTTGGTGCCAGTACCATGCCATTTTTGTTACTATAGCTTTGTAGTGTACTTTAAGTCCTAGTATTGTGAGGCCTCCTGCTTCACTCTTCTTACTGAGGATTTCTTTGTCTGTTCTGAGTCTCTTATTTTTACAAATAAATCTTATGATTGCTTTTTCTATTTCTATGAGAAATGATGTTGGTATTTTAATTGGAATCATATTGAATCTGTATAGCACTTTAGGTAGTATGACATTTTGACAATATTGATTCTGCCTATCCAAGAGCATGGGAGATCTATCCATCTTTCTTTCTTTAATATCCAGTAGCTTTCATTGTAGAGGTCTTTCACTTCTTTTGTTAAATTGATTTCCAAGTATTTTTTTTGAGGCTATTGTGAATGAGGTAGTTTTCTTAATCTCTCTTTCAGAGGAATCATCACTGATGTATAGAAATACAATTGATTTATGGATATCGATTTTGTATTCTGCTACTTTACTGAATTCGTTTATTAATTCCAGAAGTTTTCTGGTGGAATTTTTTGGATCCTCTAAGTATAGAATGATGTTATTGGTAAATAATGATAGTTTAAATATGAGTTCTTCTCTTCTTATTTGTATCTCTTTAATTTTTTTCATCTGTATAATTGCTCTGGCTAGTGTTTTAAAGACTATATTGAATAGCATTAGTGAAAGAGGGCATCCCTGTCTTATTCCCATTTTTAGAAGTAATGCTTCCAATTTTTCTCCATTTAGGATGATGTTGGCCTTCAGTTTAGCATGGATAGCTTTTAAAATATTGAGGTATGCTCCTACCCTCTCTAATTTTTCTAGTGTTTTGAACATGATAGCATGCTGTGTTTCATCAAGTGCTTTCTCCGCATCAATTGATAAAATCATATGATTCTTATCTTTAAGTCTTTCAATGTGATGGACTATATTTATTGATTTCTGTATGTTGAGTCAAACTTGCATCCCTGGAATTAACCCTGCTTGATCATGGTGCAGTATTTTTTTAATATGTTTTAGTATTCAATATGCCAAAATTTTATTGAGGATCTTTACATCTATTTTCCTTTTCTTTCTTTCTTTCTTTTTTTTTTTTTTGGTATTGGGGATTGAACTTAGGGGTACTCAACCACTGAGCCACATCCTCAGCCCTGTTTTGTGTTTTATTGAGAGACAAGTCTCATTGAGTTGCTTAGTGCCTCACCATTGCTGAGGCTGGCTTTGAACTCACAATCCTCATATCTCAGCTTCCCAAAGTGTGCATCTATTTTCATCAAGGATATTTGTCTGAAATTTTGTTTCTTTGATGTGTCTTTGTGTGGATTTGTTATCACAGTGATCCTAGCCTCATAGAATGAGTCTGGATGTGTTCCCTCCTTTCATGGAATAATTTGAGGAGTATTGATATTAATTATTCTTTGTAATTTGAGGAGTATTGATATTAATTATTCTTTGTGGTAGAACTCGGCTGAGAATCCATCTGGTCCCAGGCTTTTCTTGGTTGGTAGGCTTTTGATGGCATCTTCTATTTCCATGCTTGAAATTGATCTATTTAAGTTGTGTATGTCCTCCTGGTTCAGTTTGCATAGGTCATATGCCTCTAGAAATATGTTGGTGTCTTCAAGGTTTTCTATTTTACTGAAGTATAAATATTCAAAATAGTTTCTAATTATCCTCTGTATTTCAACAGCATCTGTTTTGATATTTCCCTTTTTATCACAAATTTTAGTAATTTGGACTTTCTTTCTCCTCCTTTTTATTAGAATGGCTAAGAGTTTGTCAATTTTATTTATTTTTTCAAAGAAACAGCTTTTGTTTTGTCAGTTTTTTAAATTGTTTCTTTTTTTTTTCAATTTTGTTGATTTCAAACCTGATTTTAATTATTTCCTGTCCTCTACTTCTTTTGGTGTTAGTTTGTTCCTCTTTTTCTAGGGCTCTGAGATGTAGTGTCAGGTCATTTATTTGTTGACTTTTTCTTCTTTTAATGAATGGCCTTAATGCAATGAGCTTTCCTCTTAGCACTGCCTTTATAGTGTCCCAGAGATTTTGATATGCTGTATCCTAGTTCTCATTTACCTCTAAGAATTTTTTTAACTCTTCCCTGATGTCTTATGTTATCCATGCATCATTTAATAGTGTATTATTTAGTCTCCAGGTGTTGGAGTAGGTTCTATTTTTAATCTGTCAATGATTTCTAATATTATTTCATTATGGCCAGATAGAACGCAGGGTAGTATCTCTACTTTTTGTATTTCCTATGACTTGCTTTGTGGCATAACATGATCTATTTTGGAGAAGGATTAATGTGCTGTTGAGAATAAAAACTGTTTTTGCTTATTGATGAATAGAATATTCTACATATATCTGTTTAAGTATAAATTATTGATTGTTTAATTGAGGTCTATGGTTTCTTTGTTTAGTTTTTGTTTGAAAGATCTATTCAGCAGTGAGAGAGGTGTGTTAAAGTCACCCACTATTATTTGACTCTTGTAGTTGAGAAGGGGTTGTTTGATATACATAGATGCCCCATTGTTTGGGGCGTACATATTGAAGATTGTTATGTCTTGTTGATGTATGATTCCCTTAAGCAGTATGAAATGTCCTTCTTTATACCTTTTCACTAACTTTGATCTGAAGTTCACTTTATCTGATATGAAGATGGAAACTCCTGCTTGTTTATGTGGTCCATGTGAGTGAAACGTTTTTTCCCACCATTTCACTTTCAGCCTGTGGATGTTTTTTCCTGTGAGATGAGTCTCTTGAAGGCAGCATATTGTTGAGTATTTTTTTTTTTTTTTGATCAAGTCTGTCAGTCTATGTCTTTTAATTGATGAGTTTGGACCATTCACATTCAGGGTTAGTATTGATGATAATTCTGATAATTTTGATTTATTTTTGGTGTTTACCTTGACTTGCTCTCCCCTTTGATTGGTCTTTACTTATTGGAGTTCCTCTCTTTGCAGATTTTTCTTGTTGGTTATCATTTTCTCCTCATGAAATATTTTGCTGAGAATGCTGTGTAGTGCAGACTTTCTTGCTATAAATTCTTTTAACTTTCATTTATCATAGTAGGTTTTTAACTCATCATCAAATCTGAAGCTTAATTTTGTTGGATATAAGAGTGTTGGTTAGCATCCATTTTTCTTTTAGAGCTTAGTATATGTTGTACCAGGATCTTCTGGCTTTTAGGGTCTAGGTTGAAAAATCTGCTGAGATCAGAATTGGTCTCTTCCTATGTGTAATTGGATTCCTCTCTCTTGCGGCCTTCAAAGTTCTATCCTCATTCTGTATGGTAGGTATTTTCATTATAATGTGCCTTGGTGTAGATCTGTAGTAATTTTGTACATTTGATATTCTCTAAGTCTCTTGTATTTGATTTTCCAATTAATTCTTCATGTTTGCGAAATTATCTGTTATTATTTCATTGAAGATATTGTGCATTCCTTTGGTTTAAAACTCTGTGCCTTCTTCTATCCCAGTAATTCTTACATTTGGTCTTTTGATACTATCCCATAATTCTTGGATGTTCTGTTCATGGTTTTTTACCATCTTCACTATGTGGTCAATTTTATTTTCAAGATTGTATATTTTGTCAAGCCAGGTGCGGTGGCTCATGCCTATAATTCTAGTACTTTGGGAGCCTGAGACAGGAGAATTGTGAGTTCAAAACCAGCCTCAGCAACAGTGAAGTGCTAAGCAACTCAGTGAGACCCTGTCTCTACATAAAACACAAAATAGTGCTGGGGAGGGGGTTCACTGGGGAGGTGGTACCCCTGAGTTTAATCCCCCTGTACCAAAACAAAACAAAGATTGTGTATTTTGTCTTCATTATTTGAGATTTTGTCTTCATGTGATCTAGTATGTTGGTGATGCTTTCTAACCAAGTTTATTTGGTTGATTTTTTTTTTATTTCAGGAATTTCTGATTGTTTTTTCACAATATCTAGCTCTTTCTTGAAGTAATCTTTTGCTACATATATTTGCTCCCTTATCTCTTTGTTGGTATGATCAGTGGTTGCCTTTATTTGTTCTCTTATCTCTTTGGTGGAGTGATCAATTTTTGCCTATATTTGCTCACTTAAGTCATTCTTTAATTCACAGATCATTTTCATTATGTATATTCTGAATTATTTTCTGATATTCATCAGCTGAGCTGTCAATGGATTCTATTATGATAGTATCTTGATTTGTTTGGGGCACTTTCTTCCCTTGTTTTTTCATGTTCATTACTTGTCCTTCTTTCTTGCAGTGCCAATCTGAGACATTGTGGTTTCTATTCTATAATCTTGTAGTTACCCTACAGATTACCTGTACTTCACCTTGGAGTCCACTTCTAGTTCCCAGCAAGTGTCTCCAGATGGACACTACTGCAACTAAAGATGGTGGCCATGGTAGTGGAGGTAACTCAAGATAGCTTTGGGGATGGCTCAAGATGGATGCAAACACTTTCAGAGATGGGGCTGAAAGGATGGGACTTACAATCGCTTTGAGTGATTTATTGGAGATGCAGTGCTGTGGCATGCTGAGCTGTGGCAGGCTGCTGCTTCCAGGCCCTGTCTGTTGTCCCAAGGTGGAGGCTACTACATGGAGAGAGCTATGGTGATGGCTACAGTGTCCCAAGATGCATATGAAAAGGGAGTGATAACACTGCACAGGGGTGGTACTGGACCTGAGCTCTCAAGAGACCTGTGGAGGGGGTCCTAGGCCTGACCTTGACTTCAACTTCTATGGGGATCCCAGGTGGTGGGCCTGGGTCTGGGCTCTCCCAGTGGCAGGGGCTCTGGCATGGAACTAGGGTGGTTCTGGGCCTCATTTAGGTCTGGGCTCCTGCACAGTTCCCCAGAGGCAGTCCTGCCTCTGGAATCCCATGTGAGTTGTCAGATCGTGGGTAGGTGGGGTGGGGTTACCCTGATCCTGACCTTGGCTAGGCTCCTGCAGAGGTTCCTGGAGATGGTCCTAGGCATTGGCCTGGGCTCCCGCCCTTTGGCAGGGGCTCTGCTGCAAAATGGGAGGCAGTTTTGGGCCTCACTTAGGCAAGGTTTTCATGGGGTCCCCAAACGCAGTCCTGGTCCTGGGTCTGGGTTCTCGCATGGGTCGGCAGATGGGTGAGTAGCAGTCCTGGGCCTGACCTTGGCTAGGTTCCTGCAGATGTCCATGGAGGTGATCCTGAGCCTTGGCCTGTGCTACCATTGGTGGGCAGGGGCTCTGGTGCCTTAGATTAGCTTCTTTCATTTATTTTTTTGGTACTGGGGGTGGAATTCATGGGCATTTGACCACTGAGCCACATCCTCAGCATTATTTTGTGTTTTATTTAAAGGCAGGGTCTCACTGAGTTGCTTAGTGACTTGCTTTTGGTAAGGCTGGCTTTGAACTCCCTACTCTCCTATCTCAGCCTCCCAAAGTGCTGGTATTATAGGCGTGCGCCACTGTGCCTGGCTTAGATTAGCTTCTTGAATGTGCTCACAAGATTGGTTTTAGCCTATTGTTGGCTAAAATTCATGTATTACAATGCCTATTTTATAACAATTGCTTAATTTTTCATTTAATTTATTGAATGCTATCTTGAAGGTGAAAAGCAGAATGGTTGTTTGAGTATACTTTTTCAACATTGTTTTGTAGCAATTTTACAAAACATTGTAAAATTGTATATTAAACTATCATTAAATTGGTGCCATCTGTATATTAAAAGATATGGCAAATTGTTAATTAAATACTGTTAAAAATGTGCAAATAATAAGAGTATGAATATTAGTTCTCTAATATTGCTCCAAAATATATACAGATGAATATTATAGGAGAACAGGAATAAATTTGGACAAATATTAATTATGAATATATTAAGTGACAGAATTCAATTAATTTAAATATTTTTTCACATGTGTAATAATTTTCAAATGTCTATATTACTGTTTTAATTTCATATATAAATATTACAGTAAATAGACCCACTAAGTAAACCTCATCATCTTTATCAAATTTTTCTTAACAATTTGAGTTAGAGATCCTAATATTAGGAAGCATTTTAAGATGATATCTGTACAGTATTTGAGGTGGGATAAGCAGGCAAAGCCACAGCCATGAATATCAGTATGTAAATAATGTTGAAGAAATGAGTCAAAGGTGGAGGCTTAAAAGAACATGAAAAAGCAGTAAATCTAGGATCTATGTGTTTCAACTATTCTTTCATACATTATTTCAAATATTCTATAACGAATGTATATGAAGAGGTAACTATGGTTCTTTGAGCAGTTTAAAAATTTTAGAAAAATAATATTAGCTGTTACATATTCAAAAGCATGCATTTCATGTAATTCTCATTCTGTATTTCTCCTCTTATGAATATCTCCAACTTTTAAAGTTTTTTAACCTCCACTAACATAGCTTTTTATATAGTTTACAGCTTAATATTAATGTCAAAATATAAAATGAGCTAAAAAATAAACTATTCAAGGGATTTTCTTGCTAATATGATTTCTAGTAGTCCACATATTAATTTTTTTTATTTCATATTAATTAGTGGTACATGACAGTAGAACACATTTTGACACAATGTACTCATTCCTCTGGCTATACATGAAGCAGAGTCACACTGGTAGTGTAATCATACTTGTATATAGGGTAATAATGTCCATCTCATTCCATTGTCCTTCCCATCCTCACACCCCCTCCCTCTCTCCTCACTCCTCTCTGAACAAACAAAAGTTCCTCCATTCTTTCCTAGCCCTCCCACCATTATGGATCAGCATCGACTTATCAGAGAAAACATTCAGTTTTTGGTTTTGGGGGACTGGCTTATTTCACTTAGCATTTTATTCTCCAGTTCCATCCAGTTACCTGCAACTCTCATAATTTCCTTCTTCTTTATGGCTGACTAATATTCCATTGTGTATATACACCACATTTTCTTTATCCATTCATCTACTGAGGCACATCTACGTTGGCTTCATAGTTTAGCTGTTGTGAATTGAGCTGCTATAAACATTGATGTGCCTGTGTCACTGTAGCATGCTGATTTTAAGTCCTTTTGGTAAGCCAAGAAGTGGGATAGCTGCGTCAAATGATGGTTCCATTTTAAGTTTTCTGAGGAATATCTACACTGTTTTCCATTATTGTTGCACCAATATACAGTCCCTCCAGCAATGTATGATTGTACATTTATCCCCTCATCCTCATCAACACTTATTGTTGGTCATATTCTTGACAATTGCCATTCTGACTGAGTGAGATACAATCTTAGAGTAGTTTTGATTTAAATTTCTCTAATTGTTAGGGATGGTGTGCATTTTTTTATGTTGTTAATCAATTGTATTTCTTCTTGTGTAAAATGTCTGTTCAGTTCCTTAGCTCATGTATTGATTGGGTTATTTGTTTTTATGGTGTTAAATTTTTTTAGTTTTTATATATCCTGGAGACTAGTGCTCTATCTAAGGTGTATGTGGCAAAGATTTTCTCCCATTCCGTAGACTTTTTCATATTATTGATTTTTTTCACTGCTGAGAAGAAGCCTTTTAATTTTTGATTTTGCTTCTTTAACTTTAGGAGTCTTATTAAAGAATTCAGTTCCTAAGTAAACATGATGAAAATTTGGGCCTACTTTTTCTTCTATTAGGGCAGAGTCTCTTTCTTACTAAGTTGTTGATTCTTTTAAGTTGATTTTTGTGCTGGGTATAAAATAAATATTTAATTTCATTTTGCTACATATGGATTTCCCGTTTTTCAGCACTATTTGTTGAATAGGCTATCTTTTCTCCAATGTATATTGGGGAGGCAAACCTGCAGTCCTTGGATGGTGTCCTAAGATAACAGTTGCTGTGTGTAACCAAACCTGTGGATACCTTGACAATGGACTTCCATGCAGCAGTGGGCAGGGGACCGCAGACAATACATGGGTGGTCTGCTTGAGGTCTATGGGCAAATGGTTGGCAATTGGCCAGTGGATGGCAGGTAGTGGGTGATGGGCAGGCAAAAACGTAGGCAGTTGTTGGCAGACAGCAAATGATGGTTTCAGAGGTCTTAGAAGGCCAGCTCCATCTCTAGGGCCTTAAAATGAGGCAGAACATCATGGCAGAAGAGTGTGGCAGAGGAAGGGAGTTCATATTATGATCAGTAAGCAGAAAGGATACGTATTTATTTTGATGCAGCTTCTTCATGTATCTGTCACCAATCAATGACAAACATATTGTGTATTTTGGTGTTAATTTCTTACAGATTTATTTTTCTTATATTTTTATTTATTGATGATCATTTTGAATTTTGTTAAGTTATTCTTGATAATTTACTGAATCAATTCAAAATGTTTAAGATTATCATATTTGCTTTAGCTAGAAGAGAGTGTGACTAGAAATCACAAGATTTTTTTAGACTTTGGTATGTTTTGATAACTTAGACTAATAAAGAATTCTCTATGTTAGTGTTCTTTAACTTTCCAGCATAAATTTTAATGTGAGAATCCTGATGATAATTAGGGGTAATTTTGTTCAGTAAATTCACATTACAATACTAATTTCTTGCTTAATTTTAGAGTGTTATTTCTTACTTTAATATTGTGAATATTTGAAATATTCTAGTGACCACAACTATAAACTATTTTGCTTTCTTGAAATGTATATTTAAAATAGCTCCATATTGGTGGAAATATTCGTTAAAATTGATCACACTATAGGGAAGAGAAATACCAACATCTGTGACTATTTTACCCCCCAAAGGATTATGTATTGTTAGGTACATAAAACATCTTCTGTAAAGTTTAGAGTAAATGACTACATAATAAAAAGTAATTGAAAAAAATCCTCTTTATTTTCCTATCAAATAAACCCCTTTCCTTTTCAAAAAAGGATACATGTTTTCTTTTAATCTGAGCATCAATATATTATCATTTGTAACATTATACTTTAGTTTATTATGTTTAATGTAAAATATATGTCTGATATTAAATGTTTGAAATTGAGCCCAAGTACTTTGCAGGAGGCATTATTTAATCATAATACATGGATAATAGTTAATTTTCATAACATTAAAATCAGAATACCTATATAATAGTTAACATTCTTCTATGGAAAGAACTCTGTTCTTTTTAAGAGGAAAACTTTTCATCAGTATCTCTAGGGAATTGTGAGGTCTTGTTAGTCACTAAACAAACAGATTCTATTCCCTAAGAAAGCTATTAGCCAGCCTGTGCATATATCTAGTTGCTAATGCTAATAATCTCAGATACACTTAGCAAGGTACAGATTTATTCTGAATTCCCAATACAATGGGATTCATAAACATTTCTGCCCATATTTTTGGGACTTAAAATATAATTATGTATGACCTACCACACAATTCAGGGTTAGTTTTTAACCAAGAGATCAGGAAAATATAAGATGTGTGTCCCAAGACACATAAGATACATGATTTATCTTAGTTTATTTTCTGATTTGTTTCTAATTATCATTTCAGGTTTTAATTAATTTCTAGTATATGGAGTATTAATTTCTAGTATAATAAGTTCAAAAATTAAAATAATTAACCAAAAATCTGAAAGCAAAAAATTTTGGAGGATAATAATTAGTCAAAATGATGTGAGATTAGAAAGTAATGGAGATCAGCAAATTTGGCAATATATATGATATATTTAGTATTTACTATAATATTCCTCAAGATCATTATATTCAACAGTGTAGTTTACAAAATATTTTGTCACATAAAAATTATTCAGTGATCAAGAAAAATAATATTTTTCATAAAATGGATAATGAAACTCAAGTATTTTACATAATACAAAGCTATTCTCAAAATTTGAATAATTTTCTTATTCTTTTTTGCATTATTAAAAACAGTTGAATAATTGAAAAAAAATTAAATCTCTCAGGATTTATTCAGATATACCTGAATAAATATCTCACCAGCACCAATAAATAAATAAATAAATAAATAAATAAATCTTGGGAAATATATAAAACATTTTATTAAACACATTTGAGGCTTTATCCCAAATGGAACCATTATCTCAATTTGAAAATAAAGTACCATTTTAGCTAAATTCTGTCTAATATTCATTTGATTTTATCATTAAGGAATTAGGAGGGGATAGAATTCAACCAAAAGGTGACAGTTATATTTGAACACATAGAGGTCAAATTCAAGGCATGCATAGAGTGGTAATTTAAGCCTATGTTAAAAATATTACTGAAGTTTTGTCCATCTAACTAGGGAATCTATTATCCATGGTAATGAGAAAACAGGTTGAATGCAAAGTCATGGGGAATGTCAAAATCAAATTGTAGTCATCATTTGCACTTTCTTTGAAATAATATCAAGGTTCAAAGTCCAATTTTAATAGAAAATGATCAGTGCTTATGAAACTTACAACCAAGCCTACATAGAATCAGGATGATTTAGTGTTAAGCTACTTAGATGTCAGAAGAAACCAGTTTGAAATCTTAACTTTTTTTTTTTAGTAAATTAGAACATTTTATTTTAAATTAAAAATCATAAGAAGGGAAGAAGGCTTTATGTATACAGGATAGCCTGAATCCATGCATTATTAAAGTTATTAAAAAAGAGAAAATGATGAAGAATTTAGATGAAATTAAAGAATTTCAACATAAATTTCAATTGATATAAAATATTTTGGATAATATGAAACCAAAAACATTGACTGTCTGAAACTAAATATTATTTGAATAAGTTTAATAGTATATTGATCACACATTAAAATAGAATTAATCACTTGAATAATCAAGTAAATACAAAGATAAATAGAGGGAATGGAAAAGAGATAGGGAGAAGGAAGGGGAAGATGAGGTAATCATGTCTGAAATAGAACAAGGTGTCTACCATGGGTTTTTTAAAATATTTTTTTAGTTGTTGATGGATCTTTATTTTATTCATTTATTATTTATATGTGGTGCTGAGGATCGAACCCAGTGCCTCACGCATGCTAGGCAAATGCTCTACCACTGAGCTACAGCCCCAGCCCTACCATGGTTTTATAATTATGCCAAAATAGATTCTACTGTCATGTATAAATAGAAAAAAACAGTTTAAAAAGAAAATATTAAAAAGCAATAAGTATAAAAAGGAAAGATGGATGGAAGGAAGAAAGAAAAGAAGGGAAGGAGAGAAGAAGAAAGGAAGAAGGGAAAGAAAAAGTTTTGAGAAACATGATATATAGTCAAAGTTGTAAAATCATAACTGAAATTGAAAAATAAAAAGAGGTGGTAGAATATAGCAAAAGATGAATATTAAAAGAAACAATTATTAAAATGTTTCTGATACTGAAAAAAATTTTAACCCAGAGATACTTAACACTTAATGAATTTCAAGTGTTATATGTGTGTGTATAATATATATATTATACGTACACACTTCTATAGCTATTCATATGATGTGATCAGTATGAGAATGTGTCTTTCAGACATATGGCTGATATAGCTGCAGGGAATATGATTCTTCATGTATCTCATTATGTGAGATCACATATTGAACATATTGAAATGAAACAAAACCAAAGCTTTGACCCTTCTATTCTTCAAAAGCTGTGGAATAGGATTATCATTGGGCTTGGGGTTCTAAGCCTTTTTTTTGCTCCTTCTCTTTGTCAAATGTGAAAAAAGACAATTAACCAAACTAGAAACTTAACAAGTTCTATCACACCATAAAAGAAAAATCAAACTTAGAGACCTCATAGTTAAGCAAAGAAAAAAATCAAAGAAACAGACCTAAGAGAATAGAAGAGTAATTATCTTATAAAACTGATAGCCATCGTTTTAGTAGAAACTGTGATACTCAGAAAGCAATGGAATAATATTGTTTTAAAGTCAACTACATATGCTATTGGTGGGGGAGGCACTAAAGAAAAATAATATCTTCAAATAAACATGTAATTAGGATGCAGAAGATGTTTCTAAAAATGTTCCACAAGTGCACTGGCACTACAAATATTAAAATTAGCCACTTAGGTTAAAGAAGCAATGATCTAAGCTTAAAAGAACAAACAAGAAAAACAAAACACAGTATGGGGCAGCAAATGAGTATATATAAATAAAATAATTGTTTAAAGCAACAAAAGTTTTAGTAATGACATACACACATATATACATATATACTTTTCATATTACATATTTCATATATATGTATTTGGGAATATTATATAGATGACTATCAAGTATAACATTGATTATTAGAAATTACACAAATAAAAATATAAGCAACTGCTTTTAATTGATGAGCATGTTCTAAAGAAAGAAAAGTCAAAAGCAAATCTCTGCTCATGATAATTGTTACTGATGAAATACTGAATGCATTTCCCTTATATTCAGGAACCAAATGGTGATATATTCCCTTTTATCACTACTATTCAGTATTGCTCTGGTGATCTCACATAATGAGATACACAAAGAATAACACACATACACAAACATACACATGTAAAAACAAAAGGAACACAAACAAGATATAAACAAAAATAAATGAATTGAATTTCCATAATTTGGAGATGAAAAAATAGCATGCATTACACATATAAAAATATCTACAAGTGATAGTGACTCAAACATTTAATAAAAAGCCTTTGAAAATCATTTGTCTTCATATAATGTGGCTCTATATCATGTACAACCAGAGAAATGAAAAGTTGTGCTTCATTTGCGTACAATGAATCAAAATGCATTCTGCTGTCATGTATACCTAAGTAGAATAAATAAATTTAAAAACAGAAATTCATTTGTATTCAAAAAGTCATCAAAAAATCTATAGTTAAATAAGAATATATTACTTGAAAGAGTGTCAAAACATATACCTAAGAATTAATCTCATAAAGGGGACAAAACATTACAATAAAATCTGTACTCTACTGAATGATGTAAAAGAGACTGGAAACAAAATGAGAGCTATCAAGATATTAAATATTAAAGATCAAATGTTACTGAGTGAATCAATGCAATCATGTATAATACTTAATGTGTCTATGTATTAATGCATATTGACAAGTTGTTTTTAAAAAATTATTTCATCATGTAAAATATCTTGGAAGTTCAAGACAATTTTCAAGAAAAACAACATATTTTTTGGACTTACAGGTTTTAAGTGCATATGTGTATATAATAACAACAGTTAAGAATAATAGAATGAAATGATATAAATTCAATTAGTAACACAATAGAGCCTAGAAATGGCTCTTCATGTATATAATCATTGCATTTACAACAAAGGCATCATTGCAATTCAGTGAGGAAAAAAAGACTTTGCGGTATAAGGTGTTAGAACAATTAGATAACAATAAAGTAATTCATCTACTCACTGTAGTCATCATCAATATATATTTTGTGTATATTCTATACACAAAAATAACTTTTGTAGCATATAGATCTATATCCATATGACCAAAGGGTCAATTTTTGAGAAAAACAATGAGAAGTATCTTTCAAACCAAGAATATTTTTATGAAATATTTAAATATTTAAAACACTGATCACTACAAAAAAAAGATGAACTGCAATTTGTTTCATTAATAGCTTTCATTTTATTGTTTTTAAAAACGTGTCTTACTGTTGGTCATCTGAGAAGCATACAAGGGTGAAAGAAAACTGGAAAGAAATCTTAAAGAAGCTGTCTGCTGAGCACAGTGGTGCATGCCTGTAATCCCAGCCCCTTGGGATTCTGAGGCAGGAGGACAGCAAGTTCAAAGTCAGCCTCAGCAACTCATTGAGGCCCATAAGCAACTTTGCAAGATTCTGTCTCAAAATAAAAAAATAAGAAGAGTTGGAGATGTGGCCCAGTGGTTAAGGCCCCTGGGTTCAATCTCCAGTACTGGGGGCCGGGAAACAAGTTGAGCTGCCTGGTCATGATATAAATTTGACTCAAAGTACATAAGAGGAAAGAAAGAAGGAAAGATTGGAGTAGAAGCATCTTAGAGTACAGCCTGATTCTAATGAGAATAGCAAGTTTGTCAAAGTGTCCTTCAGTTACAATCACCCATCACAGAAGTCCCCCATCCCCAGAAGTGGACCTGCCTTAGCATCTCTGCATTATTCTGTCACTCATGGGAAGTGTGAGTTCACTGTAAATGAAGTGATGGATTTAAAATTGCAGCAGCTGAGACTTCAGTCAACTAAATTCCTTGCAGCCACATATCTAAAAAGTACATTTACATGCCCACTATATAGCACGTGGATACCAATAGAAGTTTCATCAAATATGTCAAAAGTAAATACTATATTTAATTAATATATAATTAATATCAAATATATATGTATATATGACATATACAAATTCATATCAAAAGTAAAACTAAATGAACAAAAATATAAACCTATTAGTAAAAAAAAGGTGAGTGAAAAACTTTACAAATAATTGTCAATCTTTAAAAAAAAATAATTTGAAGAATAAACTAATGGATCCAAGCTCTTTGATTTTATTAATTAGATCAATAGAGTTGAAGTAATCCGTCAAAATTAATCAGAAACTTAAAATGCTTAGAGATTATCTTCAAATAAGATGGAGCATGGGAAAGAGAAACTGAGAGAATTTTAGCACTAAATGCCAGGATTTATAAAGATATTCTGGCTTTTGTACACTGGTAATATTTTAAGGATAAATTAAAAAGCAGTTGAACCAAAAAGATAGCTATAAAAAAATAAATCCATGCATACATAGAACTCAATTCATGACTGAAATGAATGAAGATAGAGACAGAACAAATCATTCAGAATTCAAAGTGGAAGCTGGGTGCACACCTGTAATCGCAGCACTTTGGGAGGCTGAGACAAGAGAATTGCGAGTTCAAAGCCAGCCTTAGCAATAGTGAGGCGCTAAGCAACTCAGTGAGACCCTGTCTCTACATAAAACACAAACTCCGGCTGGGGATGTGGCTCAGGGGTCGAGTACCCCTGAGTTCAATCCTCAGTAGCAAAAAAAAAAAAAAAAAAAAATCAAAGTGGGACCATTAATTATATTAATTTATGCATTGCTACATATCAAATCCGCAAAGATACAGCACGTTTAAACAACACATTTATTCAGCATTTAATTTTTTGTGGACTGCCCAATATAATTACGTTCTTGGCTGATTTTGCTGATCATCGTGGTCTCTAGCAGCATTGCTGGAAATGAGTGATCTGGTTGTCTGGCTAGAATGATCAACCTAAGCTACTTCTGCTGAGAGCTCATTTTTCAATATAGCCTGCAAATTTTCCAGAGGCTGCCTAGGCTTCCTCACATCCACTGAAGGAAGTGAGCAGTAGGAAGCAAAAAATCTCAATCAGCAGACACTTGGCAAACCTCTACTGGTGTCATACCAGATTTTTATCCTATTACTCAGAATTTGTAACAAGGCCAAGCTCAGTACGATGCATGAGGAGAATATGTAAGAGTGTACATCAAGAGGATGGAATTTTGGATGGACAATTTTCAAGAGAAATAATGGTACACATGCATATATATATACTCCAGAAGAAACAAGTTGATATTTCAATACCTAAAAAAAATCAGTTAAAATATTGTGTTTAAATTTAACTTAAACATTCAAAACAATATAAATTATGCTACTTTTATAAGATAATTTTATTTTCTAAAAATGATCCATACTTGAGGTCATTAAGATTTTAAATTTTGTTCTATAAAATGTACTAATGTAAATGGAAAGACCAAACAGGAATTTGGGGAATATATTTAATATCTCAGTTACATATAGAATATTGCTGGAAGATAATTTTAAAAGTATTCATTTCACTAAAAAAATTTGCACATTTTAATTCTAATAATTAGAAAACTAAAACTATCACAAATTCTTATGATTTCATACATGTCAGATTAGGAAGACTTAGAAATATTGCAATATCAATTCAGTAAAGATTTGTAGAATTAGATATGCTGATCATGGCAGTGTTAAGGGGTAAAACTCCATGGAAAAATATGGTATTTGGTGAAACATGAAAATGTCCACATGAATGACAGCATTTCCACTAATGATTTTTATTTCATTAATATAATAAAATCTTTCATGGAGGTGTACCAAGAGACATATAATTGTAAGTAAGTATTTATAGAGACATAGTTTATAATAAATTGTCAAAAATGTCCATTGAAATAGTTTGTACACTTGAATCTGTATATTCTAACTCCTGATGGAAAAATACACATGTGTTCAAAATAGATCATCTATAGCCAGTCATTCACACATGCACACATATAACTCAAAATCCTACAAAATCCTAATGGTGAACAAACAAAAAAAAATCACAGAATATTATGAGTAAATTTAAAAAGTGAGAAAAAAATGAAAATAAACTGGTTTTCAATAAAAATAATATAAAAATAAAAAATGGGGTATTCATGGAACTTTATGCTTTTTCTTTATGTAGGAGGAAGGGGTAGAGACTGAAGTACAAAGGAGACTTCAGTGAGAGTTACAATGCTATAATTCTCAAGCAGTATAATCTATAAAAGGACATTCATGTTAATCTCTTTTCCTCATCCATACACGTCAGTTATATTTCACAATGTGTTAAATAATTTTATAATAAAAAATTTTTAAAAACTCAGGATAGCAAAATTGATTTTAAATTTATGAAACCTATATTGCACATTCTTTAAAAGTCAATGCAATTTGAAAGGAGATAGAGTACAAAAAGACAAAAATCAATAGAACTACTGCTCTGTACCAAATACTATTTTTTAATCATAAAGATGTCAAATCTTGTTTATTCCTTTTTCTTATAAGGTATAATCAGCTATTTACACCAGCTATTTGATACCATTAAATCATGGAATCTGACTTTCTTGAATTATCATTCTTAAAAAATATAGTTAATGTTGTTAAGCCTCTCTTCTCTCATATAACATGAAAAATATTAATAGTAAATTTCACCTTAGTTAATGTGGGGATAAAATCATAACAGTCAAAAATATTAAGTGCATTTCGATCTACCAAGAACTCAGTAAATAATAGCTATGGTTGATAGTTCTACGTACTATTACTCTTATACTGAACGCCAGTTAAAATCGCTCCATAATTAAAGTAACCTATTTTAATTGAACAGCATAGGAATGCATACCAAATGGAGAATTAATTATCTTTTATAATCATATTGCAATGTTCTTCAATTAACATTCTCATAACCCTTAATTTCATAGTTAAGATTCCAGGATGTTTTGATGCTTTTCTCTTATTAAAATATCAATGATGTTCCCTAATTTCTGTCAAAAAGTTCCATTTGTTAGTATGTGCAATGTTTTTAATTACAGATTGTGTAACTTTATTGGAATTACCAAAGTGGTTTAATAGTCATTACAGAAAAAAAGACATTTGTAACTAAAATATAATAGTTAATATTCTATGTTTAAAATAAAATCATTAGTATATTTTTGCAATAAAACATGATAATAAGATATCCAAAGAGAGAGACACAGAAAGAAAGAGAGAGAGAGAGAGAGAGAAATACATTAAACATGAACAATCCATTTTATTTCTTAAACTAATGCAGCTGTATTAACTAGGATAAGTGGCAAAGTTTTTTTCCTCAGGGCAAAACAAAAAAATAATCAGTGTTGCTTACACAAAATTACATTCTTACCTTTTATAATTAAACTACAGTTCCTTTAGTAGGGGTTGTGGAGAATAGTAGAGGAAGTAAACTTCTATGCCAGTACTAGCTGCTACACATTAACCAAGTAAATGTGACTTTGTTTTTTGACTTGAGATACAAATTTTAAAACTTACATTATCATTGACTGAACAGCTAGCTCTTTAGGGCATTTTGATAGATAAACTATTTCTTTATTAACATTATTTTAAAAAATATTTTTAATTGTAGATGGACGCAATACCTTTATTTTTTTTATTTAATTCTTTTATATGGTACTCGGGATCAAAACCAGTGCCTCATGCGTGTTAGGCAAGCACTCTACCACTGAGCCAGAACTCCAGCCCCTAATGACATTATTTTTGACCTTACAATAAATGCATACTTTATAACATATTACCTCTATATTGTTATATTATGAAAAACTGAGAAATGAATAGTATCTGCTAATATTATCTATTCTAATAAATATAAATATTGACAAGAAGAATTTGACTGTTTTAAGATCACACGAATACTCGCAAATACATCTGTCACTTCCTCTATTTGTTCATCCTCAAGCATTTACTTTAGGATAAGTTTTCACAGTGAACCTTAGGTAGAATGCTAAGGTAAATTTTGGCCAGCAGTGTTCACATACCATTGTGAACACAGTTTTTATCACTGATCTGATTGGTATAAAAGAGTAAAAAATGGGCATAAAGTCACTATTTGTTAAAATTATCAAAAATAATTTATCTTGTTAGGATCACAGATCAAAATAAGAAAAACTTAAATTTACATATGCATACATTTTCCCAAAGAAAGGCAGTATTTAAAAAAATTTTTTAGCCCTTTAGTATATATTATGTGTTCATTATATTTCTAGTTATAAGGGCAAACATAAATGCTTCTTTCTTTGTTTTTTTGTTTCCACTGCCTAACAAAGATTATTCCAGGGACTGAAAAACAATAAGCCCCTATTTTTAAAATGTACTTTCAACCTCTGAGGAGTTACTTCAAGGTTTTTTGTATTTCTTTCTTCTCCTTCTGAGGTGAAAACTTAATCCTTCTCATATTCTTTCTGGAGAAATGTCACTTTGATGGAAGAGGAGCAGATGAGAAAGAGGGGGATCACATGAATTAAACATAAACTTGGTGCTCAGTGGAAACACATTTCTTTCTAATGAACTCAAATAATTATTGAGTTATGTTAAAATAGGTGTGTTGTGTAGAGCTTTTTCTTTTTTGTTTAGAATATATACAATATTAGCTTAAGGATGTGGGACACTGCTGGCAAAAAGGCAACTGTAGTCAGTATCAAGAGGCTGTTATTTCATTATGAACATTTTAATAAGTGTTCGTAGAAGCACATGTTGAGATGAGTTTAGCATGCATTGTATTCACCAGACATCAACTCCTGTGGAAGGAAAGCAAAGAAGTAGTTTTGATAAAAATGTAGAAGTCTACTTATAATAGTTATTAAAACAATATCCCAGTTAACTTTGCAGAAAGCTTAGGAATAGAAATCGCTTATCACAGAAGACTTGCAGGACAGAAATGACCATTCTTTTAACTTGTACCCAAATTAATTGGCACTGGCTGTACCAGGAGGACAAATTGAGTTAATTCTTTAAGAAACTGATAGATACAAACCGGCTCCTTACAACTATAGATACAAACCCTTTCTAAAGAAGGGTTGAATAGATAATTATAATTTCTGTGTTTATAAGTTTGAATAAATTTACTTGTTCTTACTTTTGTTTAAATCATGCCTGTCACTGTCTCTTAATTTTATAATTACTTGTTGAATTATTTAATTTTGGCTTTCATCTCCTTGAACTAGAAAGTTATTTAAGTCTCTGTCTCATAATTTGAATATGTAGATGTTAATATGTGCTAGATATTACATTTAAAGCAAGTTTAGTTTAGAAATTATTTGAGAACTATTAGAAGATTTATTCCCTCAGAAGTGACAGATTAGATTTGGATTTAAAAAATATAAACAAACATAGAAATTATAATAATAACTATCCAATGATGTGCTTTAACATAGCTGGAGAGAGAGTTACTTGTCTGGAAATTAAAACAAATTACATAGAATGGGAAATAAGGAGATAAAATAATGGAATATTCACATCAGTGAAAAAAGGGACATAATAGATATAGACTGACAAATACATAATTGAAGGCCAAGCAAGAAATGGAAAAGGGAATGAGGTGAGGGTAGTATTTTGAATGGTTAATAACCAATAGCTTTCTAAAATAGTTAAAAATTATCAATCCACAGTTCTGAAAAGTTCCAAAGATGATCATAAATATGATATTTGTAGAGAAAATGGCAACCAAATACATTATAAAGAAACTGTAGATATCCAAAGAAAAAGAAAATAAATTGCAAGTGGAGGTAGAAGGGTGTGGAAAAAGTTATATATTTCAAAATCAGGACTTAAACAAATACATTATTTCTCATCAGAAGAAGGCTCCAAAAAGCTGGGAAAATAAACAGTGTATACTCTATTAGGAATAAATTTTCTTCAAGCATTCATGAGAGCTAATGATATTTTCTGACAACATAAAAAGACACTATACTACCAGTTCACCTAAGCTAAAAGCATTTGAAGTCTAAGCAGCAAGAACATGTTTATAAATGAAAGATTAGAAATGAAAGAAAAAATTAAGAACAGTAAGCATGATAACAATGCTGTATAACCTAGATAGATGTTAGTGTTAGCAAACAATTATAATTTTATCCTTTTGGGTCAAACATTTTAGGCATTATTATTAAATTGCCTGACAAGAATAGTAAAAACATTTGGGATAGAGATAAACAAAGTTGATGTGTTGTAAGTTCATTTCATTGCTTGTGAGGAGAATGAGTGTGTTAGATTTTAAGTGAGGAATGTGTGTTATATTTTCATAGTTAGCACTCTAAGAATAAAACAAAATGTCAGTTTCCAAGTAAATAAAGGGCTATTTAAATTACAGATTCATAAATGTCAGAGTTAATGGATAGGACATCATTTTAGACTAGATGTAGGTATTTTGAATACCAATTAACAGAATTGATCTTGATAGGTAGTAGTTAGTAATACATAGTGGAATGCAAACCAGTAACAATAGCAGGGTCATAGGTTTTTGTTAGATTGACTTGTAGAAAAGCAACAGGTGTACTAACCACTAGAACACACAGGTGGAGCCAATTAAGTAATATATCAAGAAGGAAAGATCAGTGGGGCTGACTCCTGACAGCACTTACCAGGATCATGGTGCAATTAAGATTTATGGCCATATTGTTATCTATGTATCTAAGAAGTGATATGTTTTTATTAAGTGCAGGTGCACTAACATAAAGTTTCCCAGATCACTGACTCCAGCACCCACATTAATGTGGATTGACTTGCACATGAAGAACCCTGAATGGGATGGTTGCCATAACAGTTCTAGAAAGGACCAACTAGGGTTTAAAAGTCCCCTGCCCAGATGAAAAAGTTAAACATGGGAGTGGTGAAGATGGCACAAAGTAGAGCCCAGTTCTCATGGCAAACATACAACAATAAATTTGGGAAGTAGCTTTGTTTCCTTTTTGTTGTTCATTGCTTGGAGATGATCCATTCTGTCTCTCAAGTGTTCTTTACTTGAGCATTACGTTTATTTATTAAAAAAATTCTCTAACTTGACTTTTTTAATCCAGTTCTAAATTTTCTTTCATTGAGAAACAAGAACAGAGGCTTGTTGTTTTGGCTCCCCTTTTGCCTGTGACAATCTAAGTATTGAAACACACACACACACACACACACACACACACACACACACACACACACATATGTACTGGGGATTGAATCCAGGGGTGTTTAATCACTGAGTCACATCTCCAGCCCTTTTTGGTATTTTATTTAGAGATAGGGTCTCGCTGAGTTACTTAGGGCCTCACTATTTCTGAGGCTGGTTTTCAATTCATGATCCTCCTGCCTCAGCCTCCCAAGCTGCTGGGATTAAAAGTGCACCTGATTATTCATGTTTTTAAGAACATAAGATATTTACAAAATGATAGTTTCAAAAGAAAACTTATTGTAAAGGACTGAAGTCATAGAAAACACACACCAATTGTAGTATGGTTAGATAAAGATATATGTTAAAGATTTGATAAAAAGCAACTTAGGAATACACCAACATTCTCTTCCAGTGTATGCTTTTTTTTTTAAATTGTACTATAGTTCTTCAAGTTAAAAATAAAGCTCTTTCTATGTAAACTGAAGGAAAAAAAAACTATATGTCTACCATCACTCTTACTATTGCATTTGAACTATAGATCTTTTGGAACTTGATAAGTCAAGAAGTAAAGATTTAGAAAAATGAAAGGATAAAAGCTCTTGCTTTTTTAAAAAATATAGTTGTTTACATAACTAGAAAAAATCTATACTCCAATTAATAGAAATAACCATAAAGTTACTAGAAATCATATCACTAGGTATAATAAGAATTTAACAAGTAGCCAGAAGTAGGAAAATAATCTATTGTATTTTTGAATAATAAAAATGAAAGTTCAATAACTATATGCAACAACAACACAGTTAAATAACATCATCAATATGCTGAGTGAAGAAAATCAAGTATTAAAAGAACACTCAATCACTTGTTTTAAACCAACAAATGAAAAATAATACACATTTGATGAACGTATGAACATATAAGAAAAATATTTCAAAAGAAAAGAGAATATATAATAGAAAATGGCATGTTTAAGTTGGAGAATCATAGTTAAACCAGGGATGGAAAAGAAAAGAGGCTTTTAATTAGATGCTATATTTTGAAAAATTTTCCTTGGATTAGTAGACACTCTGGCATCCATTTTATTATTTTTGTGCCCAATATATGTATATTTTCTTCTAAAATTTATATCTTAGAACAGACATTAAGATTGGTAAATATTGCAAGATTAGTAGAAGAAAAATAACAATATACTTTAATAAGAAATAAAGAGATTAAATGCAGTAAGCAAACAAAGAAAGCAAGCTTTAAGCAGTTCACAGAATAAAATAAGATGTTTTAACAAAGTCTACTTGGAATTCCAAGAGGAAAATGTTTAGTAGGATAAGGGCAAAGCCATTATAGCTAATATTTTTCTCACTGGAAAATGTTTCCTATTAAGAAAACATTGAATACTGAGAAGAATATTCAAAAAGATTATGTAAAACTGCTAAAATAAAAGAGTCATTAATCATAAAGATACTCAAAAAACAACGTACATAAGATAAAAGAATATTGGACTGACAAAAAATGTTTTCTTTAGTAATGGTATCCTAGGATGAATAGAATAATAACTATAAAATTTAGGAAAATATGCCTTCATGCATTAATTTATCTAGCTAAATTCAGAAAATAAAATTACACATGCATTCAGTTTTTCATCAAACTAAATACTGGAAACAAAGAAATAGTGATAAAGTTCTAAGGAAAAATATCCTTTACCTAGAATTCTATAACCTGCTACATTATTATTTGGGAATTCAATAATTGGGTGAGATTCGGGGACCTGAAATTTTCAAAATAAAATAAGACTGATAATTTACTCCTAACAAAGCATTTTAACTAGTTGTATGAGTTATTTAATATTTATAAAACTTATTTATATATGCACATATTGCAGCGAAGGAAGAACAAATGTACAACCCACTTATAGGGTATAAAATAAAAATGTAAATATTAAGAACATTGTGTTATTCATAGTCTTCAATGATTGCTGCTTAAATTTACTATAATAGTGCTTTATATTTTTTAAAAATAGAGATAAAGTATGTTTTATGGTTTCTTCCCCAAATTTAGAATTATTAAGTCATTTAATAAGATAAAAAAAAGTTTTCAAAAATATTAGTCTTTATCAGATATTAATAATGACATAAATACTACAGGGAATACTGCTACCTTTTAAAAAGAAAATAATTAATGAAAATTTTCTATTTATCTTTTTATTTACTATGTCCTAATTCACATGATTATTTTCATTTATTATGTACTAACCATATATGCTAACTTTTCAAATGTATTAGCCATTTCTTAACAATAGTCTGCATAATTTATGTAAAATATATTTCAATTCACACTGATTCCTAGGAAAATGTGTGATTTATAAAGTATGTGAGTTCATCAAAACATATTTTTCTCTCTAGATCAATGGATTTTGTCAATTTAGAAAGACTAATAACGCTGTTGGAGGAATCACTACATATAGAGATATGGATAAAATTGCCCTGCTTATGACTTGTGCAAAAGAAAAGAAAAACTGAAAGATTATAACAAATCAATAATGCAATCATTATAAATTATCCCTACAGACTTACAAAAATCATAGTTGGCCTGCATATTATTTTTGGATACACCATTTTCTCAGATCATTTGTAAAAGTTCTTATTTGTGCATTTGTGGTTACATAGAGTTTGAATATAGTACAAAGTAGAGTTAACCACATATTTACCTTTATTTTACAAAAATTTTTAAAGTAATACAGTCACAAAATAAACCAATCATATAAGAAATGTTTTAGAGATCTCTTTAGCAAAAACTGTGAAGTACTGGATCCAGCTAAAGGTGTGGCAGATTGCTTAAGACTGACAATTTTGCTAGAATATAGAAAAATTCTTTATTGAAATAGCAGTATTAATTTTTCCTATGAGATAGAAACCAATTAAGAGTATTAAGAGCTACCTCAATACATTTCTTTATGCAACATTTTAATAATTTCTAAATTCAAAATAGAAAAAGAAAAATATGTCCTAAGAGAACATATAAGAAATAACAAGACAGGAATTATATGCAAAGCTATAAATAACAGTCTTTTCACAGATATAAATCCAACTTCACTTCTCTAAAGCAGCACAAATATTCAAAGGGGGAATTACAGAAAATTCAATATCACTTAGATATTTCTGTGTTGAGATTGGTAGGAATGGTTCCAGAAGTGTAAGTAAATGCGATATTTCATTTTACTAATGAAGGACAGCCCTGTAAGATAATTTTGTAGCTATTTAGTTTACATTAAATGTGATATATTTAAAAAAATAACACATGACCCTGAGTCAAACTTATGTTAGGCAGATAGTTGGCCATGAGGAGGTGCATAAGGAGAGGACACTAAAGGGAGGTAACTTACAGGGAGGACATCAAACATATACATCAGAGTGAATCCATAAGTCACAAGATGGTAAATCACAGGAAACTTTTTCAAAGGAGGCAAACATCTGGAAAAGGGGAACTGATATGTCAAACCTCCACTCCCCCAACTATAGTTAATTATTGTTTCAAAGCTATTGTCATAGCTATCATATGCCCAGGTGATCACTATCCTATAAAAGAAAATTTGCTGAGGGCTACACAAAGGGTAATAAGTCACTTAATCAATCAAAGCAGAGGGATATAAGAAAGTAAGATCAAATGGGATCCAAAACCTATCAACACAAGACTCTTCAGGAGCTGGACCATTTTCTCCAGAGACAACTGTTCAGTGCCTCTGCTTAGACCTGTATTACTTTTACTTACAGTAATACTTTACACAATTTGCCTAAAATTCTTACTGTGGGTATGCAAGGACCCATCTTTGCAGATCCTTGTGGTCACTCTGGCTCTGTGGGACCCCTCTAAGTCAATGTTATTTCTTTTGAAGAAGAAAATTAGTTTAGTGGTATTCACAAGTATTTATTATTTAGCAAATGGAAGATTATAAAATTACTGATTTGTCACTAAATATTTTATTTACCATGTAAACCTCTATTATCATAGAATATTTATTATTTTATGCTTATAGAATTAATTTATTTTAATTTTATTAAATAAGTAGTGAGATATTTAAACCATCAGAGGAGCAGATTGTTACAGATAAAAAAAATGACAATAAATTTCAGGCCAATGGAACAAAATTGGAAGCCTTGCTGAAGTATAATTCTAAAACTAAGTATGAATATGAAAAGACAATGTACTAGTTAGTATTCAATGATCTTTTTATAAGATTTATTTAGAAGATTACTTTCTAAAGTAACTCAAAAATTATTCTTATTTTAAAATGTAAATAGAACTTTTTTCCTAGTGTATACTGAAACAAATTTTTATAGGAATAACAAGACAGAAAATGTAACCTCCCTTTTGACTGGCATACCTAGTTACTCTGTTGAAATTTCCTGAGCAAAACATTTTGAACCTGTTGCTTATTTTGATTTCAGTCATCTTTGTCTGCTTATCATGGAATCTACCGAAATTTATTAAAAATTGCACTAACTGCCTCAAGAGAGTTTTTCAATTTATATTTAATGAATGTATTAGATAAAATAATTAATATATAAAATATCATGTTTCTAATGTATAAGTTCTTATGATTACTAAGTTGTCCCCTCTGAAGGCTCAAGAATATTTTCCTTATTTAGGACGAGGAATTAGGGAATCATTTTTTTCAAAATGGTATCTCATGAGGAATCTAAATTTGGAAAATATATTAAAGCAATGGAGCAGAAAAATGAATTATGGTAACATGTTTGAAGCTACCTAATTTCTCATATAGGAATGAAACAACAGAATAGACAGAGGTTGATGGCAAAGGAAGTTTTAAAAAATCAAAATGAAAGAAAAAACTACCACTAAAAACAGAACATCAACAAAGGAACTACATGTTCAACAAAACAGTGAAAAATTACCTGAGGAAAAAAATTGTTAGGGAGAGACAGACAAATAAGGTAAAGCAGGAGATTTGTAGAGGGTTCACTTCACAGAATATAGATATCATGCAGAAAAGAAAGTGCTTATTTAATGGTATTGGATTCAGAGCAAAAGAATTACTTACAAACATCCTTAGTGGGGAGAGATTCCTACAATCCTTTAGGTAAAAGTGAACCATGAGTTAAACTAGAATAAACTAAAGGCTTTCAGTTGTCATTAAGTGATGTTAAGAAATTTTGACAATTTGTTATTTGAGAAGGAGCAAAATATTCTAAATTTACAGATTAATGTAGAAATATTTATGCAAAAGACATAACCACATTTTTGGAAAATTTATTATATGAAAGAATATTAATGAGTTTTGTAACATTTGGGAAATTTATTTCAAATTCACGTGACCAAAAGTCTAAATCTTTAGTTCTTAATATCTCCTTTGAACTAGCCTATGCATCTTGCGCATTTCTTAATTAACAAGTTTTAATAGAATCTTTGACAAATGTTTATATTTTCATATTATATAAAGGGATATCTGTAATTTTATTTCATAGACATGTATGAGCTACTTATATTATATATAATACAATATGTGAGAATATTATAAATATATACATATATAGATAGATAATTTTGAAGGTTCCAATGAGATGCCTAGGTAAGAAGGCATCAGAATCAATTAAAAGTGTGTTACCCAAATGCTCTTAATGAAATATTTATAGCTAGGAACATATTTTATTTGGTCTGAAGATGATTCTCTTGAGGTCCTAGAACTTTAGTTTTCTTTCTTCCTCATTTCTCTCCCCACCTCTACTGTTTCCTCTGTGATTTTACCTTTCTATTAGCAAACTTTTATTTAAGTTAGGTATTTTGATTTGTGTTGCCTTTATAATATCAGTGATTAGCAAACTAAACCAGCACAAAATAATAAGCAAGCAAAAAACAAAATTTCTCAATATGAAAGATTTGAAGTTTTTGACAATGGTACTCGCTGTTGCCTTCTATGTTTACTTCAAGTTTATACTTATAAATTTGATTAAACGGGAAAAAAATATTCAAGTCACTCATGATTTGATTTCATCACACAATCAAGTCAACTCTAGAATCATATTAATTTTACCTTTTATAATTATACATTTGAATAAATAACCAAAAAATAAATAATTTTGAATGTCCCTTACACTTGATATTAGTGTTTAGATTTGCTAAAGTATCCTCAAAACTTACCAAGCTTTGTTCTTTTACATTATAATTAGAATACTCTTCATAATTAAGTCTAGCATACTTCACATTTCTTAATTAGATTATGAGAGCTTCATGGGAAAATGTTGCAAATCAAAGAATAATTTTTGCATAGAAATTTTAATGTAAATTTTGTGGAGATTGAGCACATTATAAAATGTGTTACAAGTCTCTAGTGATTTGCTCACGATTTTAAATTTTGTAACGTTGTCAAATAAAAATAAATCTGGACATAGGTAAGGAGGGACCTTACTTGAAAAGATTATCACTAATCTTTTGAATATTTTGACTTTGTCCTCATGTGTCTCAAAATAAAAAATAAAGAGGCCTTTTTTTTTACAGGGGAGGTATGCAGGGTAGCCAGAAATTTGAGAAAATATTACTCAGGAAATTTGGAGAAGGCACAGAACATTACTGAAGCAGTTTAACAGGAAATAATTCTCTCTGTAGTCAGCAAATCTTGTAATGAGTGTGCGATAGGGTTTTCTACATTCCAGCATTTTTTTTTTTTTTACATTTCACAGGGAGCAAAAATTGAAGAAATTTCCAGGGCCATGCTGTGCATAGTCTGTCCTTAAACACTATAAGGGATGGACTACAAGTCAGTGAAGTTGTTCTCAAAGTAGTTTTCAGAAGCAAGTTATCCTTCATATTGTTACTGACTTTGAAGGAATAGCTGTGTCATCTCCTGAGTATGTATTAAACTGATAACCTTAGAGGGTCTTGTTGATCAGGAACTTGAAGAGAGATCTGCCTGGGAATGGAAACACACGCACACACACACATGCATGCACAATGACTGATGGTTGAATAAGAGAGCAAAGACAAGATTTTGGAAGGCAGCCATTTGGGAAGATTCCACAACATCAACATTGGGTTTAAAGCTTTCTTAATAGAGAAGACAATAGTAACTACCTGAAAAATGTCCTGAGATGTGGTCTGAATATTTCTGGAGATGGCATAGTCATCAGAGATGTTTCAGAGAACATGCATGCACTATGTTGCTTATAACCACTGCATGAGTGCAGCCATAGTTATATTCATTGCCAGTTAATTTTAGAGGATCATTTGTGGGTGTTCCTAAGGAACTCTGGCAATGATGCTTATTAGATAAGATTGTCCATAGTCTTGGTTAAGCTCAAAGTAGAGCATGAAAAAAACATGTGACTCCCAATGAACTGCTTAAGTGCCTCCTATGGCTGCAGGACCAGGCCTGAAACTTGCCCACATTTGATGTAATGTGGCAGTCAAGTCATTTAGCTTTATAGCCAATCTCTCAGACCCTCGTTAAGACTTCTTGAGGACCTGATGAGAAATGATAGTCATAGTGCCCTCTGAGGGTGGAATTTTGCATTTAAATATGTATATGTAACAAATATTTGTTTACCTTGGACAATTGAGTGCCCAGCAAACTTAAGACAACAGACTAATTAAAATTGGAAGAGACGACAAATTGGTTAAAGATTTGATAAGGGCTAATATAATTAGATAGATAACAGAATCTAGCCCAATTACTAAGTTGACATCAATAGTCATGTAAAATATATCTCTTTTGGAGGTATCCAAGGTTCATGGAAATGATGTTTTGTGGATTTTTTTTTTCCTGGAGTTCATAGAACCCTTTTGATGGAGATGTTGTACTGTCCCTCTGGGAAGAGAAAAGTTCTCAGGTTGTTTTTAATAGTACAGACAGTCCCAAGTATACCAGAAAAAAAATTATGCTTGGGATCACATGAGCCTATGGGATGCATATAAGAAGACAACATGTACTGTCAGTAGCAGTAAACAAATTATTGCTTTGAACTCCTTAGTCTTGGACAGCTTGACTGTCGCATCTGGGAATCTTTCCATGCAAAGGTGTAGAAACACATGCCCATTTGCAAGCAGCCAGTGTTAATGGGGCTGAGTCCAGGCCTGGCATGGAATCTATGAGTTCCATAGTTTCAAATTTAGATGCCTGCTGGCCTTGGGTGAAGCAGATACCAGTGTGCCTAAACAGCCTTGAGGCACCAGCTGCCTGGAGAAGGAAGAATCACTGCACAAATGATAAGGCTCCCTACCAGGCCAATTTCCCATAGCCTCTAGCCTCTTTGTCTTAAAGAACCCTTCCTAACAATGAATTCCTTTGACATGTTCCCCTATAAAATAAAGGTTGGCAGGCTTTCTCTCTTTGTTAAGATCAGACCCATCATTTCTTTTCCATCCATCAAGCTCCCACTTATACTACATTTCTTGTGCTCTTTGTCTTTATTTCTGTTTTTTTCAATTTTTGATACTTTTATTGATTTTAGATTTAAAACAAAATCCAGTTTGAACCACAAAATTCAGTTGGAACCACGATTTGAAATATAATGTTTATAATATATTTCTAAAGCTATTATTCTATGTAATAATAAAACAATTAACAGCATAGCATAATGTGAAGTTTTCATTCCAGTGGCTTATATATTTTCTTAGGATGAATTAAATTTTTTTAAAATTTAACACCACTTAATTGATCCAGCCGGTCCGTAGCTCTGTACAGTTTATTGATTCCTTCCCTAAGCAGGATTCTGTGAGAAAGTACTCCTACATCTCAGAATAACACTGTAGGTCTCTGAGTTGGTGGCAAAATAGGTGTAATTACAAATACTTAAGCAAACGAGATGGTCATCATTTGTGTTAGAGTAAAAGCATACATTGCTTTTAATAAAAAGCACTGAGTATCCAAAAGAGTTGGAAGAGAATTTTTTGACATCCTGAGAGAGAGAGAGAGAAAAAAAAAAGCCTACAGATTTTGAACACTTTGGATGGTGCATTGGTTTGAATGAACTGCCCCATCCAAAATACATGTTGAAATTTACTTCCCATCATGATGGTTTTGGGAGGTGGGATCTTAAAGAGATAGGTCATGAGGTCTCCATTCTCATGAGTGGACTAATGCAATTATTGTGGGAGTTAGTTCCTTATTGCCAGCATGGGTTTACCCTCTCTTGCTTTCTCTCTCACGTTTTCTTTGTCCTCCTACCCTGTGTTGCCTTATGTCATGTTATAGTGTCATAAGAAGGCCCTTGACAGATACCAACTCCTTAGTCTTGGACATACCTTCTAGAACCATGAGAAATAAAATTTTTTCACTATAAATTACTTATTCTCACATATTCTGTTATGACAGTAAAACAGCTGTCCTTAAATTTGAGATAGGTAATGGGAATTTGGAGGAACCTAAAGATTTTCAAAGAAAATGAAGTATATAATAAATAATCAAAATTAAATTTATGAGAATTGTCTATGGTTGAGTGAAAGAATGCAATAGATTTTGAAATACTTGCAAAAATAAGGGAGAATTCAGGGAGAAAGATATTATGAAAGAGAGAAGAAGAGACAGCATCAGATAAAGCCCATTATGGAAGGCTTTTTTGCAATGTAGAGAAATATGTGAAAAACTGGGCAGAAAAGGGAATCCTAAGGAGTATTTTTCTGATTTCCTGACTGGTATGTTATGTTTTCATGATGCAATCTGCTTGATCTTAAGTTGGGGGAAAGCTATTTACCTTTTGACATCTTCATCTCTGGGGGCCCTAAGGAAGCTCTAGTTTAAGTTCTTTAGTTGGAGTACACATCCATGAATAGTATCCTTTAATTAAATGCCAGAAATTAAAAATCAGAAGGCCCATAATTGGGCTTGATGTTGGAGGATGATGTAACTTCCTTTTTCGTGGATTTTATGATTAATTTTCTGGGGCTAGGAATGTAGCTCAGTGGCACAGAACTTTCCTAGCATGCACAAGGCCTTCAGTTCAATCCCCAGCACTGGGTAAAAAACAAAACAAAACAAAAATATTAGTTTTTCAGTGATATCACTTTCAGAAAACTAAGCTCCCAAACTTAAATGAGAAGACTGGAGGAAAAAGAGGTTTAACTTGATGATAAGTAGAGGTATAATGTAAAAGTCCGAGATAGCATTTTAGAATGTCTCAGTTAACCAAGTTAGAATATTTGAGAATCTAAGAATAGGGAATATTTATAGGTTGAGTCTATTATTGTTTTATTTGAGAACTGTTAGTGTGACCCATTAGGAGAGGGCTGGAGGTCAATCAGAGCTGGGGATAAAAGCTTAGGCAAGGGGAAAATAAGATTTTCTGTCACTTCGTCAACTTATAAGTGTAATTGTCCACTCATTTTATTGTTTTGAAATGTTTCCAAAAAAAATTATTCTCATAAATTAACAAACATAACAGTGAAAATCTTAAAGCCACAAACTACCAAACAGAAAACGAACTGTATCAAAAATGTACTAAACAATTTCTTTTTCAAATATATATTGCTTCTATTTGTAGGTTAAAATGCTAATACATTGCCTTAAAATCTCATTCTACAGCCTGAGAAAATTTATTGAGAATAGATTTTAATATTAGTGACATTGATGTATTTAATTTCCTTTAGGATTCTGGTGTCTAAATGTTGCTGATAGAAAGCATAATAAATTGTGAAAATACCTGGCTTATATTATTGATGATGTCAATATCCATGCCACTGACCACCATAAATGGTATTTATTCTAGGACACAATAAGTAATATTGTTACAGTGCTAGGGCCTTTCAGGAAACTGAAGCATCTCAAAGCCAAGCACCCTCCTTTTCAAACCCAAGTTCTTTTGATCAAGTCAGAAAGACTTCAGACATGTCGTTTAGAGTAACAGACATAAATTTATTAGAAGGGATAGGAAAGAGGAAAGAGGAACATTCTCAAAGAAGAAATGGGTCCTCTCAGAGAGAAGAGGGTCCATCTGCCTCTCTTGCCTTCCAAGTTTATGAGGGTCCCAGGGAATTTTCCAGAGGGTCCTGTCTAAATCCATCTCTTGACCTTTTTTGAATGGTTTTTTAAGTTTGTACTTTTTAGATATACATACAGTAGAGCTTATCTTGATATATTATCCATGCATAGAGTAGAACTTTTCAGTCCCATGGTTGTATATGATGCAGAGTTAAACTGGTTTTATATTAATATCACCTCTTGACTTTGACAGAAGAATGACATAAGGCTTTAGAGTCTTCACTGCCATGACTACTCTAGGTCATTTTGGCCCATGCTGACAAGGTCTAAGTGGAATCTGTTTTTAGTAATTTTATGTTTAGGGGGAATTATCCTCATCTTCCAGAGTTCTTAGATCTGTTCTTGTAATGGTCACAAAAATTCACCAGCTTCAGGGTAACTTATTTTATTATCATCAGCATTTTGGGCCTGCATTTCTCCTGCAGATAACAGGTAGTTTGCTGAGGAATGTAACACATACTGTCCACTCTAGCCAGAAAGGACTTCAGGTAAATTGCTTTTAAAAAGTAAAGGCGTGTGAGTGGCAGCACAGTGAGCCCATTTTATAGAACTATTTCCTTAATCTCATGTTCCCACACTCACATCTATCTGTCCTCTATCAATATTAGAAAAATAAATACATTTCCAATAAATGATATTTAAAAACTTCATTAACTGAAAGACTTTGAATTTTCATAAGTGTTGGGATTATTTTCTCCACAATTTTTCCTTAGGGATTTTTTAGATGAAAAGTTATCATTACCATACAGTGTGATCACACCTACTTTTGAGGAAAACTTACTTCACTGCTGTTCAATTCACAGCTGATTTTCAATATCCTCTTTATTCTTTGATTCTTCAGGAAGCCATATCTTTGCCCAGTGAAATAGAAGAGATTATTTCATTTGAATTTCCTTCCATCACCATAGTAATAATACATTATATATGAAATAAGATTAATTATTCTCTTGTATTATGTGGCTTTACAACATTCATCTTATTCAAAAAAAAAAGCACAATTCAATGAGATCACTCTTATGATTAAAAGAATTTTTAATCAGAGCAGAAGGAACAATATCATTTCAATATTTCTAAAATTTTTCAGAAATAATACACATGCATAATATTTTATTATCTATTTATAAAATGTCCACTTAATCTTCCATTTTAAGCAACAGTAAAGAATATGTGTTAGTAGAGGAGGACATTGATATATTCACATGGATGTGATTTTAAGAACTAAATTCCAAGTATTAAGAGAAAGACTTGACATTTTTACTCCTATTCAAGTTTTTACACTTTTTAACAGGATATAAACAAGAAACATGTAATAGACTCAGAGTGAATGCTAAAACCTTGCAGCTAGAAGTGTACATGATATACAATTGTTCTGTATTAGGTATTTAAACATTACCAAGAACTTTGTTGTAAATAATGTTTCTACAAAAAATTTAAGTGATTCTAAGAAAAATTTTAAGTGAAATGATATATAATCTTTCCCCTAGGGTTAATAGCACATGAATTTATGAAAGTGGCAGGCTTGTTAAAACCAATTATAAAAACCAAAGTTTTACGTTAAAATGTAAAATATATTTAGCTTCTAGTCAAAGAAAGGTTTTGTATTCATGATTATCAATCAAGTCATTTGAAGGTCATATTGGAATCAAGGTAAATCTTTATTGTACATTACTGTCTCTTGCTTTTCAAGTGGTCTAGGATCCCTGAAATGCATTCAGTTGCCAATAGTCCTGCTTGATTATTTTGTATACCAAACTCCATTTGTAGATAACATGATTACTGTTGAGAAATTTTAGTAATTTTTTATATAATAAATAAATGAAGTAGCTTCAATGTTTGCTAACATAATCCAGATACTTCAATAACCCTCAGAGATTACTTAATAGAGATATTGTAACAAAAGAAAGCTTTAAAATGTGTTCTTATTCTCTACCCTGTTCATGGTAATACTTAAAACATTCTCATTTGGATTAGTTTAATAACTTGTTCAGAAATTTTTTTCTCTCAGTTCTGCAGACACATATCTTCTTCCTTCCTAGATTGTGGTATGTGTTTTATCCAGAGCTCTATTTACCAGTGATTATTTGAAAATGGAATGCATGCCTGTGTAGACAGAGATAAAGAGAAAGGAAGGGAGTAGGAAAAGAGAACACTATACATAGCTAGGAAAATATGCCCCCCTGCACACACCCGTAATCTTTTTTTTATCTTTATACCAGATAATCTCTGCTGAAAATTTTAACAGCTTTATTAACATTTAGAGACCCAGAATAAACTGCCCGTATTTAAGAGAGTAGAATTTGAGAGGTTTTACTGTGTGCACTCTGGGAAGTTATAACCACAAAAGATAGTTAACTTTATCTCCAAAAATATCCTTATGCCTCTGTGATTTCATCCTCTGTCCCCCATTCTTATCATGTTTTTCGACTGTATACTAGTCCCAATATTTGACAATTTTTCTCCTAGATCTGTGAGTTTATAGCTTTCATCAAATCTGGAAATTTTTTCTATTATTTGTTCAAATATTTTTTCACCCTATGCCTTTTTGTCCTTCATCAACTTGTATCATATAAACATTAGGCAACATGAAGTTGTACCACAGTTCAATAATTTCACTAATGCTTTGTTCATTCTTAGTCTTTTTGTGGTTGTTGTTGTTCATCTTTTGTTGACTATTCCCTTACTCTCTTTTTTATCTTTTTGTTTATTGTTAAATTCACTGATTTTTCTTTTTCTATTTTTTTCTTCAATGTCTAATCTGATATTAATTCCCACATTATAATTTTTTATCTCAGAGGTTGCACTTTTCATCAGTAGTAATTCAGCTTAGGTTTTTAAAAATCTCACTCACACATATACTTAGCATTTTTTGATGTGTCTTTAAGCATCTTGAACATATAGAATGCAGCTGTAATAATATTTTGAATGGTATTACTTGCTGGTTATACCATCCCTGTCATTTCTGGATTGGTTTGATTAATTTTTTTCCCTACTGTCATTTTATTTGTAGCTTCTTTAAATGACTGCTAAATTTTTATTAGAAGCTAGAAATTTTTTTAGCCAGGTGCGGTGGCTCAAGCCTGTAATCCCAGCACTTATGGAGGCTGAGACAGGAGAATCACGAGTTCAAAGCCAGCCTCAGCAACCGCGAGGCACTAAGCAACTCAGTGAGACCCTGTCTCTACATAAGAAAAACACAAAATAAGGCTGGGGATGTGGCTCAGTGGTCTTGTGCCCCTGAGTTCAGTCCCCAGTACCCCAAAAAAAAAAAAAGCTAGAAATTTTTAATTTTAATGTAGAATTATTTAGAAAGAGTTTGATCCTTTTGAGTCTTACTTTTAGGTTCTTAGTTGTCAACACCATTTGGGCTAATTTCTCTCACTGCTGTGGTAAAATACGTCTGTATAACATATCAAATGCTATGGGATCATCATCATAAAGTGTGCTATGCAACTATTATTTGAGCTCTGGCTATTCTTTAATCTCTTTAGATGAAGTTCTCCCTCTCTGAGTTTTTCTTCACACTGACTACTTCCAATACATGCTTCTTCTAAGTCTTGTGAGGCTGTGCTAACTTGACCAACAAAGCTCTTCTGGGGCTTTCAATAATTTTTCCCCTGTGCAACTCACTCTTCTCTCATACTTGACCTGCAAATTCCTCCATTATCTAAGCTTCCTCAACTCAGGATTTAATTCCTGTGCTAGGGCTTGGAAACTCTCTCCATTCACTTATGTGAGAATAATGTAAATCTCATCTCCTTGGTTTCCAGTTTCTTAGAGATACATGTCCTGTAGCACTACATCTTTTTTTTTTTTTTGTCTAAAAAGAATAATGTGGATTAAAGATTTTTCTATACCAGCAGATACATATCACCATCTCTCTTTAAAATAACTTTTGTAGTACATTGTGTTTTTTACTTACTGAGACTGCCGCATTGTATATCTTTATTATATGACTTGATTAAGTTATTCAAGTGTGACCAGTATCTAAAATATTTAATGCATTTTATATTGTGGGGTACAGTTTCTAATTGTGCATAAAATTTCTACCAATTTAGAATTTATATTAAAAACTGTGAAGAATATGAATTTTCAGCTAATATTATTTTAGTTTCTATGCTACTTAAACTTCATTTAAATGAAGTTTAGTTTCAGTAGTTACATACTGTCAGATATGTGCATTTGAACTCTGCTTCTACTATTTACTAGCTAATTTTGCAAATCATGTAATCACTCAGAATCTTAGTTTCCTTTTTCATTATTCTGTGCAAAAGAGTATCATTTTCGTAAGTTGGAAGACATAATGTGTAAATAGTTTTCTTCAAATAATCCCTGAAATGTAGTGAATCCTGGATTGATGAGTGTATTATTATTATACTGTTAGAAATGAAATGTTTCTTATCAGTGAATTTTGGTTTTGGAGATATACAGGTGCATGACATTGAGATCGCTACGTTCTTATCTGTTGGTATTTCACTTAACAATCTACTTTATCTTTAAGTTTAGGAAGAGTTTAAATTGAATGAGATATTCCTGAGAGTTTACACACTTTCTTTCTGGGCCAGAGTTCCCGAGGTTCTACCATCAATGTGGAAAATTTGAACTGGACTAAAGTAGATTGCACATGAACTGTGAGCGATATCTAGTGACATACACAGGCAATAGAATGTGTTGTGTGAGGAAGACCTCAGCCCTGAACTGACACAAAATAGAAAATGAAAATAACCTTTTATCGTCTCTTTGATGCTGAAGAAACCTTAGAGGACATACTGTCTGCTTTTGTTATATGTTTATTTCAAAATGCTGAAATATGACTTTGCTCACATTTCAGGCTAATTATCCTGTTCCAAATTCCCATATATTAATACAAATCTTAATCAGAAAAGACATTCACTCATCAATATGACATAATGACAATTTCTTCCTATTTAGATATGTCTGGTATTGAGGAGTCTTTGTTAGTCTTTACTTAAAATTATCAAGAATAATTATTTATGAGGAATAGGAAGACTGTTATGGTTGAGATATAAAGTCTCCCCCCAAAACTTCTGAATAAATGTAGGAATGTTCACAGATAAAATGATTGAATGGTGATAGCTATAACTTAATCAGTCCATCCTAGTTTGAATGAATGGATGGTTATGCCAGGCAGGTATGGCATGACTGTATGAGATGGTTCGCTGGGCGCTGACTTGGAAGGGTGAATCTTCCCTGTACCCCTCCCTCACAGCTTGTTTCCTGATCCTGCCATGAGTGGAGTTGCTTCCCACTACTGGGCCCTTGCCACATGGTGGTGCTGATTCACCTTGGGCCCAGAGAAATGGAGCTGGCTGTGTATGGACTGAAAACTCTGAAATCATGAGCCTCAAATCAACTTTTCCTCCTTTAAATTAGTCTTGTCAGGTGTTTTGGTTACAGTGATGAAAAAGCTGACTAAAACAAAGACTAAATTAGAAGCATCTGAGATGCTTATATATCACTTCAGTTGGTAAATGGCTGAAGTATGTCTAAAGAAAAAAATTTACTGAGAGTTAGATCTTCAGATTCTGGATCTCTCTCCTGTAACAAATGATGGCTTAGTATTTTGCTAATACAAAATGTTTAAGTTGCCCTAGGGAAAGTGAAAATAAGATTATCAGTGCTAGTTAATAACGTATGGGAAAGTAGGAAGTATAACAGACCAGTTCAATTAATCATTTTCAACTTAGCATCTAATATAGCTTATTTCACTTTTGATTTTGCTAAGAAGCCTAGAACAAATTGGCCTTGCCATGGTTCAGTCTTCCCTTTTCATAAAATTGTAGCCAGGGCAATTTCAAAGTTAGCAATTTTTAATTAATTTTATAAACTTAAAATGTAGTTGCACTCAACATTGCTCATTTTCTTGTTGATGACTAACCCTCACTTGCAAATTAAATCAAAATTTCAATGTATATGACAGTGTTTTCTTTAACATATTTTAGAAATACATTATTTTGACATGTAGCAGAATAGGTTATGGTGATAGAATCTCTTATCAGAGCTAATATTTTGAACACATGAATACTTAAGAATTTATATCTGCAAGGAAACTAAGAGAGTCTAAGATAGAAATTATTTTCAGTTCAGAATGTTTATTTCTGTTTATTGATTATCCTCATGATATAAAATTCACATATTTTTCAACATTCAAAAATTATCATACTCAGTTTGAAACTGAAAAAGAAACTTAAATGGCATCTGTTCCTCAAAAAAATAAATAAAATGCCTAAACATTTATTCACACTGCTATATTATAAAACTACACATCAGCACATTTTTTGTTTCTTTTTTCTTAGTACCAGGAATTGAACCCACGGGCACTTGACCACTGAGCCACATCCCCAGCTTTTCCTTATATTTTATTTAGAGATAGTGTCTCACTGAATTGCTTAGCACCTTGCTAAATTGCTGAAGCTGGCTTGGAACTTGAAATTCTCCTGCCTCAGCTTCCTGAGCTGTTGGGATTACAGGTGTGCGCCACTGTGCCTGGCCATGTCAGCATTGATCTGGACTTCAGTGTTGAAAAATTTCAAGGGAACTGACATTCATAGTCACCATCGTATTAAGACCCTCTTAAAAAAAAATCTACTGAAATATTTTGTGTTGTCACAGGAAAAAAAATTAAAATTGTTTGGAATTAGTGATTTATACTATGCAAGTATGTTTAAGAAAATACTAAATTGAAAGGCAAAGTTTGTTTCTTAATCTCCTTACAAAATAACTCAGTTATATCTTCTACTTGTGCTTTAGGGAAGAACGCTGCTCTCAAAGGATAAAGACAACAGCTGCTAAGAGTGGAGTAGATCACCACAGGAAGCTCCACCCCTCCACACCTACAGGTGCCATTTTTCTTCCTGTTTTGTGTGCAAGTCGTTTTTCATTCAACAATTTTAAAAAAAAGATGTTTCCATCTATGACCTCCAAAGACAGGCCGGAGTTTTTCTCTAGTATCATTTAATTACTTTTCTCAAAGTAAATAAATAATATGGCCAGTTCCTTTTCCTTAACTGATAAACCAATAGCAAGTCAGGAAATTTCATGATTTTTGTCTTTCCTAAGAATGCAAGAATTACAAAGTATAAGTAAGCTATAACGAAAACTCTAGAAGAGAAAGAAAGACAAAGAAAGAAAGGAAGAAAGGAAGGAAGGAAGGAAGGAAGGAGGAGACTTCTTTTTCATTTTTACCTTCCATTTTCATTTTAAGGGAGCTTTTAAAAAACGTTTTATATATAACAAATAAAAATTACATTACTCATTCCTATGTTTTATATATATATGTGTGTCATCTAATATATTATGAAATATGATTTTATTCTATGGTATTTCTGAAAATAGCAACAGGAAAATATGTTTGTTTTGGATGTGCGCCAAAATTAAATTTCTCCATAACAAGTAATTTAGTGAATTCCTGCCAACTTCCAAAGAAACCAATGTGTGTAAACTTGTAGTTGTGGCTGTTAACACCATAGAGAACACATACAGTATTGCAGCAGTTTATTGTTCTGAAATGAAAATTGCAAAAACTTTGCACTAAAATAGAGTGGACTGGAAGGAGATTTATCAGCCTTAATAGACAAAATGAGTTTTAATGATTAATATAGACTTTAATGTCTTTCTACCTTAAAATTGACATCTTGCATTCTCAATCAAGAGAATAATAGAATGAAGTCGTAATTAATTCACTCAAAATTTTGGAAATTAAATTTGTCTTAATTTCCTCCCCACCCAGTACTAGGGATTGACCCCACATGTGCTTTACCATTGAACTACATTTCCATTTATTTTTATTATTATAGTGTTTTTTAATTTCAAGACAGGATTTCCCTAAGTTGCCAAATCCAGTCTTGAATTTGTGAGCCTTCTGGCTTGGCCTCCCAGGAAGCTGGAATTACATGCCAGCACCACTGCACTTTGTTCAATTTATCCTTTTTAAAAAGACTATCAGAATAAACAAAATGTTTTAGGGAAAATATTTTGCAACTTTATTTTTATTCTGTAGATCCAAGGGAATGATACCATATTTTAACTGTATTAAAATTTAATTTCCCCATAATATGTCATAATTTTTAAAAGTACAAAAAATATTGTGTGAGTTATATAACATTGCTGAAATTTAGTCCTTAAAACATTTAATACCATTGTGTATATGAATAAATATCCAAATGCAAAGGTGTTTATCCAGAAAAATTTTATATTATTATGATTTGGTTTTGTGGGAGCAGATAGAAACTATAGAATATGTTAATCATTTAGCTATCAGTAGAGACAAAATAGCAATAAGCATACTACATGATAAGACAAAGAATAATGGATGAAGATTCAGAGCCCATCTCTGGAAATAGACTTCTTGGAATAAAAATACTTGTTGAGTGTATTAGAGTAGGCAAATTACATTCCATACATTTGTTAGTTTTTTCAAAATTAAATGGGGCTTAAGGGACATAGTTATAACTCAACAGTGCTTAAAGTATTACATGGTGCATAGTGAGCTCTCAATAAATTTTAGAAATGTATATTATTGAACTGGCACATATTTTAGCCATCAAATAATCTTATAGTGATATATTGCTGAGGATATTCTAAAAAAAGTGAAAGAGTAAAAAGGGATATATACAGAGTCAATCTCATATGTAATAAGAATTTGGATACCTTGGAAATTATAACTTGCCCTTCTTAAGTGTCTATTATCCATTAATTATATCATTAAAGACTGAAAATGTTGATAGTTCAAGAGCTGAAAAAAGAAGAGAAATAATTTAGCAAGGGAAAAAATCAAGAAAAATAATCCTTTAGCTAATGAAGTGTGGTCACTTTCCCAGAGGATTTGAAATAGTGGAAGAAAGGTTATAGTAAGATTTACCTTGTAAAAGAATGTCAAGCTGCCCTGCTGGAACAGTCTCAGCTCAAGGAATTGATCTTCCCAAGACCACCCTTCTTAAAACTGACACAAATACAGTAAATCTGTCTTTATGATGTGAGGTTGGATCAATGTTGGTAGGTCTTTTTAGGCCAATTTTTACCTTTCCTCACTAATTTTTCTTTCCATAAATTATTTTTTAAGCCAAGAGATTTACAAAATTTTCCCATTTTTAACCTTTTAATTTAACATTTTCAGGGGCAGATAGTTATACAGTACTACATTAATCAGCTCAATTTACTTACCAAAAATATATATTTGAGGTTTCATTGTCTGTTTTAATTACTAATTTTTAGTTTTGTTCAAAATTATTAATCTGAGCTAAATAGATAAACTTAAAGGGAACACCCATATTCTTACCTAAGACAAAGGCACATATACAAGGGCTAGTTATTGTGTTACACACTTTCAAACCCTTCTAACCAAGTAGAAATATTTCTATAATGGAAAGAGGTAGAGTGCATTTCATGATCATGAAAATTACTGAGAAGGAAAGAATCAATTTGACTACAACAGTACAAACTTTTAGAAACAAGTTTTCTCTAAATTAAAATAATGTTTGCACTGCTTAATAATTGATTTCTTGACTGGAGAGTCAACTCTGTTCTTATTATGCATACAGCAGGCATTGAGATTACACAGGCAATGTTTCCATTTCCTGCCTGTGACTTCTGAAATTAGCCCAAGGTTCACTAGTGAATAAAAAATAAACTTTTTAATTAATACTGTAATTCTTTATTAGGCTTGTTAATGATTACTGGCCCTTCCAGTTTTGACAAGAGGTATAATTTTTATTGGTCTAGTTGGCTAATAGACCTTTGCCTATGGTGATGTTCTTGTCACATTCTCTTGCATGCTTCCTAGAAAATAACAATTAAAGTTTATAGAGTATTTGTCATTATTTCAAAGCTGTAACTTTTCCTTTTTTGCACTATGCAACTTCTAAGATCTGGCTGCAACATTTGCATTTAAATTAATCCTAGAGGGATTAAATGGCAGTTTGTAAAGCACAATGAGTAAGTATGTACTCCTCACTAATAAAATAGCTATTATTTATTCAGTCCTTCATGTGCTTTGAACATTATGCTGGTAATACCAAAAATAAAATATTTAACCCAGTTTAAAAATTAAGAAATTAAGTTTTAAAAAGTTATACATAGATAAAATAACATGGAATTGCCATTTTTGACATCTTTCTTTATAAACTAGATGCTGTCTCATGGCTTAACTCCTAAGTGAGTAAGCACTAGTGGTTGACAAGATAGGCATTTGAAAGTCTGAAAAGTAGAGATTATGAGGTCAAGACTCCCAGCCTCTTTATACAATTGCTGTGTTTCCACTATTTGGGAACTACCAACGAAGGCATAAAGCATGAGTTTTTGTTGTTGCTGGTTTTTTGTTTTTTTTTTGGTACCGGGGATTAAACTCAGGGGTACTCGACCATTGAGCCACATTCCCAGCCCTATTTTGTATTTTATTTAGAGATAAGGTCTCACTGAGGTGCTTAGTGCCTCGTCGTTGCTGACACTGGCTTTGAACTCGCAATTCTCCTGTCTCAGCCTCTCAAAGTGCTGGGATTATAGGCATGCGCCACCCTGCCCAGCAAGCATGAGTTTTAAAATCACTTTGTCCTAAACTGAATCCCATATTTGAAGTTTACTGTTAAATTTAGGTAAATATCAATTAAACTTTCTGAGAAAGTCTTTTTATCTCATAAGGATGTTCTTACAAAGCTTCTACTAGAGAACACATTCCAGTCTCATTATAAATATTCATTTTTTTCTTTTCACTCTAAAATGAAAAGGAATTTTTAAGAGTACTTATGGAAATAATACATGGAAATCTCCATAATTCAGAATTATATGGAAAGTATTTATCAAATTAACCAGAAGCTTTATTGATAAAATATGTTTATATGAGTTGCATAGAAAATAAGATTTCCTGCAAGAAATTTTTTAATGTACTATAAAATCATCACAATATTTATTTATATATAAGTAAATCATTAAAAGTTATTGAACAATATTTAAATTGTATATTAAAAGTTCTTATACATATGATAGGCAAATATTTTCAGAACATTTGTAAGAGTCTATAGGCAAAACATATCTAAGTTTTCTAAAACTTCAAAATTAGGTGAAATTCCAATAAAATAATTTTGATGTAGAAGAAACCACAACGTTAATGACTATATATTCAACTTATCATACACTTCTTTGTGCTAAATTATAGACAAGAGATAGAATATATAAACACTTTCATCATAGAAGCAATCTAAACTGGTGGTATAGAAATTAATCTGTAGTTAATCAAATATTCTACTTGGTTCATTATTGAATGACTAATGAACTCTGTGTATATAAAAATAAATTTGAATTGTTCTCCATCTCTCCTTTTGTTTAAAGTGCAGGAAACAAATTAACAGTTTTGTAGAAGAAATGTGTATTTAAAATAAAATGTTGATTTGATAAGTGCTATAGAAGGGGAAATACTTATCAAACTAGGGATGCAGTTAAAGTAGTGTGAGAAGGTCAAATCATGAAAATGTGTTTTCATTTAGTCAGATACCATATTATTAATTAATAATTAATACTATATTACCAGTGGATTAAAACTAGATTCAGATAGTTCAGGTGATAACTGATTAAAGTTCTTAGAGACTTAAAACAAACTACATATTTGAGAAAAAACAACTTATATTAGAAATAAACAAACTACATTAATTGTACATAAATACAAAGGTTAGCCGAGTGCGGTGGCGCATGCCTGTAATCCCTGCACTTTGGGAGGCTGAGCCAGGAGAATTGAGAGTTCAAAGCCAGCCTCAGCAAGGGCGAGGCTCTAAGCAACTCAGTGAGACCCTGTCTCTACATAAAGCACAAAATAGGGCTGGGGATGTGGCTCAGTGGATGAGTCCTCCTGAGTTCAATCCCAGTACCGATAAATTAATTAATTAATTAATTAATTAATTAATACATGCATACATACAATGGTTATCTTTGGAAGGATCAGCTTGCTACTTTATCATGATCTTTAAATATTTGCATTTTTCTCCTCCATACTTCTCAAAATTTTCTTCAACTTGAGCTATAGGACATGTACTGCTGTCATTATGCATCCTTCATTTTGTAGATTGTATGCTATAATCTTCATTTTTCAGTCTCTCTTCTTTCATTGAGGACAAAAATTTCTCTCCTTATAATTTCTCTTAGATTCCATTTATTATTTTCCCTGCTTTCCATTCCTGATTCCCCATCTGCACTGCCTTTCCTTGAGTCTAGGCATAGTGCTACTATAATTTTTTTCTATAGTTGCTTTTAATTTTTTAATTTAAATCACAATATTTTATATGGAGAATTCTCATTGGTTCAGTTATCCTTATTTATTTTGCTCTATTATTTATGGACAATACTATTTATACTTCCCTCACTTTTTATGCCTGTATGATATTCCTCCTATTATTATTACTTTTTGCCTGAAATGGCTTTTACATCTTTATTTTTTACTTGAATAGCTTCTCTTTTAGTGCTTACCTTCTCTTTAGTACTAAAAGCTTCTCTTTTACTGCTTCTCTTATCTTTTTTTTTCCCTTGGAAATCTTTTGATCAGAAGACTTATTTACTTGCTTATCATTACCATTCATAGATGCAGATGCATAATGTACTACTATGACTAATAATATTTCCAGCAAGACTATGATGTAAGACATTTTAAATTCTATGGATTTATTTATTTTTAATTTAATTGAACATTTTATTTTAAAATGACAGTTATATGGATTAACTGCCATTTCAAAATAAAATGTTCAGTTCCTTTAAGTGTAATAGAACACTATAGCAGAAAATCTCAAGCAGGATATTGACCTTTATTTTGTGCAGATTTTCAGTTTTACATATACTCACTTGAGTGTGTGTGTGTGTACTTAATTCTACACAATTTGTCATTATCTGTACATTTGTATATCCATCGCCACAGAAAATATTGATACCAGTTTTATCACTACAAGAATCTCAGTGTTGTCCTTTAATGAGTGCACAATTTTCCTCTCCCACCCAGCCCCATCTCTAACCCCTACCCACAACTAATCAGCTTGACATGCCTGCAATTTTTTTCACTTAAAAAATACTACATAATGAATGAATGAATAAACAATATAGATGCATATTATTATATTTATATGACAAAATATTATTTAGCCTTAAAAAGAAGCTAAATTATGACAGATGCTACAACATGGATGAATTTGTATACATGATGCTACTTGAAATAATTTGGTGACAAAAGAGCAAATATTATGTGATTCTATTTGTAGCAGGCACCTAGAATAGACAAATTTAACAAAATAAAAAGTAGGCCAGGTGCAGTGGCGCATGCCTGTAATCCTAGCTGCTCAGGAGGCTGAGGCAGGAGAATTGTGAGTTCAAAGCCTGCCTCAGCAACTTATTGAGGCCCTAAGCAACTCAGCCAGACTCTGTCTCTAAACAAAATACAAAAAAAAAAAAAAAAAAAGACTAGGGATGTGGCTCAGTTGTTAAGCACCAACAAATTCAATCCCTGGTTCCAAAAATAAGTAAATAAATAAATAAAGTAGAATGGTCATTGTCATTTGTTGAGAAAACGGTTGTGGGTAGTTTGTGTTTAATGGTTTCACAATTTAAGTTGAGGAAGAGGAAAAATTCTGGAGATCAGTGGTGCTTGTTAATGCACAATAATATAATGTACTTAATGCATGAACTATATTTTTAAAATAGTGTTTTTGGTGGTGTATATTTAATCACAATACATATATCATATAAACAGAGTCATATAGTAAGTTAACTTTTGACATTTTTTTCAATAGGATTTTTTCTGTGGAGAGTCATCTAAGTTGTATCAATAGTCAATTTTTAAGCTCTCTGTTTTGTTCCATTTATTGATTTGTCTTTTCTTTCACCAACACTACACTCTTTTGATCACTATAGCTTTACTGTAATTCCTGAAATTAGATAGTGTCAGTGCTCTCTAGCATTGCTCTTCTTCAAGTCATGTTATCCATTCTGTGTCTTTTGCATTTTCAAATAAACTTGAGAGTCAATTTGTCAGTATTCATGAAGTAAGTTGCTGAAATTCTAATATACATTACATGGCTCTATAGATCAATTTTGTAAAATCTAACATCTTTCTGTTTATGAACATGGACTAACTCTCCATTAATTTAGCTCTTCTTTACATTTCTTTTTTTTTCCTTTTTAGAAAAATTTTATTTGTTCTTTTTAGTTATACATGACAGTAGAATCTATTTTAGTATATTTATACGAGCATGGAATATATCTTATTCTAATTAGTATCTCAGTCTTGTGGATGTACAGTATGTTGAGTTTCATTGTGGTATATTCATATATGTACATAGGAAAGTTATGTCAGATTCATTTTTTTAGAAACATTTTTTCATATTTTCCTAATATGAGTCTTATGTTATTTTCCAAGTTTAAAGTGTAGCATTTTAATTAATTTCTGAATAACATGAGAGGATTATGTCAAAATATAGTTATTTTATTTAATTAATTAATTTAGTTAAATTGCTCCAGTACTATTCATGTAAAAGGCTATCACACTTCCATATTTGTTCAAATAGTAGTTGTGCATATTTGATTTTCTTTCTGAACTCTTCATTGTTTTATTTATCTGTCTAGTCCTTCATCAATCCCAGCCTGTCTTATTTCCTATAGCTATGCACATAAGAAGATTTATTATTGAACAGAGTGATTCTTTCCACTACATTTATCTTTTATGTAATTACATTAACTATTGTAGTTTTTGTACTTTCCCATGTAATTTTAGAATATTTTCTGAACCTACACAAGATATTGCTGGATTTTTAAAAAATGATGCTGAGGATTGAACCCAGGGCTTCACACTTGCTAAACAAGCAGGCTACCACTAAGCTATATCCCTAGATGCCTTGCTGGCATTGTGATATGAATTGATTTAAATGGATATACTCACTTGGGGAATACTGACATCACAGAATTCAGGCGAATTCCAGCCACTTGATAGGTCTAAGACCTCAGGTTGGTTCTTTTTTGCCATTGTTTGGAAGGCCTACAGACTGTTCCTGGACAATTTCTGTCATTGAGTATAAAGAAAACAAAAGGAGACACAGAGACAAGGTGCAGCAGCAAAGAAGAAAAAGCTGCTCATCCAAGCTGCCAGCTTATTTATATCAATAGGTTACTTTAGGACACTGGCATTGTTAGTATATTATTGTCCATTGTATCATTAGGCACTTTACAGAATCAGCAGCATTATGCATCTTATTTCTCAGTTACTTTCTACCATTACAATATGCAATGTTAGGAGCTTTGTGTAGCTCTCAAGAAAGTCTATTGTTTGAAGTTACTGTTAACTGGGCAGGTCCAGGAGCAGTAGAGCTTGATCAAAAATTGTAGTTATCTAGCAAACAAGTTCCTTCATTCCCAGGAGCTATGTGCCTGATATCAATGTCAAGGCTGATAAAGGTCTAACACAGAGCCTCCTCATGGAGGGCAATGCTATAGCAGCTAAGCATTCTAGGCTTTTGCATAGAAATATTCCCAGTCACTGGGCATCTCATACTTTGTACAGGAACCTTCCCAGAAGCTAAGCATCCTATACTTTTGTATAGAACTTGCTAGACCCCAAGCATGCCACAGCCATGAAGTCAT
>CM053408.1:31247167-31272158 GCA_028644305.1 Xerus rutilus
GCCTACGAATCTCTTTATCAAAGTGATTTATTGCTGCCTGGGTTTGCTCTCTTATATCATTCTTTAAGTCACCGACCATTTTAATTATGTACGTCCTGAATTCCTGTTCTGTCATTCCTCCTGCTGTATAGCCCATGGATTCTAGGAGTGTAGTATCTTGGTTTGTTTGAGTCACTTTCTTCCCTTGTTTTCTCATGATGTTTGTGTGTCTTTCCTTCTAGCTCTGCTGATCCAAGGTGTTACAGTTTTAACTCCTATATGGTTATAGTTTCCCTGCAGGGTTTCGTTACCTCTCCTCCAGTAGGTGGCGTTGTCCGTTGTTTGCTGGACTTTCCCGGCTGGTATCCTTGGTACTGGTCCCAGGCCAAGGTGAAACTCTGGGCTGCTGGTGGAATCACTGTTCCACCGTGGCCAAGGTTTGCTCCCAGGTGTTCACCTGCGCCCCCTGGTGTGTAGGAATTTCCGCTGTGTTAGAAGGTGGTCCTCAAAGAACAATAGCTGGGGTTCCACTCAGGAGACAGTCAGTCCACAGAAGCAACTGCTAGGGGTCTCTCGCGATTGGGTAGGCACTGGGGCCAGGCACCCTGTGCGGAAGCAGGCTCGGCACGCCTGGGATAAACTCCGGGCTGAAGCCCTGGGCTGGATCCCCCACCACAACTGCACTCCACCGGTTGGGGTCGAAGTCACTCCTCCTGGCTACTGCTGTCTCCCGGTGGCCCTGCGCTCACACACGCAAGCGAGACTCTTGCGTGGGGCAGTGAACTGCAGAGAGCTGCCCAAGAAGCTGGTTGGAAAATGGCACCCCGCTACTTCCAGTCTCAGTCTCAGTGAGCCGGGGCCCTGGGCCGAGGTCCCCAGCTGCAACTGCTTCTCTGCCGGCTGGCGGCTATCTTTTCTCCAATGTATGTTTTTGGCACCTTTGTCTAGTATGAGATATGTATGTGGATTAGTCTCTGTGTCTTCTATTCTGTGTCATTAGTCTACATGTCTATTTTGGTGCCAGTGCCATGCCACTTTTGTTGCTATAGCTTTGTAGTATAGTTTAAGGTCTGGTATTGTTAAATCTCTTGCTTTGTTCTTCTTACTGAGGATTTCTTTGGCTATTCTGGGTCTCTTATTTTTCCAAATAAGTTTCATGACTGCCTTTTCTATTTCTATAAGAAATTCCTTTGGATTTTAATTGGGACTACATTGAATCTGTATATAACTTTGGGCAGTATGGCCATTTTAATGATATTGATTCTGCCTATCCAAGAGCATGGGGGATCTTTCCATCTTCTAAGATCTTCTTCAATTTCTTTCTTTAGTGTCTTGTAGTTTTCATTGTAGGGGTCTTTCACTGTTCTTGTTAGATTGATTCTCAAGTATTTTATTTTTTTGAGGCTATTGTGAATGGAGTAGTTTTTCTGATTTTTCTTTCAGAAGATTCATTGCTGAGGTGTAGAAATGCATTTGACTTATGAGTATTGATTTTATACCCTACAGTTTTGCTGAATTCATTTATTAACTCTGGAAGTTTTCTGGTGGAATTTTGGGGATCCTCCAAGTATAATATCATGTCATCTGCAAATAATGATAGTTTGAGTTCTTCTTTTCCTATTTGTATCCCTTTAATTTCTTTTGTCTAATTGCTTTGGCTACAGTTTCAAGGACTATATTGAATAAGAGTGGTGAAAGTGGGCATCCCTGTCTTGTTCTAATTTTTAGAGGGAATGCTTCCAATTTTTCTCCATTTAGGATCATGTTGGCCTTAGGTTTAGCATAGAATGCTTTAACAATGTTGATGTATGTTCCTACTATCCCTAGTTTTTCTTGTGTTTTAAACATAAAACGGTGATGTATTTTGTCAAACACTTTCTCTGCATCAATTGATAAAATCAAGTGATTCGTATCTTTAAGTTTATTGATGTGATGGATTATGTTTATTGCTTTCCATATATTGAACCAAATTTGCATCCCTGGAATGAACCCCACTTGATCATGATGAACTAGTTTTTTAATATGCTTTTGTATGCAATTTGCCAAAATTTTATTGAGAATTTTTGCATCTATATTCATCAGGGATATTAGTCTGAAATTTTTTCTTTTTTGGTGTGTCTCTGTCTGGTTTTGGTATCAGGGTGATACTAGCCTTGTAAAATGAGTTTGGAAAGGTTACCTTATTTTCTATTTCATGCAATAATTTGAGGAGTATTGGAGTTAGTTCTTCCCTGTAGGTCTTGTAGAACTCAGATGAGAATCCATCTGGTCCAGGGCTTTTCTTGATTGGCAGGCTCCTGATGGCATCTTCTATTTCCTTGCTTGTAATTCATCTGTGTAAGTCGTGAATTCCATCCACCTGGTTCAGTTTGGGTAGGTCATATGTCTCTATGAATTTGTCGATGTCTTTAAAGTTTTCTATTTTACTGAAGTATAGATTTTAAAAATAGTTTCTAATTATCCTTTTAATTTCATCGAAGTCTGTTGTAACATTTCATTTTTCATCACAAATTTTAGTAATCTGGATTTTTTTCTCCTTCTTTTCATTAGGGTGGCTAGGGATTTGTCAATTTGTTTATTTTTTCAAAGAATCAGCTTTTTGTTTTGTCAATTTTTTGAATTGTTTCCTTTGTTTCAATTTTATTGACTTCATCCGTGATTCTAATTATTTCCTGTATTCTATTTCTTTTGATGTTTGTTTGTTCCTCTTTTTCTAGGGCTTTGAGATGTGGTGTCAAGTCATTGATTTGTTGACTTTTACTTCTTTAAATGGATGAGCTTAATGCAATGAACTTTCCTCTTAGCCCTGTGTCCCAGATATTCATAGTGTCCCAGATATTTTGATATGTTTTATCTGAGTTTTCATTTACCTCTAAGAATTTATTTTATCTCCTCCCTGATGTCTTCTGTTACCCATGCATCATTCAATAGCATATTATTGAGTCTCCAGGTGCTGGAGTAGCTTGTTTTTTTTTTTTTTAACTGTTATTAATATCTAATTTCATTCCATTATGGTCAGATAGAATGCAGGGTAGTATCTCTATTTTTTTGTATTTGTTAAGACATGCTTTGTGGCATAGCATATGATCTATTTTGGAGAAAGATCTATGTGCTGCTGAGAAAAAAAGTGTATTTGCATGTTGAACAATGGAATATTCTATATATATCCATTAAGTCTAGACCATTGATTGTTCTATTGAGTTTGTAGATTCTTTGTTTAGTTTTTGTTTGGAAGATCTATCCAGTGGTGAGAGAGGTGTGTTAAAGCCACCCAGTACTAATGTGTTGTGGTCTCTTTGATTCTTGAAGTTGAGAAGGGTTTATTTTACATACATGGTTGATCCATGGTTTGGGGCATAGATATTTAAGATTGTTATGTCTTGTTGATATATAATTCCCTTAAGCAGTATGAAATTACATTCTTTTTTTTTTTTTTAAATAGATGGACACAATGTCTTTATTTCATTGCTTTGTATGTGGTGCTGAGGATCGAACCCAGGGCCTCACACATGCGAGGCAAGCGCTCTACCGCTGAGCTACAATCCCAGCCCCTGAAATTACATTCTTTATCCCTTTTCACTAGCTTTGGTTTGAAGTCCACTTTATCTGATATGAGGATGGAAACCCCTGCTTGTTTAAACAGTTCATGTGAGTAATAGATTTTTTTTTTCCATTCTTTCACCTTCAATGTGAGTGTATCTTTCTATGAGATTAGTCTCTTGGAGGCAGCACATTGCTGCATCTTTCTTCAAAATCCTATCTGCCAGTCTCTTTTTTAACTGTTGATTTTAGGCCATTGACATTCAGTGTTATTATTGAGACACGATTTGTATTCCCAGACATTTTAGTCCATTTGTAATTTTTAACTTGACTGGATTTCTCCTTTGATTGGACTTTCCTTTAGTGTAATTCCTCCCTTTGCAGGTTTTCATTGTTGTTTTTCATTTCCTTCTCATGGAATATTTTGCCAAGAATGTTCTGTAGTGCGGGCTTTTTTGCTGTAAATTCTTTTAGTTTTTATTATCTGGGAAGTTTTTTATTTCATCATCAAATCTAAAACTTAATTTTGCTGGATATAAGATTTTTGGTTAGCATCAATTGTTTTTCAGAACTTGATATATGCTGTTCCGAGCTCTTCTAGCTTTAAGGGTCTGGGGTGAGAAAGTCTGCAGATCCTAATTTGTTTCCCCCATATGTAATCTGATTCCTTTCTCTTGTGGCTTTTAAGATTTTCTCCTTATTCTGAATGCTAGAGATTTTCATTATGATGTGCCTTGGTATAGACCTGTTGTGATTTTGTACATTTTGTGTCCTGTAGGCATCTTGTATTTGATTATCCAATTCATTCTTCATATTTGGAAATTTTTCTGATATTATTTTATTGAATAGATGGTTCATGCCTTTAGTTTGAAATTATATGCCTTTCTCTATCCCAATAATTCTTAAATTTGGTCTTTTTATGTCATCTCATAATTCTTGGATATTCTGTTCATGGTTTCTTACCATCTTCACTGTGTGGTCAACTCTATTTTCAGGATTAAATATTTTGTCTTCATTGTTTGAGGTTCTGTCTTCCAAGTGATCTAATCTGTTGGCAATACTTTCTATTGAGTTTTTAATTTGGTTTAATATTTCTTTCATTTTGAGGATTTTTGTTTGGTTCTTTTTTGAAATCTCTATCTCCTTATTGAAGTAAACTTTTGCTTCCTGTATTTGCCTATGCAGCTCTTTATAAAAATGATCTTTTGCTGACTGGGCTTGCTCTCTTATATCATTCTTTAAGTCATAGAACATTTTAATTATGGGAATTCTGAGCTCCTTCTCTGACATTTTTTCTGCCATGCTGATCATGGATTCTAATAATGCAGTATCTTGGTTTGTTTGAGTCACTTTATTCCCTTGTTTTTTTCTTTTTCTTTTTTTAAATATTTATTTTTTAGTTGTAGGTGGACAGAATATATTTATTTTTTATTTTTATGTGGTACCAAGTATCGAACCCAGTGCCTCACGCATGCTAGGCAGGCATGCTGCCATCGTGCCATAATCTCAGCCCCCTTGTTTTTCTCATGTTGTTTGTGTGTCTTCCCTTCTTGCACTGCATATCCAATATGTTACAGTTTTTTTTTTCCTATAGGTTAATAGATTCCTTACAGGATTCTAATATCTCTCCTTTAAGGGGGAGACCGATGTTGACAGATCTCAGTACAAACAATGTATAGTTTCAAACCAAGCAGCTTCTAATAGCTCCTAAATACATTTATGGCTTAGTCACAATATGCAGAAATTATGAGTTCAATTAGCATCTACTATATAAACAATAGGTTTGCACAAGGGTCTACAGTTTCTGCTGGTGGGCTGGAGAGATCTGGGGGTGGGGTGTAAGATAAGATGTTAGTGCAGTAAGAAGTGAGGATATAGGTATTAAATCCTAGAAAGCATGAAAGAAGTATCCAAAAGAAGTTGGCTATTAGTAGAAAAGAAAGAAAGAGATTTGAGGAAGAACCATAAGAAGGAAGAAAATAGAGTACAACTAATGACATAGTTATAATAATAATTATAACTATCAAGTAATTTTTTAGAAATCAAAAATTGACTCTATTTGAAGAGGCACAGCACAATATTAAAGAACAATGTTAGAGGACAACTACTACCTAACTTCCAGAATTCCTGGAGAGCAACAATAACCAAGACAGGACAATATCAGTGAGAGGATAGACATATCAATAAGAGGAATGGAATGACAAGCCCTGTAAGGGCTCTAACTGTGGAAAAGTACAAGACAGCAAGTTTTTCTTGTCAGCAATCTCCCAGCAAATAAGAGGCATCTTGTTTCCCCCAGCTTGAAGATTCTGAAATTTTTCCCAGGAACTATTAAGATAACTAATGCATGCTTGGCTGGAGCATATATCTAGTCATAAACAAAAACATCTTACTTTGTAACCTAATGTAACCTATTGGTATAAATAAAGCTGGCAGCTTAGATGAGCAGTCATTTTGCCTCTACATCTTGCTTCTGTCTCCTCTTTGTTTCATTACAAAGCCTAAAATACAGTGAGGTGATTCTTGGTAAAATATAAATGACTATTTAATACAATAAGATTAGTCTTTTCAACAAATAGTGATGTAAAAACTACCTATTCATATCCAATAATAATAATAGTATAATAATAATATTAAGCCTATTCATAGACTACATATCCTTTATAAAGCAGTAACTCAAAATGGATCTTTGAACCTAAACTTGCACTAGTTATCATAGAAGATCTATGTCTCCACAGCTTTAACAATTAGTTTCTATAAGCAAGACAAATGTTATTATCTATGAAAGAAAAATTTGATGATTCATTCTTTATTAAAATTAAAATATACACTCACTGAAATACACTGTAGAATAAAAGCATAATCCAATATTGATATAAAATGTTGTAAATACATATCTAATAAAACATTTTATCCACACATAAAATAATAGAGAAAACTCAGCAAGTCAAATAGTGATCTAAATTTTTAAATAATAAAAATATAAAAACAGTTTATTATACAAGATATACTCATCAAAAATTCAGATAAAAATTAATCAAAGTAATATGGCATTAAGAAAGTATAAACTAAAACCACAGAAAGATACCACTGCTCATTTTATAGAGTAGCTGAACTTCCTTAGCTTTCCTAAGTTTCTAGGTTGCTAAGATCAGTTGCAGGTGAAAATGTGGAGAAGTGATGCATATGTTACAGCTATTTGTGACTATGTAGTCCTGACATATGGACCAGTCTACAAGCAAAGTTCAAAGTGTTACCCAAATAATTTAAAAACATACCTACATTAAGTGCTACACACTGATATTAATGCATTGATTCCATTAATACAAACTGTCAAAGAATTTTTGGAAATTAATTTTGCAGTTTATAATTGGAATGTCTTGCACATTTTTAATATATTTTATCAGTCAGACATGTGTCAATAAAGTAGAAACCATATTGCCTATTTAAAGTCATATATTTAATATAGATATTATTTACAGAGGTAAGAAGACAAAAGAGAAAAGCAAAAGGACAATAAGAACAGCTAGATGTCTTAAAGACATGATGCATTATCCCTGAGGATAGGAAAATAAGATGGATGTGGTTGGGTTTCTAAAAATCAAGTGATTGAACAAGGGGTTCTGTGTAGCTATTTTTAAAGATGTCTGAGGAATGGGTCACTGTTTAAGTTAGCTTTTCTACCAACTTATAAACAGAGATGCAAAATGTACCTTCACTTATTATAACAAAAATGACAATCCCTAAGACAAAAAAAGTATAAATAAATAAATAAATAAATACAAAAGTAAATTTTGATATTTCTGTAATAAAATATTGTGTATAAATATTTAATTAACATGATGTTTAATTTAATGATTATTATATCACATAAAACATACATAATGTGTCAAAATACATATATAAGCATATGCATATCCATAATACTAAAAGAAGTCCTAAGGAAAAACTTTAAGATGTAAGTGGCTTTAGTTAATTGAAGAAAAAATGGCTGATTGTAGTTTTCTTATTTATGTTTTTAATTTGCTCCAAAGTATCTAAGGACATTATAATCTTAATCAAAAAATCAATTGAAAAGATAAATGCCATCATATTTCTCCATTTATAAATTCAAATTATTATTTATATTTCTGATTTAGAATCACAAAGAAAATAAAGGCTTCCTATATTCTTATTTTGATTTATTTATAAATTTACATCATATTTTCATAAAATTACCTGGTTCTCACAAAGCATATATCAATGATCCTGATATATGTTGAATGATTTTCTGTAAGGAATATGTTAAAATACTGACATGCTTTAAATTTAGAGTAGTTAATAAATAACTTTACACATATGTGTATATCAATAAAACATAATTCTACATTTAATATTAAAAACTACCTTAATTTCAAGTCTGAGTATACATTCAATTGTCTCTCTAAACCCTCTTTCATAATTTTCTTCTGTTCTAAGCCTCTTAGACCAAAAATACTGTGCCAAATCTTAAGTCCACTTCATAACAAGGAAACTTGTAATTCGGAGTTTATTTGACAAGCACAGAATGGAAAAGGTCATTAAACAGCATAAAAACAAATACTGATTTCTTTATATATCCTAGAGATTAATGTTCTATCTAAGGTACATGTAACAAAGATTTTCTCTCATTATGTAGGCTCTCTCTTCATGTTAGCGATTGTTTCCTTTGCTGAGAAGAAGCTTTTTAGTGTGAAACTATCCCATTTATTGATTCTTGATTTCACTTCATGTGCTTTAGGGGTATTATTAAGGAAGTCAGTTGCTAAGTCAACATGGTGAGGATTTGGACTTACTTTTTCTTCTATTAGGTTCAGAGTCCCTGTTCTAGTACACTTGATTCACTTTAAGTTGAGTTTTATGCAGGGTGAGAAAAAGGGGTTTAATTTCATTTTGCTACATATGGATTTCTAGTTTTCCCAGGACCATTTGTTGAAGAGGCTATCTATTCTCCAATAGATGTTTTTTGTGCCTTTGTCTAGTATGAAATAACAGTATTATCTGGGTTTGATTCTGTGTCTTCTATTCATTATCATTGGTCTAAGTGTCTGTTTTGGTGCCAATACCATGACTTTATTTTTACTATGGCTCTATAATATAGTTTCAGATCTGGTATTGTGATGTCTCCTACTTTGTTCTTCTTGCTAAGGATTACCTTGTCTATTCTAGGTCTCTTTTTTTTTTTTTCAAAATAAATTTAATGAATGCTTTTCTTAGTTCCATGAAGAATGTCATTGAAATTTTAACTGGAATTGAATTAAATCCATCTAAGGCTTTTGGTAGTATTTTTGGCTATTTTGGCTACACTAATTCTGCCTATCCAAGAATATGGGAAATTTTTCCACTTTTTAAGGTCTTCTTTAATTTCTTTCTTTAGTGTTCTGCAGTTTTCATTGTAGAGATTTTCATCTCTTTTTTTTTTTTTTGATTCTCAAGTATTTTATTTTTTGTTTTTGAAGCTATTGTGAATGGAGTAATTTTTCTAATTTCTCTTTCAGTGGATTTGTCACTGATGTATAAGAATGCATTTTGTTTATGGGTGTTGATTTTATATCTGGCTACTCTGATGAATTCATTTATTAGTTCTATAAATTTTATGGTGGAATTTTTTTGGATCTTCTAAATACAGAATTATGCCATTGGCAAATTTAAAAAAAACCAAATATTCCAATCAATAAATGGGCTAAGAAACGGAACAGACACTTCACAGAAGAAATATGAATAGTAAAAAATGTTATAAAAAATGTTCAGCATCTCTAGCAATTAGAGAAATGCAAATCAAAACTAAGATTTCATCTCCCTCCAGTCAGAATGACAGTTATCAAAACTACAAGCAACAGTAAATGTTGGTGAGGATGTGGAAAAAACGTACATTCATACATTGAGGGACTGCAAATTGGTGCAACCACTGTGAAGAGCAGTATGGAGATTCCTCAGAAAACTTGAAATGGAATCAATCACCATTTGACCCAGCTATCCCAGTCCTCGGTCTACACCCAAAGGACTTCAAATCAGCATACTACAGTGATACAGCCATATCAATGTTTTTAGCAGCCAAACTATGGAACCAACCTAGGTACCCCTCAACAGATGAATGGATAAAGAAACTATGGTATATATAAACAATGTAATATTCCTCAACCCTAAAGAAGAATGAAATTATAGTTTTTGCTGGTAAGTGAATAGAGCTGGAGAATATTATGCTAAGTGATATTCTCAAATCCCCCAAAACCAAAAGCTAAATGTTTTCTCTGATATGAGGATGCTAATTCACAATAAAAGGGATGGGCAGTTAGGGAAGAATAGTTACTTTGGATTAGACAGAGGGGAGTGAAGGAAGGGGAAAAGTTATGGGGTTAGAAAGGATAGAAGAATGAATAGAGCATTATTACAATATGTATGCACCATATGACTTCATGACCAGAGTGATTCTACATAATGTACAACAAGAAGAATGCGAAGTTATACTCCATTTATGTATGATGTGTCAAATGAATTCTACAGTCATGTGTAACTAATTAGAACAAATTTTAAAAAAAAGATATATGAGCAGAGAGAGATGGAAAGATTTATACCAAAAAAAATAAATAAAGTCAATGAGGGTTGGGCATGTAAATAACTACTTGAATAGCAAATATGTGCAAAATTGCATGTGCACGTGCACACACATACACGCACACACATGCAATGTGTCAAGAGAAGATATTTGTGTAATAAGATTCAAATAAGAAGGTAAATTCTGAATCCTAGGACAGAATATAGGAATATCTATGGCATATCAATGTCTTGAAAGATAAAGGCCACACCTTATTATTTTTAATTTTAATTCATTTTATCCATAATACTTCTATGAGGTGGTCTCACAGAAATATTTCTTATTAATACCTCACAGTAAATACTATACATGTATGTATTTCCATTCTGTAGATATTATTCCCATGACACAAGGAGATCCGTGTCTGTCTTCCTTTAGGAGCAGCCAGCTAGCTACTGCACAGATGAAGAAAAAACTAAAGAAGACTTTCTGTGCTTTCTCTATTTTGAAGGGTTAAAATCAATCTTTCTCTTTCTTTTCTAAAAGTATTTAGTCCTTACTCCAGTCTTTTAAATCAATAATAAGTGTCATTAGTAGCAATTTGGGATTTTATCCTAGAGATTTTGTTTGGACTATAACCATTATGTCTTCTCAGAAAGATGGGACACGTTATTATCCTTTAGGATCTAAGCAACTAACTGAATAAATTACTACAGGTTTGATTTTGATTGTTATGTTAAATGCTTCAGAAGTTAAAACTGTCACATGAGCACTGAGAAATTCATGAGCTTTTAATTTCCTAAAATTTTCTTGTTTATATATCATTTAATTCAAGGCATTCCAAATTCATGAATTCTCAGGTTTTTGACTGAAGAAATTGGAACATTTGCTTTGTTCAAAGTCACACAATCTAAATTTGTATTTTTGCTTTATTAATTGTTTGAACTCTTTTTTATACTTTCCACGTATAAAACTTTGATACATAATATTGATGAGTATTAAATTCAACGATTCTGCCAAACATAAATAGGTGGGATTGTGCTGCGAGCTTCACTTCAGGAAACTCAATCTTTTGCTCTTTTTTTTTGTGTGTGATTTTAAGATGAATGAGTATGCTCAGGCAGTGACAGTAAATGGTTTTCCCAATAAATGTTCATTGTGTAATTCAATGGTTTCATTTGAGGTTGCACTTTGTCACTTTTCTAATTCTACTGTTTGTTTCTCCCACAGTTATTCATTATATTTTTTTATCAAATGAAAAATTTTCTAGGGTCTCATGGCTACTCAGAAATTCAAGACAATGTTTCTGATTTGCCCTAGTTTACAGGTGATCTCTTACAATCTCATCCAGAATTGACAGGAGGAACAAGGCAGGAATTATAAAAAGCAGACTTCAAACTACATTATCTCAAGATTTTCTTCTTTTGCTATTGGATGCTCCTTTTCTAATATATTGCCCTTAACCTTCAACATCAATGGAAGACAAACTTCCATACATCCAAATGTGGTGGGTGTTTTGTTTGTCTTGTGTTGTTTTAGTTTTCTGTGTCTTACATGCTGTGTTGTGTGCTTCTATAGATCTTCCAGAATTTATTTTCTATGAAGGAAACCAGAAAACTGTTCTGAGTCTCTTAGAAATAAGAAATCCCAAGTAGCATAGAAATATATTGCTTAGATTATAGAGGAGGTAACATTTTAAAAAATCAAATCTGGCTGGAGGACAGAACATCTGATAGATGTTCTCAGACAGCAAACTGATTCAACAGACAAGATTTATTTATTCTTATTGTTAACGCTTGATTTTGACAGATGTGTATAAAAATGTAAATTTCTTTGGGATGTTTGAAAATATGTGGCTGTGGACGAGATGAAGGATTCTGGTTTATGAAGCAATTGATCAGAAATGCAGGTGATGCCACAAGTATAAAGGGGGTATAAGTTAAGAATACAATCTCTGGGGCCCTTATTTCAATCGAGAAGAAGAAAGAAAAGACAAAAAGAACTTATTCATGAGATATGAAAATGTGAGGACAATTTTTAAAACTTGTTTGCATGTGGTTATAGTTGTTTTTCAGGTAAAGAACCTATGCTATTCTAAATACCATTGAGATATCCCTTCTTACATCAACAAGTTCAGAAATCATTTCACTTGGAAACAACTAATAATACAACAAACTATTATCATCAAATTGACAAAATGCTACTGAGTAGCTAATCATGTAGGCGTATTTATCTAAAAACTTACATTTTCAGTACAAAATAAAGGACTCAAAGAAGAGCTACTTAATGAAAATTGAGTGATATTTTAAGACCTTAAAATTTATTCTGTTTGAAAGTACAGATAGCTACATTCACTGGGAATGGCTCTTAGATTTTACTAATTAACAAGTATTTTGACAGATATTATGCTACCAAGTGTTTTGGGACATTTTTACTGTATGCTTCAGAAATTATGATTAGCATGATGAATTTAAATAGTACCCTTAACCTGAATATTTTTATTCCCCTTAAAATATATCTCATAAATTAAAAACAGTGGGTATATTGTACAATCTAATTAGTTTTCAAGCTCCCTGTCAGTTTTGTTTTTCAACCAGCAGAGAGAAAAACATGTTGCATATAGGTAATACGCTTCTTTTCAAGTTTTATAAAGAACATTATCAAACTGCTAGTATTTAAGCTCCATATTTTTAAAAGTACCTTGACTGTTTGAAGTCATTAGGGGAACATTTAGTGCAGTAGAGCAGTAATTCACAGAATTTCAAGCACTAGTGGCTTTATGTAGTTAGTACAATGTAATTTACACTCAGGGAGTAGTTTATACACCTGGAAGGATCTAAACCATTGCCTACTTAATTGACATGATTTTTTAAAGAGAGATGGAGCACCCTAATATTTACATGAATAGAAAATTCGGATTAAGTTACCTCTTCAAGGTCAGAGAAAAAATTAATTACCAAGTAACACTTAGAATTTTGTTCTCAATCACAATATTCTGTTTATAAAAAATTCCTGGTGGTCTCATTATTGTGATGTGAACCTATGTGATTCATGTATAGATGGTATTTTCAAAAGACACAGTTTAATGTAATATACAACTATACAGTCATATATTTGCCCTCAATGTAAGGGTCAAATTATAAAGTCAGAAGTTATGAAAATATCAAAGTTAAGTTATCCTTGATCAATCTTGGAGAGATGTCACTAATGAGAACTACATAATTACTCTCATGAATCTCATACATCATTTTTCTATATTAGACAATACATTTTACTATTGAATATCAGATGAAAATCTAGGAATAATTTTAGAAACCACAAAAAATGAAGTGGTAAACAGTAGATTTGTGCTTAGTGTGGTACATTCCAACTTTAAGGATCAAAGGTGAACTGTAATTAACTGAAGGTAAAGAAAATTCAAATATCTCATTTTGAATGCATGAAATATAATCACCCACTTAAATTCATCTTGATCCTTCTCAACATGCATATGTACACATAAACACAAACACCAAATATACATAGATAGTAGCACATAATTAATTTATTGAATAATTAAATCCATTATAATATCATTTGACAAATTTCATTGTACAAAACTGAGTACATTATAACTATTGCAAATATTACTAATAAAAATCACTCCAACCTTAACAAGCAAAACTATAAATTCTCTTCTACTTAATATATAAAAGAACATGAAAACATAATTTTTCTATAAGAAGGAAAAGAAGAAATATCTTCAAGGTAATATTTTTTGAGTCAGTAAACTATGGTGGTTCCAAGGAAGTCACTCATGTTCCTCCCAAGACACAAGGGACAAAGTGTCTCACTTTTTCTGTTGATATTTTGTTATAAAGTCAAAGGAGATGGGAGCTGAAGAAGCTTTATACATTCTTAAAGCCTAAGAATGGGCTGCAATGACAGTACAGAATTCCTAGGAATCACAAATTCAATGTGGAGTCCACACTCACTGGGCAGCTATTTCCCACAGGGTTTGACAATGCGTTCACAAATAATCTCAAGGACAAGGCAGGCTTAGAGGATAGACTCACAAATGAGGACAGGATAAAGCTCAAGATGATACTCTGAAACAAACTGTTACTCTGTATCTTCTCTCATATGACAAACTAATGCCACTGTAAAAAACAGGAAAAAGTCTTTTTTCTGGAATGCTGACACATACTGCTATTGAGGGAGAAGGACAAGCAAAAATCATCCACTCCTGGAGGTGGGGAAGGAAACCTCTCACCCCAACACAAGCCTTTTTGCAAATAATACACACATGAGGAACTTGCCACTGTGGAGGAGATAAAATACTCTATTCTCCAGCAAATATTCACTCGGGTAGGATGAGAAGCAAAGGATACCTGACCCAGTAAGAAAGGCAGGGAAACTAACCAGACCTAGGTTCTGGCATGTAAATAAATAAAACTGTCATCACTAGGGGAATGGCACTGTTCCCACACAAGATCTTTATAGACACAAGGCAATTTTTATTTTTTTTTGTAGTGAGATTGAACCCAGGGGCACTTAACCAGTAAGCCACATCCTCAGCCCTTCATATGTCCATATATTTATATACATATATTTACATATACATATATTTATTTAGAGACAGGGTTTGACTAAGTTGCTTAGGGTGTCACTAAGTTACTGAGATTGGCTTTGAAGTCTCAATCCTCCTGCCTCAGCCTCCTGAGCCACTGGGTTATAGGTGTGTGCCACTCCGCCTGGCCACACAAAGCAAATTTAATGTACCAGGGAACTATGGTATGTAAAGAAGGTTCACCAAGTTCCAACCCATCGATAGGCACTGAGAACTTTCTCAAGATTGAGACAGAGAGGAGAATCCAGAAAATTCATTCAACAGTAAGCCCTATGCTAAATAATAAGAAATGACAATGCCCTTCTACGGAAGGGACAGATGCATGCAAGCACAAAAAATCCTCTCCCACTTCAAATTACAAAATGGCATTAGAAATTATCAAGATGTTACATCTATTAGAAATACATTTTATCTAATGTCGGTATGATTATGATGTTAAAGAATAAGTGGAAAAGTCAGATAAAGAAAGGGAGATAGGAAATTTCAGTGAAACATTAAAAATCCTAGCAAATGGTTAAATACAATGCTAAATAATATATTACATGAGGAATAGTAAACGGAGGATATCACAGAAAATGAATTCTTATAAAAAGGTTTAAAAATGGACTAAACAGAGAATAAAAAAGTGAATAATAATTATAAGAACTTTAATACAAAAGTACAAAAGAATGAAGAAAAAAGAATAGAAAACCCAGAGCCGGGTATGTTGGTGCACACCTGTAATCCTAGCTCAGGAGGCTGAGAATGGAAAAATCGCAAGTTCAAAAAAGCCAGTCTCAGCAATGGCAAAGCACTAAGCAACTCAGTGAGACCCTGTCTCTAAATAAAATATGAAATAGGGCTGGGGATGTGGCTCAGTGGTCAAGTGCTCAAGTGCCCTTGAGTTCAATCCCTGGTACCAAAAAAAAAAGAATAGAAAACACAGAAACAGTAGGAAAATAAGACATTTTTGTAAGTTCATTCTCCAGCAATATCCATTGAATATACAGCTATTCAATGAATAACTACATAATAAAAACCATTTAAACGATCATAGCTATAAAGATAAATGTTTTTAAGCCCTGCTTTTAAAGGCATAAGAATGCTAGGAGATATACGTTGCCACACATATTTTCTCAAGATTTTTAAGTGTTATAATTTAAATCATAGTTTCCAAGCAATAACAATAATATAAATAAATATTTAACTGAATATTGAAGGCGTTACATTTTCAATTCCAAATCAACATTTGACTTATTAATAGCATTTGTAGCTGTTTCAAATTTATAAAATGTATCTATTATTCATTCATATTATTAGATTTTGTTAATTTTCAAGAAAACTGGAAATTAATAAGTACAAATTATAAAGTCAAAGAACAAGTCCTGATATGACTCTGAATTTCCCTTTTTATTAGCACATATTGCTATATCATGTAAGTATATGGCCATTTCCTCATTTTTGTACATATAATTTAAAAAATAGGACATTTAAAAAAATATTGTCATTAAAATATTACAATTTCTCCAAAACTTTGGAAAGAATGTCTTTATTAAGACAATGCTATCTTAAAAATGCCGAATATTTGTCTTATGTCCATAACTGTACTTACACTGTCATGATATTTTTTTCCTGGAAAACTAACATTTTTAAATATTAAATAGTATGATACAGAAAATCAAAAATATGCTAAAATGTTTTTCCAAGTAAGATGATATTTTGTTAAGTATTATATTATACTAAAATATTGATTTCTCTCTCAAATTACCACCATCTTGAGCAATATTTCTGTGTATTATCTTGTGGTTCTGGGGAAAACCCCAGGGCCATGCACATACTTCACCACTGAGCTATAGCCCAACCTTACACATTATTTTATTAATGATAGTCTCATAATAATTTGATAGTTACTAATCAAATTTAACAGTAATTTTCTTGTCTAACTAAATTAATATTTGCCTTTTTTTGCATTGAATTAACCTTCATATGGACTATGCACTTAAAGTATATTACAGTCTATGACTACAGCTTTTATTTACCTCATCTGTCTCACCTCCCCAGTACCTAGTAACCTAATGTCTTACCTAAAATGATCTGTGCTACAATTATTTCTGCTTGACAGAGTCCAAAATAATTTCTCCTATTCTGCTACACTCTCATAATAAACTCTCTTAGTTCATTGTAATACCACTTAGAATACCATTCTCTATATTCTCCATTCTATTTCTCAAATACTCTACTATTCTCAACTCATTACATTCTAGTTGCTGCTTTACTAGATTATCAAAATTACCTTTCTTGGGGTACTCATTTATTTCTTAATTATCTCTACATTACACATGTTTCATGGTATTTTGAAAAAAAAGACAATGAGATTTCACTCAAATGTAAATATGAATATTAGAGTTTTGGTAAAAGAAGGAAAGTATATTATGAAAATGCAATTTATTGAAAATGGTATTTTGAAACAAACTACATAGGGAAATTATTTACTATGAAATGAGTCTTAAATGGTTTCTGATGTTCATAAAGAGAAAAAATAGGCAGCTGCAAAGATTTCAATGTGTGAAAGATTTCAATTTCAAATGTGTGAAATTTAACTAAGAGGTTAAATAATATATGAATTAAAACAAATTCAAAGACACTTAGAGGTTATTGTTGTGGAACCAGCTTTGTCAACAGAAGAACTGAGGAAGTAAACAAGCAGTTGCTATAACTATACAAATGGATAGATTGTATATCAAATAGGTTAACAAATGAAGTATTTCTGAGAAGATAAATGTTAACAAATGTTAGGATTAGCAGAAAGAGTGTCCCCAAGTTTATCTAAATGCTTAAAGTGGTAAAAAAAAAAAAACAATCTATTGAGGAAGTAGAAAAAAATATTTAAATTTCCACATTGTTCTCTATATATATACATTGAAAGAAAAATAAATCCAGGTTATCAAGTTGGTAGCAACATAAAGTACTTCATATATATATATATATTTCTAGGTATCTATACCTATTTATATATCATCTAACTTTCTATTAGCAACTTTACTTCTTTACTGTATACTGTTTGTATCATTTTTATTTTCTCAACGAGTTAAGAGTTTTTAGTAAATTTTATGTTGCCTGCAGCCATAGTTATATACTGATTATTATGTGTTATATTATTCTTATATTCCCTTAGAGGATTGCTTTAAAAAACAATTACTAACAATACTAAGAACAAAAAGATATTTGGTAAAAAACAAATGAAACCCTCACCTTTTTTAACTTTTTTATTTTTATTTGTTCTAATTAGTTATACATGACAGCAGAATGCATTTCGATTCATTGTACACAAATAGAGCACAACTTTTCATGTCTCATTTCATTTCATCATTGTAGATGATGTAGAGTCACACCATTCATGCAATCATACATGGACCTAAGGGTAATGATGTTCATCTCATTCCCTCATCTTTCCCACCCCCATACCCGCCCCCTGCTCAATCCAAAGTTCCTGCCATTTTTATGGGTACATTTAGGGAGATGGTTGTGGAGGGGCTTAGGTGAGACATGCAAAGTGTTGAGTTTGCTCACAGGACAGTTGGGGGAGCACACAGAAGAGTCGTCCTAAGAGGTATAAGAGCAAATTTCCTGATGGAGTCCATAAAGACTTTGGTAAAATCTGTTGCCTTTGATTGAGCTCTGTGCATTAGTTATTGTGAATCACTAACTCTCTTTCTTATTCCTGTCTTCTTCCAACCATTCTGCTCTACCAATCATCTCAGTATTCCTTTTCAGAATATTTTCAGGTTTAATACTCCACTAACACATGGGAGATATTCTGCGAGGCTTCCCTACTGCCATAAAAGTACTTTCAACCATAAATGGTTTTCAATATTGGTACTTCTGTGCGGGAGAGATGATGGTAGAAAAACTCCTATTTGCCATCTTGCATATACCATTTCTTTTTTTTGGGGGGGGGGGAGTACCAGAGATTGAATTTAGGGGCACTCAGCCACTAAGTCACATCCCTAGCCCTATTTTGTATTTCATTTAGAAACAAAGTTACTGAGTTGCTTAGCACCTCACTTTTGCTGAGGCTGGCTTTGAACTTTGATTCTTCTGCCTCAGCCTTCCAAGTCTCTGGGATCACAGAGTGTGCCATGGCACCCAGCTGCATATGCCATTTCTTTATGTAAATGTTTACTCTGGAAAATCTGTTTCCAGCTTAACAATGATCCAGATGTGTACAAAACCAAGTTATGTATATAATGTAAATATCTTTAGACAATAAATATGGGATTATATCAGGTAGACTCAAGGATTTTTGGAAACCTCCAATTTGTGACCTAAAGTTTTAAATGAGGTTTGTTATGGAAGAAAAGATCAAAAGCATAGTCCAAGTACCAGGGAATCCCATCTACATATCAAAGTGTAAGCTCAAAGTAATACCACATCTCTAATGAATTACAAAGTTTGATATCACCATCAACATTCAAAATAGTACTTTTTACAGTCCTTTTCTTGCACAAGTGTGTATCTACAAGAAATATAAAATAAAGTTTTAGAAGTTTAGAAAAAGGCGTTTAGAAATTTTAGTTCTAAAAGTTTCTTACAACATTCAATTTAAAATTGTAATATACAAACATATTTAGAAATTCCTTCTAAAATTGTCTTCCCTAGAAATTAAGGAAAAGTGAAAAATATGTACAAATTAAAATAATTCTAAGGAAATTTGTAAGAAACAAAATAGTATGAAGATAATGTGTAAAATGTTAATACACATTATATTTTAGAAATAAGAATTTATCATAACAGCTTAGTATTCTAGACAGAAAATAGATTTTGTTGTAGGTGATGTATATTTTATATTAAATAATGAAAACCCACATATTCAGTTTAAAAATAACTAAAGTTTAATATACGTAGTAGAAATTATATTAGTACATACTGGGCCCATAAGTTGGAAAATGGTCTGTGTTGCCTACGTGAGGGGCTTTCAGTGCTCAGAACACAAAACCGGGATATTTGTGGTTGGAACACTAACCACACTCAGCCCCATCACCATGGTGACCTGGCTTCCCTTGTGTGTTCAGCATTTTCTTCTTCTGCTATTTTTGTGCCATTGACCTTTTAGCCCATTGATTATATTTCATATAGCGTACTAATAGCTCATTGGATCAGGAGGACCTTTGCAGAACTTTCCCAACAATAGAAACTAATAAAATTTTGCTTGTGTAAAAATAAAGTATATCAAATTCTCTGAAACTAGTCTCCAGAACTCTTCTTTCCACTCCGCAGCCTCACCCTCCTCAGCTGTTTGGTGGGTCGCTGGTGGCATGAGAAAACCCATAATTATACTTTTATTCAAAAACAGAATTACACATAAAAATCAAACAATTTAAAATAAAATTAAAGTAATTTCAGCATCTTCTTTGAATAAGCATGGTCAAGAATTAGGTTAGAAAGATTTTTGGTAGTTACTGATTATTGTAAAACTTTTTCATCATAATTCTCAGGAAAATTGTCACCCATGGATTAAAATTTAATATATACTATGTACATTTAAGTAATTATCATGTGAAATAAACTAAGAAATTCAAATTCTCTTTTAGTCATAATTTTACCAAAAGCATGCAAAATACAGCAGTTTAAAAGTTTATTTTGTGCTTTTTGTTTTTTCTTTATAATTATTCTTTTTTGTATTTTATAAAAATTAAATTAGAATTTTAATATGAAATCATGAAACTGAAAAGAAAGAAAAGATTGAAGATGATTTGTAAATAGTTTTCATAAGAAAGTTCAGATCACTAATAAATGCAGATAGAGACCTACTTTCTTTAGTTTGACTATAATTTAACCTACAGTAATGCAATGATTAATCTTTTATTAGTTTTTAAAATATTTATTAATATTGGGGTATGTCTTCGCTACCACATACTACAACATAAACACTATACAGGAAGGATTGGAGCTTTGTTATTATTTCAATGTATGATATTCTTTTAAACAATACTCTGTAAGTGTTGTCAAAACCAATTATACTAGATTAGGTTCTGATTAAAATATACTCATTATTCTTCTATTTCCCATGATAATACCCTGTTATTCTTCTCACTCTTGGACATGGGTATGATACTAGAAGCATTTAAAATATCATATCATAAAATAAATATTTTGATTTGGAAATCTGTACCTAACTTGATGCTTTAGAAGTAGGACTTCTGAGACTCCTCTTGCATTAACTTGCATTTATTGCCTTTATCATAGTTTTAGATATAAATTTGTTATATTCAGTTTGAATGGGATGAATTATTTCTCTTCAAAATTAATTTATTGATGTACTAATCCCTAATATCTCAGAATGTAATCACACTTTTACTCATTTTCCATTGCTAAAACAAAATACCTCATGCTGAGTATTTACAAAGGAATTGATTTTATGTAGTTCACAGTTTTGAAGATGCAACATCCAAGAGCAATAGCACCATGTGCTCAGCTTCTAATATTAAGGTAATTATGATATTATTATATATGTATTTTTTTGGTTCCATGTTTCCTGGCTCTTAACTCTCTCCCCAAGGATGGTCAGAGAATTCCAATTTTCTCTTACCTTTATGTCTTGGATATTGCCATAAAGAAATGCTCTACTGTCTTCTAAAAGACATACTTCCTTCCATGAGGATCCAACCCCACACTCTATGAAATGCTGCAGGCAAATATGAAGTCAGGCCTTAACTGGAGTTTCCCACCCAATCTATTACCATTAGATCATATTCATTTTTTTCCAACCATATGTTGACACAATTGTCCATGTTTTCATCATGGTTATGCAATGAAGTTATCAAAGCCCAAAAGATAAGGTTTGGAGGATTTCCAGATAGCTGAACACACTGACTTACTTAGAGGGTGACAAGCCCAGGAGGAGAATTGAAGATTCATATCCCTTCCCACATACCTTGTTTTTATGGTTTAGATATGCAGTGTCACCCAAAAGCTCATGTGTGTGACAATGAAAAAATATTCATTTGTGAAATAGATTGTGAGAGTTAAAACTAATTAGTAGATTAATCCATCAATTTAAATTAAATGTGCAATAACCAAAAACAATCATATGTGACTGGAGAAAGGAGGTCACTGGAGGAAAGTCTTTTTGGTTTATATTTTGTCGCTGGTGAGCAAAGATCTCTGTTTCCAGTTACCATGTCTTCAACTGCTTTCCTCTGTCATATCCTTCCACCATGATGCTCTGCCTCATCTAGGGCCCAGAGTCAGTGGACTATGGACTGAACTAAAATAAACTTTTCCTCCTCTATATCATTCTTGTCAGTTATATTGGGCACAGAAGTGCAAGACTGACTAAAATAATTGTCTTTTGCATCTCATTATCTGTAAATTTTTTTTGGTATCCTTTATAAGAAACCGGAAAATCTAAATAGACATTAACTCTAGTTTTTCAATCCCTCAAGCAAAAAAGTCTACCTGTCTCCAGGTAGATAGTGACAGAACTGATTTCTATTAAAGAACACCTGGTTAGTGTCTACTGCTCCTGCAGAATAGAGTGACTGCTGATGGGGATAAATCTCCACACTTTTTTAGGTCACACAATTCTTCTGTGTTTGTGAGAGTAAAAGGGAAAAATGGGCACTTCATTTTTCCCAACTCAGCAACAAATAATAGCATAATAACATTAATTTTAATTGAACTCATGACATTCACCATATATACCAAATGCTTCTTTATCAAAGAACCTATTTTATGATCAAAAAGGACTAAAATCAAATTGTCTATGATTTGAAAAATCAGATGATAAATTAGTATCAGAAAAATCTCTAAATGTTTGTAAGTTAATGCATAGTTAAATAGTCAATGAATTGTAGAAAAAAACACAAAAGATGTTTAAAAATATTTTAAACTGAATTATAAAGAAAACAACATGTTAATATTTGGGGGATATCATCAGAAAATATTTAAATAATCATGTCATTAAATGTTATAATAAGAAAGAATAAAGATACAAATACCTAGGATTCCACTTTAAGAGCAAATCAAATATAAATATGAAACAAATAAAAAATAACAAAGATAATAACAACAAAATAATGAAAATTAATTAATGGTAGATTATTTTTAAACATCAGTGATTTGAAGAAAAACATTTAACTATGTTGTAAAAAATTGAGAAAATGCAAATTACTATAATTAAAAGTGAAAGACTATCACTTTGGATGTAACAGACATGTTACAGGATGAAAAGAGAGCACTATATACAAATTTGTGCCAATACATGTGACAGGATGAAAAGAGAGCACTATATACAAATTTGTGCCAATAATTTGTGCCAATAAATTGCCAACAAATTTATACCAATAAAAAATTGCTTTGAATTAAAGAAAATATGTAAACTGAATTAGAAACCTAAAGAATTATGTATTCGTTAAAGAAACTAAAATGTTACTATGAAAACAGGTTGCATTATATTGAACCAGGAGATTCTTTATGTAAAATGATCTAGAATTACTGCTTAAGGAAGAGATCTTAGCAATGAGGGAACAAAAGGCAGGAGAAGGAACATTTCATGACACAGGAGCACTATGTATAAGTTCCCTAAGTAGAAAAGATTGCTGAATAATAATAGAATGATAGTGTTTTAGGGAAAGTGCTCAGTAAGATTCAGTAAACTAAAAGGTGATTTGTAGAGTTTGATAAGAGTATAATGAAAGTAACTGATTTTTTAAAAAATGCATATTAATAATCCAGAGAAGTGTATTACTATAGTTTGGGTGTGGCTGGAATGTCTCCCAAAGGCTCATTGTGATTAAAATCTTGATTTGCAGGATGGCCCTATTGGGAGGTGATGAAGCATTTGGAAGTCGGGGCTTAGTGGGAGGTCCTCAGTTCAGTTGGGGACATGTCCTCCAAAGGGATTGTAGAACACTAGTCTCTTTTTTCCTGTTCCTATTTGAGGTGTGACTGCTTGCTTCCACATGAACTCCTGCTAAGATGTGCCACCATTCATTACATTAATCAGATACTAAACGTATGGAGCCATCCAAACTTGAATTTTGAACCCACAAAACTGTGATGTAAATTAATCTTTGTTCTTTATAAGTTAGCCACTTTGGGTATTTCATTGTCATGATGCAAAATTGACTTATAGGAAATTGGAAACAAGGAGTGGGGCCATGAATATATATCTGAAGATATAAGAGCTTTTGTAGTTAGTTTACAGGAAGAGGTTCAAAGAGTTCGGAGGAGCTGGCTAGAGAAAGACTATAAAGCTTCAAGTGTGATAAAAGCACAGAAAAAGGGACTTTGCAACAAGTATTATGTGGAAATGAGGATTCTATTGGAAACTAGGAATATGACATTCTTATTGCACCATCCTACAAATACAATCATTTGCATAAGTATATTCCAATGCTGCATGTGTTACAAGTAGGCTTGGTCCCCAAAATGGTGTTCCTGGAAAGTCCTATGAACATTTAGGAGGCTTGACATTATGGATTCTTAGATAAGGATATCTTAGATAGTGGATAAGACTAATAGTGGAACCTCATTCTCTTCCTTTTCCTGTTGTTTCTGCTTCATGGCTAAAGTGGTAAACAGTTTTCTCTGTCACATGTTCCCATCATAATGTACTTTCTCATCAGTGACCTACAGAAATGGGACACTTGATCTTGGATTGGAAACTTCGGGACCATTAACAAAAATAAAGCTTTTATTATTATAAATTAATTATCCAAGTACTTTGTTATAGTAATGGCAATCTGACTAATACACACTATGGCAACAAAAACCTGGCTGCATTTCCCTAATCCAAAAATTTTGTGAAAAGTCAAAATGAAAGTGAGGGGCTAGTTTATTTTCTGGAACAATTTCAAACTAGTAAAGCTTTGAGGCTACTACATGTGTATTATTGGCCTTCTTTAGTCAAATTTACAAGAGACCAAAAGAAAGTAAAATAAAAAGTTTTGGAAAAGTCACAGTGTGTCTACAGAAAGAGTGAAAACATAAAAAATTGTGGCCAAAGAGTGCGAGGCAGTTGAGCAACACATTGCTAGAAATCAGAATGCCCAGAAAGAATCCCAGTGCTTTGCATAAGGACAAAATGCAACAGGGCATCTCAGAAATCACCCCGGGAAGAATTACTTTAGAAAAGAGGCCCTGGGTGCACTGCTCACCCAGGGGTATTATGGGATTCTGATTGCTGACAAAATTCTGTGTAGCTTCTCTAGCCTTGGTTTAAGAGAACCCAGGTACAGCTCATGCTAGTGAAAAACCCTGGCACAATCCACAGAATGTTAGTTTTGCCAAGTATCAATAATGTGAGAGTTATGAGGTCATATTGGTTC
>CM053408.1:31272658-31290626 GCA_028644305.1 Xerus rutilus
TCATAATTTCTCAATCTGGAAAAACCCAAGATGACCTTGATTTGATGAATGTGTAAATAAACTGTGTTACATGCAGACAACAGGAAATCTCTCACTCACAAAAAGGAAGAAACTATTATTTAAGCAAAAGTATGAATGAATATTTGGTAAATTTTATAGGATGGGAGGATTGCTAACAACCAATAGAATATGGCTAAGGTAATGGTGTGCCATTTCTATGATTATGTTACATAATTATGGATTTTATTTTATTAGCAGATTATCTGTCCTCCTCAAGCAACTTGCAGTATTAGGGAGGCTCACGTGGAAATGACATGAGTGTGATTTTCAACCAGGGAACCCAACAACTGCAAAGAAACTAATGCCTGTCAAAATCCATAAATGTGTCTTTGGAATTAGATCCTTTCCCCAAACTTTCATATAAAACCTTGGTCCAATTCAACAACCTATTTGACTTTAAAGGATGTTTTTCTGAAGTAGAAAAGTCACCAACCATGTCCACATATCTGAACTACACGAATTATGAGAAGATATCTGCATGTTGCTTTAAGTCATTAAGTTCATGGTACTTAGTTATGAAACAACTAATATAGATGGTGTGTCTTCAGGCACATAAAGTAAGGTTTTAAGTAATACTGCCCAAAGGATGCAAGAGCATTTAACAAAATATTTCTCCATTTATTCTTTCCAGTTTCTAATTTTCTCACTTCAGTGAGGTATGCTGCTAAAATCTGTGACCACTTTACTAAATGTGCTTTCAACAGAAACCATAACTTTGTCCTTTATTCAAACTACTGTTTTGTTAATTATCAATAAGATTACCACACAAATTAACTTCCAGATCTACCAAGTCCAGTTCAGAATTGCTTTAAAGAAAAAGTTACTAGAGAGCTTCAAATAGAGCTCATTAGAATTGTTATTACTTCTAGAATTCAGGCATCTCAGGATAAATAAATGAAATGTGGAGAATGTGCAATATAACATTTTTACTCCATGAAATAGAAATTGTATGCTCAAGTAAATATCAAGCAATGTGGTAGCAAGGATGATTAAGGTAGATCAGTCATGTTTTCCAAGACAACAGAAATGATAGCAGACCTGACAACACAGGTCTATATTCCATGAGTTCACTATAATTTCTAAGATTCAAAAAATATTGAATGCAAGTGAGTAAAACTGAGTGCTTTGTAATTTGTTTTTCTTGTCTATTTTCATGTATATATTTGCATTGGTGAACTCTATTTCAGGTATCTTAAATGATTCAAATTAAAAAAAACTTGAACATGTATGGCAGAATTTGAAATATATAATCTTATTAGTTTTTCATTACAAAAGCAATTTATTCTGATTTTGAAATCTAATAGTATGAAAACAAATTTTATTTGGGGAGTGCTGGAAATGGAACCTGGGACTTACACATGCTTGGCTTCTGAGCTACATCCCTAGCCTTCCTCCTTCTTTTTAAAAATACTACATTTATATACATAAATGTATATATTACCCCTCAGCTAGATTTTACATTGTCTTAGAAAAATTCCACATTAGCCTCATATTTATGTATATATTTTATAGCAATTGTTAATTTCAGTAAACAGATCTCTCTTCAATTTCCTATATACTTGTACAACCACTTGTATTTGTTTTGAGTGCTTAGTTCAGAGGCTTCCAAAGTTTCAGATTGGAACATCAGAGACAAAGACCACTTTTGCAAATTTATTTTTCATCTCTTGCCCATTCTCAGGAAGGTGTCCACCACTGAACAGCAATATGGGCATTGTCTTTCAAAACACAATATATATTTTCAACCAAGAGATTTTATGCGTGGTTTATCCCTCAAGGACAAATGTATGGATCTGAAGAAAGAAAAGTGTCAGTAGAATTGGAACCATCATTTTCAAGAATCTATTTTAGAAATGTTTGTTTCCCTGATCTACAACTTCAGTCTCTCTTAGACTGCTCAGTCCAGTCAGCATATAAGTATACAGCAGAGGACATGATCGGGGTCCTATAAACTTAAAACTGCAGCAGCGAGCCTGCTGTCTTGACTTCCCATGACAGTAGACTAGCTGAAAAAACAAATCTGCTGTCATTTGTAAGGATTCTGTTTATCATGAAAACAAAGGAGAGGTACTAAATAATTAAAACAAGAAGCAGTATGTCAGATATTCAAGGAATTTACTGAAGTGTCTCTTGGTGCTCATATGCTTTGCGATATCTGTGAATGTATGGTTTCAGCAAATGCTGCCCAACAAGGGCAGAGTCACTGGGGGCTCCTTTGTCAAGCTTGAATGCCCCACAGAGCAAGGAAACTCTACTAGCAGAACTGCTGATAGTCAGAAGAATGTTCATTCTTAGTTATAACTCAGAGACTAATCACATCAACACCCCTCCTACTAATATTCCTCTTCTAAGTGTTTAAAAAACTGATTATTATTATTAATTACTTTAGAAAATAAGCAATCATTTTGAAGAATTGAAGTGAAGAATCAAAATGAAGAATTAATATGAAACATGAATGACTCTGAGTATTGAAAATTGAGCACAGTGGTTGACACTAGAGTGTGCTGCATATGGTTTAGGCCATACGTCTACACAAGTGTGACACTGCATGTGTGCACACTCGAATTCCTCTACCAGAGTCATTTTCCCACCTCTAGATATTATGTTTGGTCTAGGTGCATAACAAGTCAGCGACATCTACATTTAAAGTCCCTGGAATCAGCCCTCAACTGATGATGAGTAGAACACTGTCAGACATATATATACTCCATCTACTTACCTCACCAAGCATTTGATATAATCCTCAGGCAAACTCTTCATTCTCTCTCAGGCTTCTCTGGACTAATTTTGCAAAGAAGTAACTTGCTTTATGGCATGCATTTTGTGACTTTTATCCCCATCATTTTTTTCTTAACTTCTCTAGTTTTGTTTGTTGACAACTTCTCCACAGAAAACTGGCATAGAAGTCCTCTTTCTTCAAGGCAAGGGCCTGGGTGAACTTCAATTGTGAAAATTGTTAAGGTTGTATATTCATCTATTTTGCTGAGTAAACAATCAGAACAATGACCCTTTTAAATGTGGAAATTTTTTCACTTCTGCCAAACTTTCTCAAATAATTAATTTGATAATTTCTCCTCTCAATTTTTGCTATTCCCTGTATATCTCCAAATATTCTTATGTCTCTATGCTAATCTAGTTTTTTAAAAATATTTGACATCTCAATAGAGGAACACTGAACGTGGCATGGGGGACGTGGGGGGTGAGAAAGGGGAATGGGTATAGTAAAGATGATTGATTGAGATCGTCATCACTACCCTTGGTACATGTATGAAAACACAATTGGTGTAACTTTATCTGGTTTGCAATCAGAGAAATGGAAAAACTGAGCTCTATATATGTGCTATGACTTGAAATGCAATTAAATAAAATAATTTTAAAAAATAAAAATGTTTAACATCTCATTCACTTAATTTTCTACATTCTGGCTTAGTTTCACAAATTATCTTCTTAACATTTCTATTAATTTTTGTTCCCTAAAACCATATTTATAACATATAAGAGATGATACATTTCTAAACATTCCTTTTTATTCATGGCATTTTTTTCAATTAACGTATTTTAATTGTACATATTGGACATCAATATAAAATTTCAGCACATATATATGGCATGCATTAATCAAATCCAACATCCCTCTACCTATCCCTCCATCCACATACATCTGTCCCAACCTCTATCAATCACTATTTTACACTCAGTTCCACTTTGTTTAGCTTCTGCATATGAGAAAGAGCATGCAGGTGGTTGTCTTTCTTGTTCTGGCATATTTTGCTTTACATGATGTTTTTTAGTTCCATGCATTTTCCTGCATATGACAAGATTTCATTATTCTATATGGCTAAATAACATTCTATTTTGCATATATACAATATTTTATTTGTCTCCTATTTATGGGTACCTAGGCTGACTCCATGTGATATGTTTTTTCTGATAAGTTGATATCTCCTCTTGTCACTTAGAGGATATAAATAATAGCACTTAAAATTATCATCTCTGTACAATCTATATTCTTTCTAGCTTTTAAATGTTTGTTTCTATCTATTGAGTTTAATTTAGATTTCTAGTGATCCTTTTTTTTTGTAAATAATTAAAATTGAGGTTCTATGTATTGGTAAGTTCCTCTGAGTTTAGGTGAGACTTGTCAACTACATGCTTTATTTAGTATAAATTATATGAAGTATTTCATTGGCAAATTCTCAAGCCATTTTTTCCTAGGCTGTTAAAGATGCTAGAAAACAATGTATTTTTATTTTCTGTTCATGGACTATTCTTATAATATATAAATTAGAAGTCTTAATTTTCACATTGGACACTTACTATTTTAGTTGTTTTCAACAAATACTGCATATCCCTCAATTCTACAACTTTATCAGTGTTTTCTTAAACCTTTTCCAAAGAATAGTACTGCATTATTCTATCTGAGTGCAATGGAATGCTAATTGAAGGTACAGGGCTGTTTAAAAGATCTGGTATTCTATCTCCTTCATAAACTTATTTTCATCAAGCACTTCAAATTTAATTCTTACCTTCACTTTTAGCTTAAAAGCTCCTTGGATCCCTTTGGAGTTTTAGAGTGTAAGTCTGTTGCTTCCTGGATTTTCTTGTTGATGACTTAAAGCAATTTTCTCCTAACTTAAAAATCAGGCCTGGGTCTTCAAGTTGCTTTCTAGTTTGTACAGTTTTGCAATATACTGCCCTATTTGAGCATAGAGATTTATATATTTTTTGAAATACAATTTTATAATCATGATAAAAGGGGTAGAAAAGGGAGCCAAGACACATGATTGCTTTTAATTTATCCTCATTTATTAGAACATGTATCTAGTATTTAACAGGCAAATAAAAAAGTTAAAAATTTTCACTCTTTACATGCCTTTGTAATTTTGAAAATTGTCTTCAGTAACCACATTATATTTTATGTATTTGGCATAATTTCTAGCTAATATATAAGATCTCAATTTTTCTTTTCATTAACAACAAAATAGCATTTTCCCTGTCAAAAATGCATACATTATGATAAATACTTACTGCTTGAAGAAAAAATTTAAAAATGAGTATTTGAAAAATACCATCTTTGAGTTACTGTGTTACTTTCAGTTATATTATCCAGCTTCTGATCTTAGCTATTTTTTTTCACTCTTGAAAAAGCGTACACCCAGCCCTTGTTCAGTTTAAATTAGACAACGCTTTTCTGATATTATTAGATAAGTTGGAATGATAAAGTTTGTGTAAAAGTGATAAACAAAAGATACTGACTAGAGGGATGAACTCATGGAAGAAGCTATTAAATGCCATAAGAATAAAGAGTATGTCAAATTGTAATGATAAGAAACTTCTAAGAAAACTTCTTAAAAAAATCATTTGACCTCATTCTAAGAAGAAAATAACAGGAATTAGTTGACCCAGAAAACAAACCAACCATCACATTTTATGATTAAATACAAAAATCATGGCTCTTTCTAATAAGATTACTTTAAAAAATTTAGACTGTGAGAACCTAGACTAAATCACATATGTATATATAACATGTACAACTTTATTAAATTGTTAATTATATGCAAACATATATATCTATGGAAACAGAGAAAGAGGGAAAAAAGACTAATTTGTCACTCTTCAGACAATGAATCTGACTTAAAGAATACAGATCTCAAGGATTTCCCATACACTATATCTATATGACAACAAATGGAGATCATAGACTTTAGCATTAATCCATTTTCAACACAACAGATATGTCAAACTTAACAAAATTTAATATTTTTCATATATGAATAAGGACTTCTAACACTGCAGCAGATCACTTAAGAAACCTTTTCCATTTCACGATACAAGTTGTAATAGTGGTGAACATAATATTGTCATTTATGCTATTACAAATGTAGTGTGTCAGCTAGATGGCCCTGATGCTTTTTGTCAGCAGCAATCTTTGTTTCCAACAATATACTTCACTTACAGGCAAGACTAGTCTCATATAACTTTACTAAAATGGAAGAAAAGCTAAAATTTCAAATCTTGGGGAGTAAAATATAGTACTAGGGCACATTTACCTAAAGAAATTAGCTTTATATCTTTTTAGTCTTTGTATAACCTGCAAGGGACTCAGACTCCCAGAGAAAAATATAATTGGTTTATCTTTTGCCATAAGCCCATTCTTTGGTCATCAGGGCCTTGAATGACAGGAACTACAGGGCTACTCACATTATTACCATTGTAATAAACAACTGCATATATATTATTCAATATATTAAATAATCTAAAATTAGTGTATATATACATATATAAAATTTGGTCCTGGGGATTGAACCCAAGGCTGCTTAACCACTAAGAAACATCCTCAACTTTTAAGTTTTATTTGGAGACAGGGTCTTGCAAACTTGCTTAGAGTCTTAATATTTTCTGAAAGAAATAATGAAATTATTGTTTATTATGCTATATTTCCTTTGTAATTTTAATGTATTTTATCATTATAATTTTTGAAATTCTAAAAAATAGTTAAAATGTCTATAAAACCTTGATCATAAATTCAAAGACTATGAACAGACATTTTTATAGTATTCATACGTTTTCCTTCTATTGTTTTTCACAACTCAAATTTACTAATGTGTATGAGAAAAGAAATTCTGATTACCAAAAAGCTTCCTATAATTTAATTACTAGTTAGATTGAAAGTTAGACTGAGTGTTCAGCAATGCAAAAGCTTGTAATATATGATTTCATATTATTGTTCTCCTTAACACCAAAGGTTATGGTGACTAATTATTTTAGCAATTCTTTTATATTAACCTCCACTGTGCATAAATCCTGGTAGTAAATTAACTTTATCACTGAATTTTCTTTTAAAAATCCCATTCTCAGATCTCTTAGCTTGAGTCAATATTTTAGCCTTTGCCATCAAAATATCAGAAAGAAATTCAAATGGAGTTATATTTTATAAAGGATGTGAAAGTAATGGCTGATTTATATCATCAAATAGAAGTCAATTAAGATAATAGTATGGGACTGGAAATTATATTGTTGTCTCTATAAAATAAAATCCAGAATCAATTTTTTATTACAGTATCTAGTTCAGAACTAGATTTTCATATGGGTTTTATTCAACACTGAATAGGCATGAAGGGGAATTCTGAATGAAAACATGTAAAAAGAGCATTTATTCATTCTGACTTACGATATGAGACTGGGTTTGTGCCTGTGTGAACAGAAATTTTAGCAGTTAGCTTGGCTTTGGTTCAATTAGTAGAGTTAGTAATCAGATTTGTTTCACTGATGTCTTTAATTCATTTTAAGTATATTTTGTATGGTTTTAATATTCAGTCACATTGTGAGAACTTATTTTAAACAACCTAGCAATTGTTGAAGCAAAACTCTTTTCAAGCATATAAAATATGTAGATTTTGCATTTATACCTTATAATCACAATTTGTGATATACATGTTATACATATAAAATCATATATAACATAAGCAATTATTATGGTTTAGATATGAGGTTTCCTCTACAAGATCATGTGTTAGAAATGTAAGAATATTCGGAGGTGAAATGATTGGGTTATGAGAACCTTAAACTAATCAATGGATAATTAATACACTGATATGGATTGACTGGGTGGTAGCTGAAGGCAGGTAGAGTGTATGCAGAGGAAATAGGTCACTGGGGGCATGTCTTTGGAATTTATATTTTGTCCTCTGGTGAACAGGAGCATTCTCTTTGTTTCCTGATACCATGTCCTGCATTGCTTTCCTCTGCCATAACTTTCCCTTATGATGTTCTACCTCAACTTGGTCCCGGATCAATGAAGTCAGCCATATATAGACTGAGACCTCTGAAACCATGAGCCAAGATAAATTTTTCTCTTATATCTTGTTCTTTTCAGGGCTTTTGGTTACAGCAATAAAAAAACTGACTAAACTAGAATAGAAAATTTACAAATTTATTTAGTGCTTTCAATATAATATCTAGATAAAAATGTAAAGTTGAATAGTTTCATTTCATAAAATACTTTTGAATATTAGCACTGTTCTAGTAATAAGATCTAAAGTAATTTATACATATGAATAAATATATATTTTTGCTTTCACCAAAAACTCTATATGCTCAGGTTTCACAAAACATTTCTAGACATATTATTTAAAACAGTCATTAAAAATGTTAAGTGTAGAGCATTCCATTTTATATTTCTAACATAACATATTACAACTGAAATTTGATGCCATTTTATTAAAAGCCAAAATAAGTTTAGTTTACAATAATTTTATAGATGTGCTTAACTAATAATTTAAGAAAAAATAATGGAATATTATAATTCTTCTTTAATGGTGCTACTAAAGACAGTTTCCTGTTGAACACCATGCAAACATACATCAGTTTGAAGTGTGTGCCTTTTTCCATATGTCCTGTTTGAGCTGAAGTATAACTTCTTAGAATGGTTTTGCCTTAAAGAGATTTTACTTTACAATCAGTCAAATACATATCCTGAAAATACATATGTGTGTTTCTTCTTAAGATTGTATCTCTTTATTTTAATTATGTTCACTCAATGGATAGTTTTAAAAATAGGCACATTTTTATAGATGACTATATATGTGAATGTGAGAAATTCAGACACTCCTGATGAATGAATAACAATTTTATTTATAACTGATTTTATATTGACATCATTATTTGGATTGCTTAAATACAAAAGTAAATTTTACTTTTAATTTAAAATTAGTATTGATTGCAATGCTATAAAGAGTAAATCTATGAAAGTGAAGAAATGATGTAACATTTTGAGTTAATTTATATTATATTCTGTCATTTTTGTCCACATTGTAAAAATTTCCAGGGTATGTGTAGATAAATTTGAACATTGATTTATTAAAAATTAGGACACTGCAATTTTATTCAATTATTTTCTCATTTTTAAATCTTCATATATTTCTTTGCCTTATGCCATTCTGACACTTGTGCTTTTAATTGTACAACACTTTCATGGAGAAAAAAAAATGTTACTTATTTTTCAAAAATTGTCTTACATAAAATTAAGGTTAAGATAAAATTAATCTCTAAGTATGTCTATATTTTTTAGTTTGCAAAATTTTGCCTTTGTCTCCTTACCAATCACTTGCACTAGACATAATATTCTAAAAAATGTTTTTCAAATAGGTTAAGAATTATAGAGAAAGACAGGGCATGAACAGTCTAACTAAATAACAAAATGAAACTAAAATTCCTATGGATAATGTACAAGGAAAGCAAGTCTTATCAAAATATTCAGAAGATGTTCTTCTAGAATGGAAGCATATGGTGCTATTTAATTTTATAGGCAAATGTGAGAGAATTGTTGTGATAAAGTGTTGTCTAAATAAGGTAGATTTAATAGTTCACATTTTTAAAAATTCCTTTCATCTGACTTGTTATTAAAGTTTGTGTAAGCAAATTAATGCCAAATTTAATATTGTGAATATAGTGGAAGCATCAATATACTTCAGAATTTTATTCTATTAATTTAATTATGTTTATTTAATTTGTAAAAATTTGAAAAATATTTAATTTGTTTATAATAAATTGGAAAATTTATTAAATATTTGTATGGATTATCACAAAATTTTATACCAAGAGAAAAACTTCTATGTAAATATGGAAAAATGAATACACTAATTTTATTTCCTTTCCAAAACTTTAATAAAATTAATGGATATATTTTGTGATGCAAGAATTTATAAAAATGAAGACTATGGATGAGGAAAATATAAATGAAAGAGAAGAGATAAATAAACAAAACTTATACAATTATATTCAGTTGGTAAATGGAACCTAGAAATTAAAAAAACAAATACCTGATAAAGGTGTAAGTAGAGTCTAGAAATAAGTTGAATCATGCAACAAAACCTAAAGATTTTGCTAATTTGATACACTCTGTCCCTTTGAAGGAAAAACTATAGTGTAAAGCCTGCAAATACAAGGGTCCCTTTCTCCTACCTGCTAGAACTCTGAGATTTTCTCCTTGCAGGTCTTCAACCAGAGATACATTCCATTAAGAGCCTTGAAATTTAGTGAAATAAGAAATGCTACATAGAAATTATAGGAAGTGTGTGAGAATCTGGATGGTCAATATCCCAACCCCTTTCATATGTCCACCCGGGCACATTATCAGTCTTTTACTTGCTTCTCCCACACTCCACCTTCACCTATATAACTAAAAACACAACTAATAAGGTAGACTTAACATACATGTATAGAATATTTCATCAATAAATGATTGAAAACACTTTCTTCTCAGTAGCACAAGGATGGTTTTCTAAAATAGATCATACCTTAGGCCACAGAGCAACTCTTAACAAATACAAAAAAGAGAGATAATACCTTTCATTGTACCAGATCATAATGGAATAAAATTTGAAGTCAATAATATGATAAAAATAGAAGCTACTCTAACACCTGTAGACCAAATAATACACTATTAAATGATTAATGTATAGCAGAAGAAATCAGGGGTGAAATAAAAAAATATTTAGAGATAAATGAGAATAGTGAAATAATATATCAAAATCTCTGGGACTCTATGAAGGCAATTCTAGGAAGAAAGTTCATAGCTTTGAGCTCATTTACTAAAAGAATAAAAGTCACCAAATAAATAATCTAACATATATCAAGGCCCTCAAAAAAGAAGAGCAAATCAACACCAAATCAGTAGAAGACAGAAAATAATTAAACTCAGAGCTGAAATCAATGACATTAAAATAAACAACAACAAAAACTAAAAAAATCAAAAAACCAAAAAGTAGATTCTTTAAAAAAAATAAATAAAATTGATAAACTCTTAGTCAAACTAACTAAAGAAAGGAAAAAAAAATTCAAAATATTAAAATTTGTGACAAAAAAAGGAAATATCACCACACAAACTACAGAAATAGAGACAATACTCAGAAACTATTTTGAAAATTTATTCACCAATAAGACAGAAAATCTTGATGACATTGACAAATTAACCCAGGAGGACACAGAAACTCTAAACAGATAAATTTCAAGTGAGGAAATAGAAGACACCATCAAAAGCCTACCAACAGAGAAAATTCTAGGACTGGATAGATTCTCAACCTTGTTCTGCCAGACCTTTAAAGAAGAACTTATACCAATACTCCTCAAATTATTTCATAAAATGAGAAAAGGAGAGAACCCTTCCAAATTTATTCTATAAAGTTAGTCTCTCCTGATACCAAAACCATGCAAAGACACATCAAGAAAATAAAGCTTCAGACCAATATCCCTGATGAATATAGATGCAAAGATTCTCAATAAAATGCTGGCAATTCACATACAAAAACAAACACATTTAAAAGACAGAGAACCATGATGTAGTAAGTTTCATCCCAGGAATGCAAGGTTGGTTCAACATACGAAAATCAATAAATGCAATTGACCACATCATTAGACTTACAGACAAAAATAACATGACCATCTCATTAGATGAATAAAAATAATTTCAGAAAATATAACCTCCATTTATATTTAAAACAGCAGGAAAACTAAGGATAATTGGAACACATCTCTACATTGCAAAAGCTATATATGCTAAACCCAAGGCCAACATCATTCTAAATGGAGACAAAATGAAAGCATTCCTTTTAAAAACTGGAACAAGTGATGTTCTCTTAAATAATTTCTATTAAAACTAGTCTTTGAAATTCTAGCAGAGCAATTAGGCAAGAGAAAGAAATTAAAAGGATATAAATAGGAAAAGAAGAGCTCAAAATAGCTCTGTTTGCCAAGGACATTATTCCATACTTAGAAAATCAACAACACTCCACCAGAAAATTTCTAGAACTCATAAATGGATTCAGCAAAGTAACAGGATATAAAATTAACTCCCACAAATCCATTGCATATACCAATGATGAGTCAGTGAAAGGGATTATGAAAACTATTCTATTCACATTAGCCTCAAAAAAAAAAAATCAAGAAAAAACAAAAAAACCCCTCAGAATCCATCTAATAAAGAGATGGATGAAAGGCCTCTACAATGAAAACTACAGAATACTAAAGAAAAAAAGACCTTAGAAGATAAAAAGATCTCCATGTTCATGGATGGGCAGAATTAATATCATCAAAATGTCCATACTACCAAAATTGCTATACAAATTTAACACAATTCCTATTAAAATTTCAATGATGTTCTTCATAGAAAGAGAAAAGACATTCATAACATTTATTTGAACAAATAGGAGGTCCAAAGTAGCCAAAGCAATCCTCAGCGAGAAAAGTGAAGCAGGGGGGCATCATAATATCAGACCACAAATTGTACTACAGAGATATAGTAACAAAAGCAACATGGTATTGGTACCAAAATAGGCATGAAGACCAATGGAACAGAATAGAAGACACAGAGACAAACTCACAAAAATACAGCTACCTAAACTAGACAAAGGTGCCAGAAACATACATTGCAGAAAAGATAGCTTCTTCAACAAATGATGCTGGTAAAAACAGAAATCCATATGTAACAGAAGGAAATTTGGGCCCTATCTCTCATGCTGTACAAAATTCAACTCAAATTGGATCAAAGACCTAGGCATTAGAACAGAAACCCTGTCTGTACTAGAAGAAAATACAGGCACATCACTCCAATATGTTGGCTTAGCAAACACCTTCCCTCAACAAGGCCCCTAAAGCACAAAAGTAGAATTAAGTATCAATAAAAGCAATGGTATGAAACCAAAAGTGTTCTTCACAGCAAAGGAAACAATCAAGAGTGCAAAGAGAGAGCCTACAGAATGGGAGAAAATCTTTGCCACTCTCATATCTGATAAAGACAAATAACCCAATCAATAAATGGTCAAAGGAGCTGAACACCACTTCTCAAAAGAAGAAATACTGATGATCAACAAATATATGAAAAAATGTTCAAAATCTTTAGCAATTAGAAAAATGCAAATTAAAACTACACTGAAATTTTACCTCACGCTAGTCAGAATGGCAATTATCAAGAATAAAAGTAAAAATAAATCTTGGCAGGTATTTGGGAAAAGGGTACACTTATACATAACTGGTGAGACTGGAAATTGGTTCAAGCACTCTGGAAAGCAGTATGGAGATTCTTCAAGAAACTAGGAATGGAAATAATATTTGACTTAGTTATCCCACTCCTTGGTATATATCCATAGGAATTAAAATCAGCATACCACAGAAACACAGTCACATCAATGCTTATAGCTGTGGAGTTCACCACACCTAAGCTATGGAGCTAATTTAGATGCCCCTTAATGGATGAATAGATAAAGAAAAAGTGGTTTATATACATAATGGAATATTACTCAGCCATAAAGAAAAATTACTTTATGACATTTGCCAATACATGAATGGATCTGGAGACTATCATGCTAACTGAAATAAGTCAATCCTCAAAAACAGAAGGTTGAAAGTTTTCTCTGATATGTGAATGCTAACCCAAAACAAGGTGGGGAGGTGCAAAAAGAGTGGAATCATAGAAGTTCAGTGGTTTAGACAAAGGCAAATGAAGGGAAGGGTGTGGGGATATGAATAGGGAAGATAGTGGAATGAATCTGAAATAATTTTCCTATGTACATATATGAATATACCATCATGAATCTCAATATCATATATATTATTAAAAGACTGGGATTCTGATTAGAATGAGATATATTCTGTGTTTGTTTAAATATATCAAAATAGAAATTGTACTCTCATGGATAATTTTAAAAAATAAAAATAAATTTCTGTCCTTTGCAGCTGACAAGTCCATTATACCCACTATTGAGGCTCCTTAAGCAAAAAGACTCAATGGTGACCCAGCATCCTAAAATTCAGCCCTCTAGTCAATAAATGTCCACCATGCTTACAAATTCTATGCAGCCTTCGAATATCTCATTAGTAAATGTGAAAAAAATAAAACTATTAAAGATATTAAAAATATTGGAATGTTAGAGGAAATGCAGGCAGAAATGATCAAAGAGCTAATTAAAGACTATTTCCCAGAAGTGAAGGGCACAGTTATGCAGAAGTTCTGTATCTGAAATAACATAAAGAGGACCCTTGTCAAAATATATTATTGAAATTTTTCTTTGAACACAGACAAATGGAAGATTCTAATATCATATATAGTGGGATATGAAGAGAATTAAATTATACTGGAAGACGAGAAATGACTTGGGACTGATCAGCAAAGGCACTCAGAGTCTAGATGTTCTTTGCACTTTACAGGGAAGAGGTTTTTTAGTCCAGAGAGCTGCATCTCACAGACTATAATTTGAGGGGGCAAGTAAACCAACATTATCAAAAAGCTCCCACAATCAGTTCCTTTACTAATTACTGGGAATCAATCAAAATAATGGCATAAACAATGGTGGAATATAGACATGGGAAAAATGAAAGAGGTTGACTTTAAAGAGTGGAAATAGGAATTAATAGGAATCTCTGAGGTCAAAAGAAAAGCCATTGCATCCATCTAACAGTTGAGAAGGAAGTTTTGACTGTGCTTTCATCAGCTTTTATGATGCTGTGACTAAAAAACCCGACCAGCACAGTTACAGAGGAAGAAAAGTTTATTTGCTGGCTCATGGTTTCAGAGCTCTTAGTGCATAGAAGCCCTGTTCCAGTCCTCAGGGCTCCAGATGAGGCTGAACATCATGTCGGAAGAGGGTGGCAGAGGTAAGCAGCTCACATCAGGGTGATCAGGAAGCAGAGAGAGAGAAAGAGACTCCGCTCTCCAGATACAAAATATATACACCAAAGCCACGCCTTAATTCCCACCTCTCCAGCTACACTCTACCACTCAGTTAACCACTATCAGAGGATTAATTCACTAATTGATTAAGACTCTTACAACCCAATCATTTCTCCTCTGAACCTTTTTGCGTTGTCTCACTCGTGAGTTTTGGGGGACACCTCACATATAAACCACAAGAGTGCAAACCAGTCTAGATGACGATAGTAGGACTGAGAGGTAAAATTATATCACTTAAAAAAAAAAGAAATCATAAATTGTCTTCTGCTTAGTAATTATTAAAAATATAAATGTCATTTTGTTTTAGAATTTGACATTGGACTGTTATTAGTGAATATAGAAATAGAACATAAGAGCTTTTTTAAAAAATAATGGTTTACTACAGGGGAAATATACTATACCCTTCACTTTTGGGGAAAATATCAATATTTATAGATATTGACAAATGACTTACCACAAAATTATATGAGCAATATAGAAAAATAATGGGGAAAAAAGAAAACTGATACACATTTTTGTTGAGGTCTAATGGAAGGGCACCTATTGTTAAAAAGTTAAATCTTTTAAATCTGTGATAGGAGTAAATTGATAATGTATAAAGCATTTTAAAATCAACATAAATGTGTCATAAAATATGTTAAAAATAGCAAAGTTAACTACTTGAATAAGTTAAAAAGTATTTGTCTGAAGTGAAAACTAAGTGAGAGATAAGATAAAAAATAGTAGGTTTGGATCAGAGTCCTGTAAAAATAATTGGCATTTTAAAAGTATATGTATATAGTGCTATCATAAAGTTTAAAATTTTTTAAGTAAAGTATATTACCATATCCCTAATAATTCAGTGTTGCTTCATATCCTCATATCACCAATGCAGACTTAAAAAAACACACACACAAAAAAAATGCATGGCAAAGTAAGGAATCATCTTATGATATTTAAATCATATAGCATTTTAACATGGCTTAAACTTCTATACCAGGCTGATTCTTATACATTTTGTTTTAAATCAGAAATTTGGGCTCTGATGTATTTCTATAAGTAGTTTTACTTGATAAGTATTCATTGAAATTGCTTTCTGGTTAAAAAAGAACATGATTGACCAATATGGAATCACTTGCTTTGATGAGGTTTAATATCAAACATACATAAATGATGGTTTTAATGATCTTTCATTGTGAAATTAAGGAAAAAAATAGTTTGACCAGTATACTGGAAAATGTGAAGTAGTTTTTTAGTTTTAATTACCATTTATGGAATGTAACAATATCATCTGTCCTGTGATTCTCTACATATTCTGCTAAAATATTCTGAAGATATAGTCTTGATATCCTCAGGCAGTAGGAAAGAGACAACTCTACGAAGGTGGCAGAATTATACCTCTGACATTTATTAAAATGGTAGCTATGTTTTTAATTCAATTACTATTTATTGAGCACTTACTGTAAGAGTTGTAGGCACTCCTCCGGGAAAAGAAAAAACAAAAACGATCTTTAATTCACAATCTCTTTTAGATCCTCACATAGATCCTTACAAACTTCATTTATCTGAGTGATTCAAATAGTGATTTAAATGTGTTGGAGATATCTATTGGTGCTGTCAGAAAGCAAGTGAGACTTTGTTAAGGATGGATCAAAAATTGAGAAATATTTCATAAGAATAGCTCATGTGGATGCTGTAAGATCTATTTCTTTTCTATTTTTGTTAGTTATGAGAACTTTGACATCTCCCTTGGCTTCATTCAAATGTTTGTGTCCTTGGTATTATGCTCTTCATTAGTATCCCTTTTATCCATGCCCTATTTTTAGCTAGTGCAGTTTTCTCATTTAAAAAAAAAAAGTTATTATTTTGGTTTGATATATTTTTGTGCATGTTCGTGATTTACAATGCAATGCTTCACATATATAGTGATAGTCATCAGTTCAGCATTATTGGCATACTCATCACCTTAGATTTTTATTAATTCTCTATAGTTAATACATTCAAAGTTCTCTCTTCTAACTTATCTGAGATAAATAAAACCTTATTCATTATTTTCACCTTGCTATGCCATACAATGTCAACTTATGAAACTGTACTATATCCTCCATTCTTTTCTCAACTTCTGTGAGATCAATGTTCTTAGATTCTATTTATGTGTATGATTATACAGTACTTGTATTTCGGTGTCTCCTTGTTTTATTTAATATAATATATTCCAGTTCTACCCATGTTGTGGTAAATGACAGGATTTCATGCTTTTTTTATGGTAAGTGTTCCACTATATATTTTTAAGGAACTCAAATAACTCAAGAGCCAAAAAGCAAATAACCTGATGAAAATTATTTTCTAAGGATCTGAATAAGCATTCATCAGAAGAAATGCAAAGAACCAAAGGATGTATGAAAAAAAATTCTCAGTTTCATTAATCATTAGAAAAATGCAAATCAAAACCACAATGAGATACTATCTTACTCCAGTAACAACTGCTATAACCCAAAACACACAACACTAAACAGTGCTGATTATACATCCAACTGTGATTATATATCATTAATATACAATGGTCTCAAGCTGCGCACCACTAATAGATAACCTTCCTATTACGTAGGAAACGGGGTTGAATTGCATAAACAAAGCCTTCCTGGCTAAAATACTCTAAAATACTCCTATTTTGTTTTCCAGAAGGATGTTTTAGTTCAAGTTTTTAATTCAAAGGAAAGTTTGATACAAACTGAATTGCATTAAAACATAATTTATTAGTGGTATAATTTTGTAATCACTGTTTATTCCTCCTCCATTTTGATCCTGTGTTTTTCATTGAGAAACTTTTTCAGGAAATGAAAACTACTTGTTAGTCTGTTTTCTTTCATCTTTCTATTTTGAATCATTCTGCCTATAGAATAAGACCATTAAGTAAATAGTACTAATTTATTCTATAACTACCCACTTGCCTTAGATATCACCATTTAAAATAAAAAATCTGAGAAAAATTGAGTGATACTTTATTTGAAATAACTTTGCTTTTATTTCCAAAATTCAAAAGTTTACTTCAATTTGCAACTGTATATAATACATATTCTTTACACCTCAGGGGTTGAAGTTTTCATTTTCTTTATTGCTAAAATTACATGAACTTAACATGTACCTTGCATATATTAGCATTTAATAAATGTCTTAACTGAATGAATTAATGAGTACATATTT
>CM053408.1:31291126-31314622 GCA_028644305.1 Xerus rutilus
CATGCTTGGACCAAGGGCCTGTCCTTGATATATTATTAATTATTATTAATATATTATTAATCTTTTACATATTTTTATTATATTTTTATATGAATAAGGAATACTGATCATCTGATATTTTGTGTGGTTCCTTGAACAAAGATTCAACCTCTTCAAGTATAATGTTCAAATATAATAAAAATCAGAATATGCTGACTTTATCTGTGTGAAAGCAGTTCACATTAGAAACTGTTCAGACAGTTCATGTTAGAAAATGTCTCTTCTAATATTCCTTTGAAGGATACCTTTATCTACTGGGATGTAATGGGTGGAATCAGTTTCATTAAAGGCTCCAGAAAATTGTAGCTTGGTGCTTATCTTGTAATACTGTTGCTAGTTGTGGCAGGAGAGGAATTTCTATAGGCTTCAACACTTGTCACTGGCAACAGAGAAACAATGCCTTGGAGAGAAAGATACATTCTTGATAAAGAAGCTAAAGAAAGTTTAAACCAAACTTCAAAGCACTAACATGGAACCATCTTTTTGTTTACTCTGAATTCTCTGAAAGTGTTAATGTCCTGTATTCCATGAGTAGGTTACTTACTTTTGCCTAAACAGATTTAGATTAACCAGTCTATATGACAAGGAGAAACAAATTTCTCTTCTCATAAATTTTAAAGAGAAGTTAGATCACAACACTTGAATTCTTAGACAACATAACAGCTGCTTAAAGCAATCATAGGGAGGGACTGGAGCTGTGGCTCAGTGGTAGAGCACTTGCCTAGCATGTGCACTGGGTTCGATTCCCAGTACCGCATATAAATAAATGAATAAAATAAAGGTCTATCAACATCTACAATAAAAAAAAAGCAATCATGGGGAAAATTGTTTAAAATTATTATGCTACAATAAATTTTTTCTCATGCAGTTAGAGTCAAGTTCTTAAGAAGGAATTGAGGGGAAAGAGTATTTTTTGATAGAATGAGTTTCACAAAATAAAGATCTTTAAAAAAAACTTCTGAAAAACATTTATTCATTATAGTGAATAATTAAGCTAAGAAATGAGATAAATAAGTACTTTCAGACTGAAAAGGTGACTTAAAAACTTCCTTCAAAAGGTGTATATAATGAAGTGTTCAATATGGATTTTTCAATTAACATATGATCTCTGTCACTTACTTATGAAATTTAAAAATTTAAATATTGTTAAAATAAAAGTAGGTATTTATTTTCTGCCACTTTCAGGTTGTTAAATACATTTGGCACATTTTGAGTGATGTTTACATGTAGATGAGATCATTTGCCCTAATTTAAATAGAAGCAGGTTAAGATTTTTGAGATTTAATTATTACTAAGAATATTTTCCTAAGTGCTGGTATAGTCATATTTTGCTATAGTTCACGAGCTGCTAGCATCTGCTTAAACTCTCTCTATAATTTCTAGGGTATTTTCAACAACAGATCACAGTAAAGGAGGATGACTATTTTCTGAGACCTGCTATGGTGTAAATTTTCTTCCTGGGAATAAGTCTTGCTGGTTTTTAAAGTTTGAGGAACCCACTGTCTGAATCAAAACATGAGACATGTGCCTTCTCATAAGGTTTTGGGTATTACTGGTTAAAGATAAAAAGTATTTCATCAGGAAGAGTAGCTTACAACATATAAAATCAGAAGACTATTTGCTAAACATATTTCTTTATACTCTATTGAGTCACATCTTGGATAAAATTAAAACACAAACATTTTAAGTGCACACTTCCATATATACACTGGTGTAACAACAATGCTAAAGAGCTTAGTTTTTCCTTCTATCTCCTAAACCAGTCTCCTAGTTTCCTTTTGTTGTCAGTCCCTCCTACCTGGGTGACAGGCAACCACTGATGTGATTAATTCTTGTAAGTCTTTGTTCACTCTATCAGCATCATCTCCAAGATTAGTGTCATCTTCTATAGGTTTCTATGAATACTTTCTAAATTCATAGTTAGATGTCATATTTCCTGTTTTTTCCATGTTTTGTAATTTTGTTTTGGACTAGACATTGTTGACAACAGGCTGATGACCATCAGGATTGTTACACTCCTTAAAGAATGTTGATTTTCAAAATACAGTAATGACTGCCTGAGAATGTGAAATCATGCAGCTTGCTTTTAATTTCAGACTTAACATCTCTGAAAAATCTGAGTAGTTTCCCAGGTATGACTAACCCAGTTGGGACTTAACTTTCAATTTTGTCTTTCCTGTGGATTTCGCAGGAGTTGTTTTAAGACTTTCTTAGGATAGATTTAAGAGTACAGCTGTTACAGTCCAGAAATCCAGTGTTTCTACAGCACTGCTTTGTATCTAGTGTTTCACTATGTTTTCAATCCTATAGCAACTGCTCTTGGATAAACCTCATGTGATATCATTCTGAGCAAGTATTACCTAGCTCTTGGCCACAGAATATCAGGGAAACTCCACTAAGACCTCCTTCGGGACAACTACCTCCTCTCTAGAGCTCTCTTCTGCTTAGTTCAGTCTCTTCACCTGTGCTGAACTCTATTTTTGTCTCACTGGGATCATCACACTCTATTTGGACTGGAGCTTGATATGTAGTCAAGAAATAGAACACAAGGAAGGAGATGATGTGATTTTGGACCTTGCATAGAATTTTCTTTCCTTATGAAATTGCAGTCTTATCCTACTTATTGCTGAAAAGCATTTGTCTGGTATGATTTGTGTCAGATATTTGATCCAGATTCCTTTTTAGAGAATTAAGAGTATTCAATGTTAATTTAGAGAATTAAGAATATTCAATTCTTTCAATACCAGTGCAGAAGTCCATTTAAATATATTTTCATTTGTGCTGATTTCCAAAAATTTCAAAAAAATGGGACATGTTTCCTTTAAAAAGTTCATAAAGAATTGCCTGTGTCTTTTTCTTCAAGTGGAATTTTAAATTTTGATACATTTTTGTTTTAATAATCATCTTAAATAATTTTATTCAATATAGAATATATTAGAATCATAGAAACATTATTATTCTTTATTTAAAAGAGATATTGTGACCTTGGAGTTCCCTATACATTCCTTCTTAACTTTTGGGCAAATTTTTAAATGTCTCACACATGGAAAATTCATAGCCTCTGAAGAACAGGGAAAAATGGGTTTTCAATGGAAATAGATATTAGAAACATGTTGTTGCTACCCTTTTCCCTTTTTAAAGGAGATTGAAGAATTTTTCCTTTTTGGATACAGAATAAAAAGGATCCTGATTGCACATGCTGAAATTATGTAATGTAAATAGAAGTCTCCAATGACCAGATACATCCTAAAGTCTCCAGATTTTTCAACATAATGATGTCTCTGTGGTCCTAAACCTCATTTTCCCTTACAAGGTATATACATACCTTCTGAGTTAAGGCAGTCTCTCTGGAGTTCTCTCCAGAGACCTGTATCGATGTAAATTAACTTCCTGAGATTTGTTTAAAATGTTCTAAGATTCTTGGTATTTTGCTTGGCAGAAAATTATTAAGGTATCTCTAATATATACACTAATGAGTAACAGAGTCTGCACTGTAGAGACATTCTCTGGGTCATGAGATATTCCAGATTATGTTTGGAAATATGTCCAATTATGCAGATTCATTCAAATGTGTATTTAAATGAATTGTTTACTTTATATAAAGTCTAGTAAAGAACTATGAAGTACATATTGAAAGCAGTTGTTGCAATTTATGAACTTTTAATTGATTTTCTTGGGGGAAAAAGAAAATTGCTTTTTAATCCCCTTCATTGGATATTTATCATTAAATTATATTGATGATGTGCATTTCTTGACATTGTTGCATATATTGTAAATGCTATTTATAAAATCTATCTTTTTATCTTGAAATAATGTCAAATTAATAATAGTAGTGATAAAAGTGTCATCAACAAAAGTTTGAATACAGATTTCAAGTTAATGATGAATCATTTTGGGAATCCTATCAAAGAAATAGGAAGAAAATAATTCCAGGGAATCCATGGTTAATAACTGCTTATTTGGGAATATGGAAAAGTCTCTTCTAAAGATTATCCATATTATAATTTTAAATTACATGACATCATAAATATTCAGTCTCCTAAACATTCTTTTCATATGGCATAAATGAAACACAATGAGACATATCATCTTTTTATAAAAAAGAAAGGCTTTATCATGACAGTGACCTATCTTTCCTAAAGTAGTTAACTCAGAATAAATTGTTGGGTTTAAAGACAAAGGATTTCTGATCATCTTCTTTGAATTTATCAAATATCAGACACCAGTTTTTTATATTTGCATCATGTATATTGATGTATAGTCTCCATTATATGCCAGCTATGCTGAAACTTTGATCCTTTATTTTGATTCCTGAATTTTTCTTTAATCAATCAAATTTGATTAAGACATTGAGTGAAGATAGTTAATATTTTTCACACTTAGATCTATAATTCATCAAACATCCATTTTCCTGTATTTTATTATTAAATATTTAACTCCATGTATTTTCCTAAATAAATATGAAAATAATTCAGTATCTTCTGTTTAAAAATACAAATTTTCCAATAAGTCTCTGTCTAGCTCCAGGCAGGTCTTTCTTAATGTCCTTATTGTTTATTTGTCTATACCTAATCTTATTTTAATTGCTATATTTTCAGTAAGTCTTATGTCTGATATAACTATACCATGAAACCATATCTGAATTTGATAGAATTGCTTCTTGTTGTTAATGAGCAGGCTATTAGATAGATATAGTGATTGGATTGTTCTTTGAAATTATATTTTTTTGACAAAAAGAAGCTGTGCAGCTTGAGTGGGAGAATTTCATTTGAATATGTGAATGTCCAAAGAACTAGGAGGTACTAGAAACTGCTTCCTCCACTCTAAACTTTTTATCATTCTGTTGACTAATCTCTACCCATAATATTGAAACCTCTGGTCATCAGATCAAACAACCATGTGAAATACCTATTACAGTTCACAATCATCTATGAAGTGAGTGACAATCATATTTATATTTTGTAGGTTATGATTTCTAAGTGCAGCATTGTGTTCAGCTTTCGGTATGAGTTTGTCAGAAAACATGATGTGATTTCTTTTGTCATTCTCTCTTCTTTCCTCCTAAATAAAATGTAGACCCTTGCCTGAAGCTCCATGTCACTCAGAGACATTATTTTAGGAATGCATGTCATGAAAGACAAAAGAAAGGATGTAACTTGGTCTCACAGGAAACACTAGACTAGTTTTAAAATGATTCTGTGAAAATATCACACACTTGAGAGAATAATAACATCTTTTTAAATCAACTACATTAGTAAAATTCATGCTATTAAAATTAACTACACAAGACAAATTATAAAAAGAAAATGTTTATTTTGGCTCCTGGTTTTGGAGGTTCTAATTCAAGATCAAGTAATCCCATTATGTTAGGCTTCTAAAAAGGATAATACCTCATGACAGAGGTCTATAATAGAGAAAAATTACTCAGTCATGAACTGAGAAGCATAAAGAAGAAAGAAGAAAATACAGTCTCATAATCCTCTTTCAGTGCATGCTTCCAATGAACTGAGGAACTCCCTTTAAGATGTTACTTCCTTAAGGTCCACAACACCTCCCAATACTAACACGTTGGATACCAGTCCTTTAATACATGGGCCTCAATATTCAAACTATAGCAGCAATGTGATTTGAGATATTGAGCTGCTAACTTCTGAACTTAATTTAAACTAATTTAGATGATCTATAAAAAGTTAGGTAATATAATTTATATTTTTATCATTCAAAGCAAATATATTGAGTACCTAATGAGGTATGGTAAGAGATAATGTTGGAAACTGTGTACCATTCAATATGATCAGAATGGAAGGCAATATTTACTTTGAAAAATTTTTTAAAATAACTTTATAAGAAGTATGAAATATTTTCACACAAAAGAATATTATAGTTTAATGTATACAAATGTGATATATGATATAAACATTGATGTAGCTGTAACATTTCTGAAAAAAGAAACCTGGTAGGAATTAAAAAGGAATTTCAACTGTGTTGCAAAGGCTATGATGATTTCATACTAAAAAAGCTTTGTATTATATATGAAACACTTTGTATTACACTACAGAGAAGAACAATACAATCATAAAACCAATTTTCTTTTTATTTAAATGTGATATCATAGCTACATAATAATGGGTTGATAATGTATTCAGAATACTATGAACTTCTTCAGTTTCCATGGCAACTAATTTTTACATTTTGTATTCAAAGTAGAAAGGTTTTCTGTAAATTAAAGATATTTTAACACTAGTTTCACTTAATGATCAAAAACAGGTAGATTGACTTAAACTATATCATTTACAAAAAGTCACTAAAATTTTAATATTTCCAACTCATATTTTATCTACACAGTTTAAACTACATATATAAATAAATAAAAAGCACTAAAAAGCAACAATACCCTCAAATAATTACCAAGAAATACACACCAAAAAAAAATCAAAACAAATAAATAAACAGCAACAAAAAAACTAATACAAAGCAAAAATACCCTCAAATAATTACCAAGAAATACACACCAAAAAAAATCAAAACAAATAAATAAACAGCAACAAAAAAACTAATACAAAGACTATCTTTCCAAGTAGTCACTGTTTTTCAAATTCACTGTTTATACTAAAGTCTCTCTAAAAATCTGAAAAGACAGGAAATGATTGCACCTAACATCTAGTGCAGTGTCATGTTCATCAAGGAGCTTGTACATTTTTCATAACTTCTCTCATTATAATCTTTGGTATGAAGGCAATTTTAGTCAATTGTCCACCTTCAAGGCCTCTGGTCTTCCACTTGACTCTGATACATGTGTTCTAAATCTCCCAGTTTGGCCCCAGGTTATTTAAAAGACACTTGTGTGTGAATCATGTATTATTCTTTTTATGAAATAAAGATGCCACAGAGTTGAAGTTCTCTTGTAAAATTGAAAGTGAATAATCAGAACCCCAAGTGTTATGATATAGTGTTAAAATAATCTCTGGGAAGGAATTACAGGTTAAGGAAAAATAACCTATGGATCAGAAGAAGTGACTATTAGTGGATTAATCCAGGTTTCTCTTAAGAAAATCTTTCAGGCAAATTAATATTTAGATATTAATTTCAGGCAAATTAATATCTAAATGTGTCTCTATGTAGGGATTTTTAAAAAATTTATAAAGAGAAATGGACACAGTATTTTCAAGAGTCTAGAAGAGGTAGGAGACTAGAAAAAGGACCAAAAATAAAACAAATACAAATACAAATCAATAAATTAGTAAATAATAAAACAAACACTAATACAAATCAAGAAATTAGTAAATAATATTGAAATGAATACGAAATATAGCAATATATCAGATGAACCATTTCATTTTTAAAATAACTTAGTACTGTTTTCTTTGTAAACTCCTCCAGTTTTGACATGAGTATCAAACTCATAGCCAATTGTGCATTTCATGAGTTTCTCATTATAGAATTATTTCAAAAGGAAAATGTCCTGCAAAATTATTTTACATGTTTTAAATAAATACATAGATCCATTATATATGTACTCTTATTTTTATATTCTTATTCTTATAGCAGAAGGTCTAAATTCTCCAAAAATCTTTAAGTAACTATAATATTTAAATACCAATACATTTATTCATGCATTACAATATTTTGCTTAATTAGTGAAAAATTAAATTCAATACACAATAAAATATGGTTATATTGTTGTTTTAACATAGTACATAGTACTGGATCTCAAAGGTATATTAGATATATATACTTACTTTGATATAGTCTATTGAAGAAGTAAAATATGCACAGTTTTCATATAATAAATTTAGAAAAAAATAGAAAATTTCAAAACATCTAACTTTCTATAAATTGTGCTGTTTGATTTTGCCTGACCATGGTATATACCATTAAGTCAGAAAAATTGAAGGGTTTAAGATTTTTCTGTACCTGCGAGCTAACTACTTAGCTCCACAGTTAAAAACTTCTGTGCACATATACATCATGTATATGCATACACATATACACAATACACTACAGTGTGTATGTATAATACATGTACAATACACTATTAAAAATATATTGTGTCTGAAGCTGTACACACTATTCACTGAAAACATTTGTTGAGGCAAATAGAAAAAAATTGTTACAATCATAATTTTTCTAACTTTGCACAAAATTATAAGCAGATTACATTCTTCATATTAAACATCTTTTGTTTTTTTCTGTTATGTTTGCCAACATGTATTAAAATGCAACTTTTGGGAAAAAAAATAAAATAATAAAAAAAATAAATAAAGAAATAAATAAAAAATATATTGTGTCTGTAAGGTTAATAAGGTGACAAGACCCACTCACAGCATCTTGCAAACTCCATACTAAGTGTCATTTCACAGTAGATGCATCCTGGGCCTAGGGATTTCCAAACCTGGCCCTGGGAATTTTCAGGAAACAAGACTACTTCAGCACAGAATCAATTTTCACAAATATTAAAATACGATTTACTCATGAAAGAATAACTTATAATCCTTTTATAAAATAAACACAAGGTAACTGAACCCAGACTGAATACAGGTATAAGAAATAGGGAAGGATTCTCCAAACTCTAGGAGTGGTCTCTGAATTGAAATACAAACCCACACCCCTACTAAATTTGTCATCTGAGTCTCTGTTTCTGGCCGATGCCATTGGCCTTCTCCTATTCTCAGACTTGTCAGAGGACCTGCAGAAACAGGTGACTGAGCATCAGATAGTGAGGTGTATGGCTTATTTTTGTATGAAACAGACTAAAGGGAGAAGCTATCTTGGGGAAGAAATATATAGGTTATAAATATTTGTTCTTACATATGTATATTCATATATGTATATATGTGTATGCATCTGTATTCATGTATATGTATATGTATGTGTGTGTGTGTGTTTGTATGTGTGTGTGAGTGTGTGTATGATCTAGGATCCTTGAATCAAAGACAAAAATTATTTACTATTCAATAAAAAAACATCAAGCTAAGCAATATTATGTGTCCTTTTCCTATCAATCTTCACAGGATGACTTGGTAAGGACTAGATGATATCTATACATTCAGGGGGTGCATTAGAGGAAATGAACCCAATTTAGAAGATACTGCTTTTACAGAGAGCTGTCAGTGACCCAGCTATCTGAGAGAAAAAAAGGTGAGAGCTTGTCTTTACTCTGGAATGTAAGAATAGCATCTTCAGAATGGAGAATAAGATTTTAATATCTTAGAATAGTTCTAGGGAGGAAGATTTTGTCTATCTGTACTATAAAATGCTGCACTCCTTGATACAAAGACAGACACTGTCTAAATCTTCCAAGACTGTTTTCCATGCATTTGCTATGCATAGCAAAGTTCTGAGTCTCAAAGATAAATTGAATATGTTTACTCACGACAGTATAGTCTAGTAAAGGGAATTTATTTTTACAAGTACGCAAATATCATCACAAGGATTATTGGTGCCCTTTGAGCAGAAGATCCTGATGGCAGAAACATGAGATTCTCATGGAGAATTATGTGTCCCAGTGGACACATAATCTTGTTTGTGTATGCACATTTTCATCTAGGAGAGCTATTTTTATATAATAATACTTGTTGAGAATTATTTAAATAACATTCTTGCAAGTTATATAGTAGTGATACTAATATAAAATAAAAACAGGAACTTTTAAGAAGCTTGAATTCAAACTTGTACTTTTGAACAACAACTAGAAATGTTTTATTCTAGTCTTAACTAAAATACTTACTGGAAGTTTATTCCTCATTTTCAATCCATGCTGGAAACAACTCCAACTCATGGTTGACAATTCCTATTACATGATAAAGACTTCAAAATAATTTATCTATGAACCCTTTAGGCATCTCTTCATTTTCCCATTCCCACTTTCTTCACAGAAGTCCAAGGAAGTTCATGTCATTGTTTTGTACATAAAACAATCCCACAAACTATACAATATAAGTAATACTTTGATATAAATTCAAACTATCTAATAAATGATTCCATAAAACTTTCCTAAAGAATTACTCACTAAATGACCAAAAATTCAGGAAATTCCATGAAATAAATCATGCCATTTTTAAGCAATGAAATTTAGCAAATGCCAGCCCATAACACTAAAGTATGATTTATGTTCTGTAAAAATAAACATTTTAACAAAAATATCTCCACACTTATGATTTAAATGATTTTCCAAAATTAGATAGCTATATAATTTACCAAGTAAATGTGTAAAGTCTTTGGAAACGTTATTGGAACAAAGAGATCAGATATTTATTTCAAAATGTATTGTTATGGTATTTTTAGGAGTCATCAAATTCAACTACTATAAAATAATGCCATTTACAACATAGTGATAATTATTGACTTCACTAACCCTTTAGAGAAGACATTACATTGAAAATAATTCTTAAAGTTTTTGTTCTAGTTGTTTCATATTCTAAAACGTATAATACAATGGCATTTGAAATATTCAAAATGTTACAGTAGAGAGATATGAATGACTAATATGAAAAGATGTTCAATATTGGTGATAAAGGAATTTAAAATACAAATATAAAGATAATACTAATTCTAGAATATTTGTTATGACTCTGTATTCTAGAATATTGTCACCAAACCCAAAGAAAAGAAAATTCCATAACCAGTGAGCAATAATTTTCCATTATTGTAAAACTCTTGCAATTATGTACTTTGTATTTAAGTAGATTTTCCTAAACTGTGTATTTTTATAAATGGAATAAGAAATATGGCCTTTGTTTCTAGCTACTTTAATTAAAACAATACTGATCTGTGATCTGTGTGGCAGCATATATTGGCACTTCTGCTTTGCCTGTATACTGTCTCTTACAAAAAGATAAAATTTTGTCCACATATCAGTTGATAGACACTTACATTGTTTCTACCTTTGGGCTTTTTATAAATAGAGCTGTTATAGTCATTTGTACACAAGTTTTTATTGGACATCCGTTGTTTCAGTCAACTTTGCATTGCTATTACCAAAACACTGGAGAGGAACAACTTAGAGACGGGAAAGTTTATTTGTGACTGAGTATCAGAGGTCTGAGCTCCTAGAGGGCCAACTTCATTGATCTGGGCCCAAGATAAGGCAGCACATCATGAAGGAAGGGCACAGCAGAGGAAATCTGCTCAGCTCATGGCAAGGTCAGGAAGCAGAGAGTGAGAGATGGAGAGAGAGAGGGAGAGAGAGAGAGAAAAGGAGGGGGTAAGGAGTCACAGGAAGCATGCACCCTTCCAGGTGACCCACCTCCTCCAGTCCCACTCCAGCTGCCTACAGTTACCACTCAGTCAGTCCATTAAGTCTAAGAAGGATTTATTGGTTACAGCTCTTGTAATGCAATAATTTTACCTCTGAATACTCCTGCATTAACAGGAGCTTTGGGGGATATCTTATATCAACCATAGCACCTGTTTTGAAATATATATCATACCAAAATTATAGCATTTGTTTTGATATATTTAGGGTATACACTTTAGGAGATTTGCTATTGTGTGGTAATTCTAAATTTAACTTCCTGAGGAAATCATCAAACTTATATTTTCACAGCAGCTGTGCACAATTGTAAAGTGATATCTTTGTATTTTTTATTTGAACTCCTTAATCACTGATATTTAGCCTATTTTCATGGTTTTATATTGGTCATTCATATTTCTCTTTTGGATAAGTGTTGATCCAAATACTTTGCTAGATTGCAAATAAAATTGTTTATTTTTTATATTGAATTTTAAATACACTGGGTTATATATATGTATATATGTATATATGTATGTAAATATGTGTATACATATATGTATATATATATATGTGTGTATGTGAGTTGTCTTCATATTTCTTCTTTAGAGTTTTTAAATGCAAATCAGATTTCAAATTTGATGAACTTTGGTTTATCCATTTTCTCCTACAATGCTTGTGATTTTGGTGTTGTATCTAAAAAATCATTGCCAAATTCAAGATCATAAAGATTTACCTCCGTTTTTTCCTTTGAGAATTTTATGGACTTAATTCTTATATTCAAATGTTTTGTACATTTTTTACTATTGGCCATTTATGTAAAATTTAGAGACACAGAAAGTCAATCATATAAGTAATTTCAAGAGCCACTTTCCAATGACCATGACTTTTGTATTAGGGAAGCCTAATTTTAGGCAAATTTTCTTTTAGAATATTAACCCAATTATTGTTATTATAAATATTATTGGTAGATCATGGAGCTAAATAAGACTGTTCATTATATAAATCTAGTTCTGAAATGGACATTCTGAACAAAACGTATAATATGGTAGAAAGCATGTATTGCCCTTTCTTTGCAAAAGACACATTTATTCTCAATTATATCATTCTCTGATTCTGAGGAATTTCTGGAAAATATATTACATCTTGTCACTGCTACATTACAATGGCCAATGTGTATTTAGAAGGTTCCCTATTGTCATTTTGGAGTTTGTGATACTCAGTTGAGCATTCTTACTTGTGTCCTTTCTCCATGTGGTGTTGCTTTGAAATGTCCAGGAAAGAAAAAATATAAATATAAGAATATTTATAAAAACAAAAATATAAACAATAAAGAAGGAGTCAAGAACCAGGAAGTACATATTGTAGTCTTCATGGTTCGTATGATCTCTGTTATAATCATTAAAACATATTATGCTGTGAACAATACACAAAAGAATGGGTACATCTGTGTTTCAATAAAATTTTATTTATGAAATGAACCTGTGTAAAGCATCTTTTTGATGAAAAATCATTTCTAAGCCATGATATAAGAAAAAGGGGAAAACATAAGGCCATAGTAATAATTATTAGGTGACTGCTATGAAAAGCAAAATGTTAGCTCAGTATTGCCCTATAAAAATGCAGTGTAGGTTTTTCATGAAAAATTACTCAGAACAGTAATAAGAAACAAATAGAACAAATTTTAATATTAGTTTATTTTAACCTATTAGTTAGAAAAAATATTTTTACATAAAATTTGTCCTTGTTGAAATATTCTAATGAACTTTGTCAAAGAACAATGTGTAATTAGTCATCCATTGTTTTTGACAATTACTTAAATGAATGGTACTAGTATCTGCATATGTAAGCTAAATGTTATTAATAACTACATGCATGACTTTTCATAGAACTTACTTTAGAAAGGAAGGATATTTTTCTAATATATATTATGAGATGCAATAAAAAAATAAGGGAATCATCATTTTCTTGTCTTAAAATTTCAATAAATCCAGGTTTCTGAAATCTAAAAAAGAAAAGTATGAAGTACATCATAATAACTATTAACTATTTTTTCACATTTAGTTGAGATTCTCTTTTGACAAATGCAATGGATTCTAAAATACATGGCACAAACTCAATTTTTAGCTCCAAATTGACAATAAATCTCTTTAACTTGGAAGTTCTTTGAGAAAGTATGTACCCAAGTATTAACTGAAAAATTTCTATTGCATTCTACATAATAGAAACTAAACAAAAGTATATACAATTTTAATATTCTGAATCAGTTGATCATACATATTCCTGGAAACATTTTATATTCATAGATAATTGGTAGCCTAACTGAATATTTTTCACTTCCAAAACACTACTTTGTTGGGCTTCATTGTGTAATCATATATCAAAATTGGTATAAAAGAAATAAATATTGTCTTTTAAAATTCACCATCCAGCCAGGTGTGGTGGCACACGCCTATAATCCCAGCACTTTGGGAGGCTGAGACAGGAGAATTGAGAGTTCAAAGCCAGCCTCAGCAACAGCGAGGCACTAAGCTACTCAGTGAGACCCTGTCTCTAAATAAAACACAAAATAGGGCTGAGGATATGGCTTAGTGGTCAAGTACCCCTGAGTTCAATCCCCAGCACAAAAAGAAAAAAAAATTCACCATCCAAAAATGGTTTTAATATTGTGAAAGAGCCAAATCATTTGATAAATGGTCAAATAACTACACACAGATCTTATATATCATTTAATTTTTTTGGTTAAATATTTAATTCTGATTCCAATTCCAATTCTTTTCTTCTCATTTTTCTATATATTTTGAGAGGAAGTTTTAGGTAATAAAATATATCCAAAATATAAATATGTATTAATTATATATCGATATCATCATATATATGTTACATATATAAGTATATATAATACACACACACATATATATGTATATATATTTCAGGAAGAGTTTCTGGGTTTTTTTAACACTTTATTTAGACTAGTAAATTGCACACAACATTCATTGCAAAATTAACAACATACATCTACTGAAGTCATTTTTTCATGACTTTTCATTCTGTAGTTACTTTTGCATCTTTAATTTATTCTGAATCAGTAGTGTTTCCTCATTTTAAAATCAATTTGTGTGGAGATGACATTAAAAACTTGGAAAACAAGAAGTCTGTTGTCTCACCAGAGAAGCACAAAAGTAACAGTGATATATGAACCAAGTGTCTTTATGAGAAGTCTAAATTACAGTAACTAAGTAGTAATATCCATGATAAATACAAAATGAAGTACAATCATGTTGAAAATTGAAAGTTATTTCATTTTATTCACAACAGCCACTCTGCTAAGCCAGCACAGCTCATCACTGATAGAAATTACAAGTCTTGAAGCTCTTCCCTTCTGTTTTACCTTATGGAGAGCTGATGAAATTGTCATAATTTAGATTGTTTGGCAACTAAAAACAAACAAAAAAGGTCAGTCAGATTCAGGTTGCTACATCTCAGCATGGCTTTTCAAGATTGAGGATGGCACAAAACCTGGTGCTTCTTCTCCAGAAGGAAAAGAGAGGAGTTGAATGTGCACCTAGTATTCTAGCCTTTCCCTGTTCTATACAAATGTAGTTTCATCTCACCATACCTATAGTACTGATAAAACTTGCATAAATACTGTCTATAAATACTGAAAAGGAGGATGTTTCCTCAAAAGTGCATTCACCAAAGTAAAGTATAAGGAACATGATGAATTAGGACAGCATGACCTGAGGAGGAGAACAAAATAAATCTTCAGTACCTGACACAAAACAAATGAATATCTATTCATAGCCTGGAAAAGAATTTATAATCATCTGAAAGAAGTTCAATGAATTATACTGATATTTCATCTCATACCAATCAGAATGGCAGTCATCAAGAACACAAGTAGGAAAATTTCTGGGGAAGGTGTGGAGAAAAAGAGCACTTCTACACTTGGGGAAATTGTAAATCAGTACAAACACTATGGAAATCATTATGGGGATTTCTCAAAAGACTAAGCGTGGGACAACTATATGATTCAGTTATACCACTCCTCAGTATTAATCCTAAATAATTAAATTCATCATAGTACAGTGATACATGCATACCCAGGTGCATAGTAGCACAATTCACAATAACCAAACTATGGAAGCAGCCTTGGTATCCATCAATAGATGAATGGATAAAGAAAATGTGGTAAATATACACAATGAAGTTTTATTCAGTCATAAGGAAAAGTGAAATATAATTACATTTCCTGTAAGTCTAATTTGGAGGTAAATAGATGGAACTAAAAGCCATTATGTTAAGCAAAATAAGTCAAGTTCAGAAGTTCAGGGGTTATATGTTTTCTCTCATATATGGAAGCTAGATAAGAAAAAGGGAAAAAAAGGTGGGAGGTGGTGATCAAATGAAAGTCAAAGGGAAATCCTTAGAGAAAAATAATTAGGGTTTTAGGGAGTGGAAGGGGCAGAAATTGCTGAAGAGTGACACTGGCCAAATTATACTGTTATATTGGGTACATATGTGAATATGTAACAACAAATTCCATCATTATGTACAATTATAATGTACCAATAAAAAAGTGGAAAGAAAAAAGAAAACAATTATTGTGAAACATAAGTAAATTAGTAGAACAACTTAAAAATAATTCAGCAAAAAAAAAAAGAAGTTTAATGAGTTGCAAGAGAACAGAGTTGGATAAATCAATGGAATTGAGAAAATTACATATCAAGAAAATAAAAAGATCAGCAAAATGATGGAAATAATAAAAAAGAATTAATTAAATTAAATATGATACCTAAACTATAAAATTTATGATTGTAGATCAGAGCAGACTTGCTGAAGTAGAAGAAATCATCAGTGAATTAAAAGACATACTATTTGAAAAGATCTAATAAGAAGAGTTAAAATAAATTAAAAAAATAAGAAATAATGAGAAAAGCATGAGATGTGAGACATCATCAAAGTTACAAATTAAAAATTATAAAAGATCTAGAACAAGAAGAACTTTAAGGTGGAAAGTTTATTTCAAAAAAACACAAGGCAAAGATAATTCTGAAATGAGCAAGAAAGCAACAATTTGTAATATACAAAGGAGGTTTTGTGGAGAGCAGTGACAGAGATTGGGAGAACAGAGTCTGAGGTTGTGGCATGCCTGGTGCCTGGGAATTGTGAAGGGCACAATATGCTTAGCTGCTGTGGTAACGCCCTGCATAGGAGGCTGTGTGCAAGAGTCTTACAGCCTGGACCTTGATCTCAGGCACAAAGCTCTTGGGAATATAGGAACTCTCTTATTAGGCAACCACAATATTTCACCAGGCCTCTTATTTCTGAGCCTGCTTGCTTAACAGTAACTTTAAACAATGGACTTTGTTGAGCACTACACAAAGCTCCTAACATTGCATACTGCATCTGTGGATTGCAACTGCAGAAAAGCTAAATAAATGTTTCTAGTCCTGTAACTTTCCTGAATGCAAAGAATAATGCTTGCATAGTCTTTAACCTGATAATGAGATATATATAAATAAAGATTGCAGATGTGACTCTCTAGAACTGCTTCTCCATCAGAGAGCAGCACTTCACCTGATCCCAGTGATTTATCTTCAAAATCTGTGTCTGTGAGTCTTTATTTTCTAATCCCCCATTGCCCATTGCTGGAAACCGCAAGATTGACTATGCCAGTTGCAGCAAGCTTTCATAAAACTATAACAATTTTCAGCAGAAACTTTACATGCTTGAAGTGAGTGGAATGAAACATACAAAAGTGCTATAAGGGGAATGGGGTTGTATCTCTTCGGTAGAGGGCTTGCCTCGCACATGTGATGCAGTGGGTTTGATCCACAGCACCATATACAAATAAATAAATAAAATAAAGGTATTATGTCCATCTACTGAAGAAAAAGTTTTTAAAAATGCTGTAAGAAAAAAAATAAAACTAGCATCCAACAATGTCTTAATGCTATGGATGATAGCTGTCATTTAAAAGAAAATAGATGAAGTCTGGATAAGACAAACAAAAGCTGAAGGAGGTTATCTCAAAACACGTAACTTAAAATGACTGCTAAAGGATACTGTGAATGGGATAGTTTCATATCTTTCTCTTTCAGTTGATTTGTCATTGGTGTAGAGAAATGCAATTGATTTATGGTTTTAAATTTTATATCCTGCTACTTTGTTGAATTCATTTATGAGTTGTAGAAGTTTTCTGGTGGAATTTTTAGGGTCTTATAAATATAGAATCATGTCATTGGCAAATAAGGATAGTTTGAGCTGTTCTATTCTAATCCTTTAATTCCATTCTTTTGTCTAACGCTCAGACTAGGATTTTAAGAACTGTGTTGAACAGAAGTGGGGAAAGGAAATTTGTCTTGTTCCACTTTTTAGAGGGAATGCTTTTAACTTTTTCCCAGTTACAATGATGTTGACCTTGGGTTTAAGATATATAGCTTTTATAATGTTGATATGTTTCTACTACCCCTAGTTTTTCTAGTTTTTGAGCATGAATGGATGCTAAATTTTGTCAAATACTTTTCTGTGTCCATTAAGATAATCATGTGATTCTTGTCTTGAGCTTTATTGATGTGATAAATTACATTTAATGATCTCCCTATGTTGAAACAACCTTGCATCCCAGGAATTAACCCTGATCACTTGATCATGGTGCATCATCTTTGAAATGTTTTTGTATGCAATTTTCTAGTATTTTATTAAGAATCTTTGCATCTGTGTTCATCAGGGATATCGATCTGAAGTTTTCTTTCCTTGATGTGTCTTTGTCTGTTTTTGGTATCAAGGTTATAGTAGCTTCATAGAATGAGTCTGGAATAATTATTGTGGAATAATTTGAGGAGTATTGGGGTAAGTTCTTCTTTGAAGGTCTGATAGAACACTGCTGAGAATCCATCTGGTCCTGTGCTTTTATTTTTGTAGGCTTTTTATGGCATCTTCAATTTGATTGCTTGAAATTTATTTGTTTAACTTTTCTATGTCTTCTTGATTGAATTTGTGTAGGTCATATGCCTCTATAAATCTGTTGCTGTATTCATGATTTCTTATTCAATTGAAATCAGAATGACTATCCCATTCACAATAGCCTCAAAAAATAAAACAAAATACTTGAGAATGTAACAAAAGAGGTGAAAGACCTCTACAATGAAAACTACAGAACTCTAAAGAAAGAAATTGAAGATCTTAGAAGATGGAAATATCTCCCATGTTCTTGCATAGGCAAAATGAATATTGTCAAAATGAACATAATACTAAAAGAGCTATTCAGATTTAATGCAATTCCTATTAAAATTCCATGATGATATTTGTATAAATAGAAAAAGCAGTCATGAAATTCATTTGGAAAAATAAGAGGCCCAGATTAGCCAAAGTAATCTTTAAGGAGAAATGTGATGCGAGAGGCTTCACAATACCAGATCTTAAATTATACTATGAAGATATAGTCACAAAACCAGCATGGCACAAAAACAGACATGAAAACCAGTGGAACAGAATAGAAGATACAGAGAAATACCTACAAAATAGAGTTATCACATACTAGAGAAAGGCACCATAAACATACATTGGAGAAAAGATAGCCTCTTTAACAAATGTTGTTGGGCAAACTGGAAATCCATATGTAGTAGAATAAAATTAAATCCCTATTTCTCACCCTGCACAAAACTCTACTTAAAGTGGTTCTAGGGCCTAGGCATTAGACCACTAGAAGAAAAAGTAGGCCCAACTCTCCATCATGTTGGATTAGGAACTGACTTTTTTTCAATAAGTCTCCTAAAGTACAGGAAGTAAAATTATGAATCAATAAATGAGATGGCATCAAACTAAAAAGCTACTTAACAGCAAAGGAAATAATCAAGAAAATGAATACAGAGCCTACATAATGGGAGAAAATCTTAGCTACCTACACCTCAGATAGAGCAATAATCTCCAGATTATACAAAGAACTTAAAAATCCTAACACCAAAAAATAAATTAATAGATGAATAACCCAATCAATAATCAGCAAAGGAAATGAATAAGCACTTCATAGAAGAAAAAATATAATTGGATCAATGACCTAGGGATTAGACCAGAGACCCTGCACCTAATAGAGGAAAAAGTAGGCCCAAGCCTTCATTATATTGGATTAGGCTCCAACTTCCTTAACAAGACTCCTAAAGCACAAGCAATAAAATAAAAAATTAGTAAATAAGATGGATTCAAACTAAAAAGCTTCTTCTCAGTAAACGAAATAATCAATGAGGTGAAGAGAAAGCCTATGTTTTGGGAGCAAATTTTTGCCACACACACACGTCAGATAGTGCACTAATCTCTAGGAAATCTAAAGAATTCCAATAATTTATCACCAAATAAACAAACAATCAATAAATGAGCTAAGGAGCTGAACAGACAATTCTCAGAAGATGTGCAATCGATCAACAAATATATGAAAAAGTGTTCAACATCTCTAGCAATTAGAGAAATGCAAATCAAAACTAAGATTTCATCTCATGCCAGTCAGAATTGCAGTTACCAAGAATATAAAAAACAATAAGTGTTGGTGAGTATATGGGAGAAAGCACATTTATACATTGCTGGTGGGATTGCAAATTGTTGAAACCAATCTGGGAAGCAGTATGGAGATTCCTTGGAAAATTTGGAATGAAACCAGTATTTAACTCAGTTATCCCACTCTGTGATTTATACTCAAAAGACTTAAAAACAGCATACTATATTGACGCAGCCATTTCAATGTTTATAGCAGCTCAATTCACAACAGCTAAACTGTAGAATCAACTTAGATGTCCTTCAATATATGAATGCATAAAGAAACTGTGGTATATATACACAATAGAATATTACTCAGCATTAAAAGAGAATAAAAATGGATGGAGTTGGAGAATATCATGCTAAGTAAGTCAATCTCAAAAATCCAAAGACCAAATATTCTCTCTGATAAGTGGATGTTGATCCATAATAGGGGAGGAGACATGAGAAGACTGGAGAAACTTTGATCAAAGGAGAGGGAAGGGAGAGGATGGGTTATGGGAGCAGATAATATGGTGGAATAAGATGGACATCATTGCCCTAGGTACATGTATGACTGCACATGTGGTGTGAATCTACATTGTGTAAAACCAGAGAAATGAAAAGTTGTGTTCCATTTGTGCATAATGAATCAAAATGCATTCTATTCTCATGTAATATGGTAATATGTCAAAATACATTTTATTGTCATATATATAAAAACAATAAAAAATTTGCTAAATGAAATTGTTCAAGTTGAAAAAAAAGGAGACTTTACAGCAAGCTAAATACATATGAATGTACAAAATTCACTGGTAAAAGTAAATATATAGATGAATATAAAATATTGTTTATACTAATGGTATGTAAATATCTTTTAATTCTAATATAAAAGATAAAAGATAAATGCATTGAAAATAAATGTAATTACAGAATTATTTGAAGCAATTTATTAAAATATGTAAATTCTGACATAAGTTAAATAAGGTAGGGAGTGAAAAGTAAACGTGTTTTTTTTTGTATGAGATTGAAGCTATTATCAAATGCAATAAAGACTGTTATAACTATAAAATATTTAACAGGCTCATGGTAATAGCCAAGTAAATTCTTACAGAAGATATATAAAGGAGAAAGGTAAAAGAATCAAGCCATATCAATACAAAAATTATATAAACTACAAAAACATAGCAAAAAAGGAACAGAACAATAAACTACAATAATAAAAATAATTCACAGAATTGCAAACCCATGTCTTTTCCTATCAATATCTGATTTGATTATAAATGGATTAAACTGTCAACCAAAAGAAATAGTTGAATATTTTTTTGAGAAAGATAAAACCACATATTTTCTATAAGTGAATCACCTTAAATTTCAGAATATACATAAGCTGAAAGTTAAGGATTGGTAGAGAAAATCCTCATGTGATAGCCAAAACTGGGCCAGAGAAAACAGACTTTAAGTAAAAATACTGTCACAAGAGACAAAAAGGTCATCATATAATTGATAAATGGTCATTTGTCTAAAAATTTACATTGAATATGTGTTCATATGCAAGAAACACCAGAGAACCTAAATATATAAAGCAATACTGACTGAGGAAAAGGTAAAAATATATTACAATATTATAGTAGTATCAGACTTTAATTCCTCATTTAAAATACAGAATATCCAGATAAAATCAGTAAAGAGTCAAAGGACTTGAACAGCACTATAGAATAAATGGGCCTAATAGACATACAGAACATTCCACTTGAATAAAATTGAGTCAATAATATAATAAGGAAAGCTACTGTATGATTTTGAATATGAGGTCTACCTCCAAATTCCTGTATAAATGCAGGAATGTCCAGGGGTAAAATAATTAGATTATAAGAGCCATAACCTAACCGCTGGGTTAATCCATTTGATGAATTTATAATTTGAAAGAACTAATGTATTTGGTGATAACAGTAGGCAGGTAGAGTGTGGCTAGAAAGCAGAACTCTGGGGCCATACCTTTGGGGTTTATATTCTGTTTCTATCTCCTCATTCTCCCTCTCTGCTTCTTGGCTGCCATGAACTGAACAGTTTTTCTATGTCACTCATTTCCATCACAATATTTTACTTCATCTCAGGCCCAGAGCAATGAAGTTAACTGACCATGGACTGAGACCTCTGAAATCATGAGCCAACATAAACTTGTCCTAATCAAAGTTGTTCTTACCAGGTCTTTTGGTCCCACAGATGAACAGCTCTCTAACACAGTTTGGAATTCACAAATATGTAGAAATAAAAAAGTACAGTCTTGAAGAAGCAATAGATCAAAAGAAAAAATATATTAACATAATATCAAAGACCCCCTCAAACTATTAAAACTAATAAAAATTTTCAATAAAATTATAGTTTATAGAATCAATATGTAAAAATCAGATGTATTTTTGTGGGCAGACAATACACTATCCAAAACAGAAATTAAGAAAATAAGTCCATTTATCATATTGAAAAAAGTAAGATACTTAGAAATTAGCTGAACCCAGGAGGTGGAAGTCTTGTATTCTGAAAAATACAAAACAATGATAAAAGAAACTAAAGACATAAATAATTGAAAAAAAATCACAGGTTTATAGATTGAAAGAACTAATATTGTTAAAATGTCCATAGTACCCACATCTAAAGATTTAATGCTATTTTTATTTCTCTTCTTGAGACAGCTTCATATTCTGTCACCTTTCCTATATCCCCAAATTGTCAACATATCACTTTTCTTAAAATAACTTTTAGAAATCACATGATGCATCCAACTTTAAATTTTAATTGATACATCATCAAGCTATGTCAAATATAACACAATAAACATCATATATAATTTTAGTAAACTTAAATCAGTACCTATCAAAATTACAATGGCATTTTATCCAAAAAGAAAATAAAAGCTGTAATACACATCAAATTGCAGAATAATCTCCAAAACAAAATATTCTTGGGAAAGAACAAAGCTTTTAGTATTGCCTCTCATAATTTATAAACATATTACAAAAACTAGTGCAATTAAGACAGTATGATACTATTTATAAAAACAAACATACAGACTAATGTAACAGAACAGAAACCCTGGAAATAAAGTCACCTATATGCATTCAATGTATCTTCTACAAGGCTGCCAACAGACACGTGGGAGAAAACAACGCTTGGCCCAAAAGGAGCTGTGAAAATGGAATGTTTGCATGTGGATGAGTGAAATTGGACCCTTATAACTAACACAAAAATCCACTCAAAATAAGTTAAAGACCTAACCACAAGAACCAAGATTATTAAAAGTTCCAGAAAAATGTAGAGGGAAATTTCATGACACTGATCTCAGCAATTATTTATTGGAGATAACACCAAAGCAGGAACAACAAAAGCAAAAATGCACAAGTGATCTTACTTCAAAGAAAAATCTTCTGCATAGCAAAGAAAGAGTAAACAGATTAACAAGGCAACCTGCTGATCAAAAGAAAACATCTGAAAAGCATACATTTGATAAAAAGTTAACGTTCAAAATATAAAAGTAATTCTAACTCAACAGAAAAACAATAATCTTATTTGAAAATGTACCAAAAGCTTAAAAAGATATTTCTCCAAAGAAGGCATATAAAGACCAAAAAGTATGTGAAAACATGTCAAGGCCAGTAATACCCTGAGAAATTCAAATCAAAATTATAATGAAATATTATCTCATACATTTTAACATA
>CM053408.1:31315122-31336686 GCA_028644305.1 Xerus rutilus
GTTCAAAATATAAAAGTAATTCTAACTCAACAGAAAAACAATAATCTTATTTGAAAATGTACCAAAAGCTTAAAAAGATATTTCTCCAAAGAAGGCATATAAAGACCAAAAAGTATGTGAAAACATGTCAAGGCCAGTAATACCCTGAGAAATTCAAATCAAAATTATAATGAAATATTATCTCATACATTTTAACATAAATATTATAAAAAATATAACAAGTGTTGAGGGGAATGTGGAGAAATTGGAACTATTGAATACTGCTGTAGAAATATAAAATTGTATATCCCCTGTTGAAAATAGCATGAAGGCTCCTTGAAAAAATAAAATTGAGCTACTCATGATCCAGAAATCCCACTTCTGAATATAAATCCAAAAGAAATAAAACTAGGATTACAAAGAGATATTTGCACTCCCATATTCATTATAATATTATTCACTTTAGGCCAGATATGAACAAAAATAAAATTTCCATACATAGATGAATAAATAAAGAGAATTATATACATACATATATATACATGTGTGTGTGTGTGTGTGTGTGTGTGTGTGTGTTTGTGTATTTTCCCCCCTTTGGCCGTCAAAAACAAAGAAATTTTGCTGTACACAAGAACATGGATGAACCTGGAGGATATTATGCTAAGTGAAATAAGCCAGTCACAAATACAAATACTGCATAACATCATGCATATAAAATATCTAAAATACTGAGACTCATGAAAATAGAGTAGAATATTGGTGGCTAGGCTGTGGGGAAGAGTGAAATGAGAATTTGCTATTCATCAAGTTTAAAGATTCATTAATGCAAAGAGAATAAATTCTAAAATTATATCAGAGTGCCTATAGTTAAGCATAGTGCATTGCACACTTAAAAATTTTTAAGAGTTCAAATCTTATGTTAAAACTTCTTAACACAATAAAAATAAATTTAAAAATCAATTCATCATTTCTTATTTTACTAGAAAAGCATTTTCATTATACTATAATTTTAAGTATTTAAACTCAATTAAAATTACAGTGGACATAGTACCTTGTAACTTATACTGTTTGCTTAAACTATTTCAATAAACAAGTTGCAATGTTATTTTTAATGAACTACACATTAGTGCACCATGGTAAACATTTAAATTGATTCAATTCACTGTTACTAACAAGAGATATTTATATACAATACCAGAAATATGTAGATCCCAGCCTCACAGTATAATAAAACCATAATATCCTACACAATGAAATGGTTTAAATAAAGCATAGTGCAAATGTCACAGTAAATTGTTTTTATGAAATAAAATTTTATCATGATTCAGCTTTTAAATTAAGTATAAATTAATATATATTAAATAAAATTGAAAATTCAAATCCCATTTCACATTAGCCATGTTTCAAAAGCTCCATATCTCCATGTGATTAGTGGACTTCTTAGAATATCTTAGTTCCAAAGTGGGATTAATGACATACATTTACATTTTAAATAGTAGGTGTGGGTTTAAATGTTGCTATTTTCAAACAAAGTAATATGAACATATTCTTCTTCCAAATAAATGTTATCTAAATATATAAAGTCCACACTATTCTAGGCTAAATAACACTGGAAACTTTATAAGTTTTTAATATGGTAGATTTGGAATTGATTAATGATAGCATTTTTTCCTAAACCAAAAATAATATCACACAGGGCATGCATATTCTAATAGAGTAAATGTAATTATTATGAAGAGTGAGAAAATCCAGAATAAAGTACTTTTGAGAGAAAAAGAGTGAGAGTGTTACAGCCAGTCTTCATGCAGCTTGAGGGTGATAATTTCCTATGAAGTTTAGATTAAATGGAATTGGATAAAGAATAAAAGGAAAGAATTAATCCTAGGCAAATTGTGTAAATCTGATGTGTGTATTAACCCCAATTAAAATTCAGGTGTTCACAAAAGTGCTGTAATTTATTTTATTTTATTTTATTTTTTTGGTACCAGGGATTGAACTCAGGTGTACTCAACCACTGAGCCTCATCCCCAGCCCTATTGTGTTTTTTATTTAGAGACAAGGCATCACTGGGTTGCTTAGCGCCTTGCCATCACTGAGGCTGGCTTTGAACTTGTGATTCTCCTGTCTCAGACTCCCAAAAAAGTGCTGTACTTTATATATAATTCCATAATAATATTGAGTTTATTTTATGAATTCCAGTTTACTGGCAAAATAATTAAATCTAACAATTTCAATGTCTTTCCTCACTTCTCATCCTATGAGAGTTTATAAATCTATTTTGTGTAAATGCTCAGTGCATTAAGGATTACACCCTCACTCTCTCTTCTCAATCTGATCTTAATTCTTGCAATTACCTGTCAGGGAACATTGACGAGGTCAATGCAGAGGTGGCAAGAAGAATTCACCAAGACAGAGAAACAATTAAGTGTTATTTTAGAGAGATGCTTTTTATTTCCTGACATTTTTACTTATTTCTTGATGTTTAATTCAGACTTGGTTCTCCTTTGAGTTTTCTTCTAGCGTAATGTATCCCTATGCTGGATTTTATTTCTATTTTTTCATTTTTACTTCATGAAATATTACATTGAGTATTGTAGTTCAGGCTTTGTGACTATTAATTTTCTTTAGTTTCTGTTTATCATGGAAGGTTTTTATTTCATTTTCAATTTTGAAGGATAATTTTTCTGGATATAATAATCTTGGCTGGCACTCATTTTCTTTTAGAGCTTGGTATATTTTATTCCAAACCCTCCCAGCTTTTAGGATCTGGACTGAAAATCAATTGAAATTCAAATTGGTTTACCTAAAAGTGTAACCAGTTTTTTTTTTTTTTTTGCAGCTTTTAAAATTCTGTCTATTATATTAGATATTTTTATTGTAACGTGTCTTGGAGTAGATCTATTACAATTTTGTATATCTGGAATTCTACATGCCTCTTGTATTTGAATTTCTATCTCACTCTTAAGTTTTGAAAAAAAATCTAATTTATCAGAGATTGTGCATGACTTTAGCTTATATTTCAGATCTCTCCCAGTGATTCTTAAATTTGTTCTCTTGATATTATCTCAGATTTCCTGAATATTCTGGACATGGTCTCTTAACATTTTTTTCTTTATGCTCAACTTTATTTTCAAGGCCTGATAATCTATCTTCAAAGTGGCATGTAGAATTCCAAATATACAAAATTGTAATAGATCTACTCCAAGACACATTACAATAAAAATTCAAAATTGAATAACATTGAATGTAAATTGTCTAAACTCTTCAATCAAAAGACATAGGTTGGAATATTGGATTAGAACAAGACCCAACAATATTCTGATTCCAAAAGACACACCTTACAGATGAAGAAATTCACAGACTGAAGGTGAAAGAATGGGAAAAGATACACCATGATAATTGTACCCATATACAAGCAGATGTACCCATTCTCATAGCAGACAAAGTCATCTTCAAGCCAAAATTACTCAGAAGAGACAAAGTCACTTCATACTGATTGAGAGAATCATCTAATAAGAAGATATAATGATTGTAAATATTTATTTCCCAAACAATGGTAAATCTATAAACATAAAACAAACTCTTCTCAATATTAAGAATTAAGTAAAACATGATGCAATATTACTGGGTGGCTTCAACACACCTCTCTCACCACTAGATTGATCATCCAACCATTAAGTAAAGTTTCTTCAGACCTAACAGGTACTATTAACTACATAGACCTAACAGACATCTACAGAATATTTTATCCATCAATGACTAAATTCACCTTCTCAGAAACACATGGGAAATTTTCTGAAATAGATCTTATTTTAGGTCACGAAGCAAATCTTAGCAAATACAATGAATGGAGATAATTCCTCGTATTCTCTCAGATCATAATGGAGTGAAATTAAAAAAACAATGACAAGATAAAAAACAGAAACCATTCTAACACCAAGAAACTAAATTATACACTTGTGAATGACAGCAAAAGAAATCAGGGTAGAAATAAACAAATTCTTACAAATAAAGGAGAATAATGATACAACATATCAAAATTTGTTGGACAGTATGAAGGAAGTTGTAAGATGAAAGTTTATAGCATAGATTTCATACATTAAAAATAAGAAGGATACCAGCTAAATAATCTAACATCAAATCTCAAGACCCTAGTAAAAGAACAAATGAACACTAAAGTCAGTAGAAGACAGGAGGTAATTAAAATCAGAGCCAAAACCAATGAAATTGAGAATAAAAACAATACAAAGGATCAATGAAAAAAATTTAGTTTTTTGAAAGAACAAGTTTGATAAATGCTTTGCCAAATTAACCAAATAAAAAGAAGCCTGAAATAAAATTTGAGATAAAAAAAGAAATATCACCACAGACACTACTGAAATCCATAGTACTATCAAAAACAATTTTGAAAATGTATACTCCATTAAGCTGGAAAATCTCAAAGACATTGACACATTTCTAGAAATATTTTACATACTCAAATTGAACATATAGAAAACCTATACTACCAAATTCATTCTCTGAATCCATGCTGGTATCAAAAGCAGACAAAAATACACCAAGGAAAGAAAACTTCAGACCTCCTCCAAGGATATTTCCTTGATAAAAATAGATGCAAAATTCTTAATAAAATATTAGCAAATAGCATAGAAAAACACATTGAATAGATAGGGTACCATGATTAAGTGAGTTTCATCTCAGGGATGCAAGTTTAGTTCAACATGCTCAAATCAATAAAGTAATCACCATAAATAGAATCAAGAACAAGAATCACACAACTATCTGAATAGATGGAGAAAAGCATTTGAAAAAGTCCAACATCCATTCATGTTTCAAACAAAAGAGAAATTAGGGATAAAACCCACCTCATTATTATAAGGCTATATATGAAAATGTAGGCCCAAACCTCAAATACATTTTTTCAGGAACCAATTTTATACCAAGACCCCCAAAGGGCATTAAATAAAACTAAAAATCAATGAGTGGTATGCTATTAAATTAAAAAGCTCACAGAATGGGAGAAGATTGATGAAACACCTAAGTAGACACTTCTCAAAAGAAGATATACAAATGTCCAATAGATATATGATAAAAAGTTTTAACATCTCTAGCAATCAGGAAAAAAGCAAATCAAAACTATATTGATATTTCATTTCACTCCAGTGAGACTGGCAATTATCAAGAATACAAATAATAATAAATGCTGGCGAGGATGTGGAAAAAAATGTACATTCATACATTGTTGATAGATCTGCAGATTAGTACAACCACTCTAGAGAACAGCATAGAGATTCCTTAAAAAACTAGGGATGGAACCATCATATGACCTAATTCTCCCACTCCTCAGTATATATACAAAAGACTCCAAATCAGCATACTGTAGGGAGGTATTTACATCAGTATTAATAGCACAATTCACAATGGCCAAGCTATGGAACCAAACTAAATGTCCTTCAAAAGATGAATGAACAAAGATGTGGTATATATACACAGTGTTATATTACTAATCCATAAAGAAGAATGAAACTATGGCATTTGCTGGCAAATGAATGGAACTGGAGACTATCATACTACATGAAATCATCCGGACTCAGAAAGTCAAATGTCAAATGTTTTCTCTCATATGTGGAAGCTATGATAGGTTGAGGAGGGGAAAGAGAGAGAAAGGGAAAATGATGTGGTGGTGGAGTCCATCAAAATAGAAGAAAGATGGGCAGAATAGATGAAACATCTTAGGAGGAGGGAGAAGGGACACGATAAGGGAAGAACAATGGAAAAAATCTAATGTAAACTTTCTGTGTATGTATATAAATATATTACTGTGAATCTCACCACCATATTATCCTGGACATATACAAAACATTAACTAAAGAAACAAAACAAAACAACAACAAAAAATAGCAGAAATATCAGTAAAGTAGAGGGAAGGGAACAGTAGGTGAAGCATAGGGGAAAGGGAATTACTGAATACTGAGGACTGAATTAGAGCAAATAATATTCTATGCCTTCATAATTATGTCAGAATGAATCCCAGTGTTATATATGGCTAAAAAGAACCAATAAAAATAAAATAAAATAAAAACGTGAATCTAGAATTTCCCTGTTTCCAAGACGAGGTTACTTCTAGTGCAAATATATGTGTGAAAAAGATTTTAAATCATATGGCTAACTGAGATATCCACAATAAGAATTACCATTGCAAGAATCTTCTCCCTCACTTAGAGTCAGTATTTATATGCATCTCCTGATTATTTGGATCTAGACAGATTAGGTTAGAAGAATAATAGTGATGTGAACATTTATTGCCGACATTCTGCTTCTAAAAGTGTTGTCTGCCAAAACTGGCTCACCTGCACTTTTCTCTAAATGTCTCTCTCTCCACAAAGTAGGTTCCATAGACACTTCAGCCTTCTATGAAAATAGGGCCCTCAGAGAGTTGTGGATCTGCAAATACTAACACATTCAAATTTACTCAACATTTTATCACTATAATTTTAATGGATTCTATGGTCCATGTGAAAGCTGAGAAATTAGATGTGTTTTGTGAACCACAGGGTTAGCACCATAAATTTCATGTCTCATTCCTTAATTATTTGAGTTCAGCAAGGAAGGGCACAAGAAGCTTATGGGTTCAGTAACTTCACGGATGTGGATGTCATTTTTCTTTCCATATCATTTCCCCCCTATTCCAAGAAGTTCATAATAGGGGGCATAAAACAAAACAAATTCTAACTGATATTAAAAGTTAAAATCAGTGCTGGGCACGGTGGCGCACACCTATATTCCCAGCACTTTGGGAGGATGAGACAGGAGAATTGCGGGTTCAAAGCCAGCCTCAGCAACTGCAAAGCACTAAGCAACTCAGTGAGACCCTGTCTCTACATAAAACACAACATAGGGCTCAGTGGTGGAGTACTCCTGAGTTCAATCTCTGGTACCAAAAAAAAAAGTTAAAATCAGTCAACTATGTAAATGACAGCATTGTAGAAATAGCAGAGTAATAATGAACAGAGCAAATATTCTCAGGAAAAAAACCCCAAAACTTTAAAGCTTTTTGATTTTTTGTTAAAGAGCCGAGCAGATAGTTAATAATCCCATAGGCCAAATTATCTGATGACATAGAGAAGTGCTATAATTAACTTGATAGATGGAGAACGTGTTTCTCTGTTTTAGTGGCCTTACTAGTCTCCCACCCCCGCAAACAGTATTGTATTTCTGAGTAAATGCGTCTGGAAAAATTAGGAAATACAGGTTAAGATTGCCAACTTCTATAAATATAAGGCTTTTATCAGTCACATTTACATTATTCTATAGGGTTGGCAAATATTGTTTTAATTAAATAGTTGAAATTGGCAATGGAAGAGATTAGTGAATTTGTCGTTATGTTAACCATTGTTATTATTACTTTTGGTAGAGGTAGTAGTCATAGGAACAGATTTCTTACTACAGTTATATCGCTATGTTGCAAGAGACACAGTAGGAAAAGAGAAATCAACATTTTATAATTTGACAATGGAAAAAATATATGGAAACTCTGGGATCTAAAAGCACATAGAACTTAAAGCAAAATTTAGGCATATGAACATATGCCACACAAGGAACTCCTAATGCAGAAGTATCTTGATTTAAGAACATTTGAAAGATTGTTTTCTTTGATTATTATATATTTAAGAAAATCTTAAAATATCTAGATTAAAACAAAAACATGCATTTAAAAAACTAGGCTAATTTTCCTAAGAAACATTATAATTCTATGAAGTACTTGGAACATAAGAATAAAAGAGCATAAGCTTGTAGAATAAAAATCTTATAGATATTTTGCCTGTCTTATGTGGCATATATCTATAGCTCCAAAGCAGTACTTGGATATAGACTTTGATACAATAATTTTTGAATTATCATGTGATAGAAATAGCCTTTTCCTTTTATAATTATTTTTACTAGTGTCATTTACAGTAGTAGTATTTCTATTTATTGTTACTATTGGGAACCTTAATGCATATTTGATATCTGATGATAACAGACTTGATATCTTAAATATTAACTTTAAGAATTATTCCCCTTGATTCTCACTCCCTTTTTAGCCTATGTGAAGTAAGATGAGTAATTAAAAATAAACATTCTTATTCCTAAAAATTTTATTTCTCACATAACAAATAAAAGATATCTTCTTTGTTTCTGAACATCAGTAGGTATGTGGGTCTTTTAAGTAGTTTAGAACATAGCACATAGGCAAGAGAGTTGGGAGACAGGTATAATCAATTGTGATTTGTTTGCAAGCAAGGGAAATTAAGATTCTGACTGTCTTAACAAGGTAGACGTTTGTGTGAGGTAATTAAAAACTCTGAACGTGAGTTCTAAGGCTGAGACATCAGATTTGACAATTAGATGAAATTGAGTTACCTCAGAAGGGTAGAAAGAAGCAATATAATAATAGAAACTACATTTAAGGCATTGTTGCTAGGAAAAAACAAAATTATGGTGAACTTCATCTCAAGATTAGTGTCTAAGCTGGGCGAGGTGGCTCACGCTTGTAATCCCAGCACTTAGGGAGGCTGAGACAGGAGAATCGCGAGTTCAAAGCCAGCCTCAGCAATGGCGAGGCACTAAGCAACTCAGCGAGACCCTGTCTCTACATAAAACACAAAATAGGGCTGGGGATGTGGCTCAGGGGTCGAGTGCCCCTGAGTTCAATACCCGGTACCGAAAAAAAAAAAAAAAAAAAAAGATTAGTGTCTAGGGTCTAGTTGAATATGCTTTTGCTTTGGCAGTATAAAAAGAGTGAGGAAAGCATCAAGGAAATAGTTTCCAACAAATATTTTTTCCCAAAGACAAAGGGGAGGCAACCAACTCAATAGTTTTCCAAATCTGTGCACAATGTTAGATTCCACAAAACAAATTTAGGCTTCTAATAAAAAGATAGCATGAAGCCGGGCACAGTGGCGCACACCGGTAATCCCTGCACTTTGGGAGGCTGAGACAGGAGAACCGCGAGTGCAAAGCCAGCCTCAGCAAGGGCGAGGCGCTAAGCAACTCGGTGAGACCTTGTCTCTACATAAAACACAAAATAGGGCTGGGGATGTGGCTCAGTGGTCGAGTACCCCTGAGTTCAATCCCCAGTACAAAAAAAAAAAAAAAAAGATAACATGAGGCATAATGTAAGTAAAACAAAAATAAGAATTGTAGTTATAAGTGAGATTTTGGGTATACTACGTGTTTTGATTTTGCATACTTTCTGCTCTACATGTTCACTGCTCTTATCCAAATTACTTAAAATTAAAGAGTAATGTTGAGTTAGAAATCTATTAAGGAAAAAAAGTAAAGAAATAGTTACTGGTTGTTACAGATTTCTTTTCTCTATGCAGAAGCATCATATATTCTAGATCCTAATATAAATGCTGTTGATTCAAATAGGGTGATCTTTAAAGCATCAATCACCCCTAAAGGAAGTATCTTATATTCAATTCTCTTTTTTATATTAAGATGTACATTGTATAGGTATACTTTTATTCATACGTAAGTGCATTATTCTTGATATTATGAAATCTATATTGTGTAAAACATTATCAACCAAAATCCCTGAGCAGTAAATTATTCAAATTTTTTATTAAAATGATAAGTGAATTCAGATGAAAGTAAAAGAGAAATCATATTTAACCTGTGCAGTTTTATGGTAGGCAAATATAATGTAATTGCTAAGACTTTTGTTTGTGTTGATATTAAAATATATTTAATATGTCTTCACTAAACATAGTCTTTGGTAGGCAGATATGACAGTGCCTGCCTAAAACTATTCAGGTGGCCAACATAGGGGGATCACACAAAACTAGGCATTGCAGGCAAGCCTGAGCAATATAGTCAAGCAAAGGACACAAATCCATTCCTATTAAATATAATAAAATTATCAAGATAAAGAAAATCTTTCTTCTTTGTCATGGAAACATGCTCTACATTTATATGTCTGGTCCATCATCTGCTTTCCCCTTTTGATATATTTCCCATATAAAACTATTCAGTTTTGTAGTGTTTATAAAGTATGATAAATCTCCAAGTTTATAATTAGTTGTTTAAAATCTTAACCCAAATGTTTCATTTTACTTGCTTCTCAGTTTATTCAATCAATGAAGCTTCAGACTTCTTAGACCTAACATCTACTGGCAATATTTCTGCTAATTAGTTTACAGTGGGCTTTTGATACTCAGGACTTTCTGTTTAGTACCCTACTTGACTGGTAAGCTTTTTTATTTGTTCATCACATTCTCTGGAACTTAAAAGTATATGTTTGCATGACTCCATTTATATGACATTCTAGAAAATGTAAAACTAGGGAAAAAGTAAAAAAGTAGTGGTTGTTGGAGTTTAGAAAGCGAGGGAGAGAGGGAGAGGTGAAGTAAAAAGATATTGGGACAGTGAAAATATTCATTGTGATACTGTAATGGTGAAAAACTACCATTCTATACTTGTCAAAACCTCTAGAGCCATACAGTGTAAGAAGGGAGTCTAAGTCAAACTATGGACCTTATTTAACAATAATGTACCGATATTGATTCATCAATTGTAACATTCTTCACTAATGCAGACTGTTAATAATGGGAGAAACTGGGGAATGAAGAAGGAGAGGACATATGGAAATCCTTTGTACTTTCAATTCAATGTTTCTATAAACCTAAAAGTGTTGCAAAATCAGGTCTTCTTTTTAGGTATGTGATGTAAAGACATAAATTAAAACCAATATGCTATTGAAATTCATAAAATGATTCTGAGTCCCTGGTCCATGTAAACACTTCTGATCCATATTTTTCTGTAAAACTCAAAATGATAATATTTAGGTTATTAAAATTGTGAAGAAATTTATTGATGTGACAATTTGTTGATGCTCATTTATTAGAATAAGATGAATAGTCAATTAAAATAGCTTACTTCTTTTCTTCATTGACCACCTTACACTTATTCCACGTGGTAGTCAGAAGGGATCTCCCTAGACAAATTCACATGCTCATGTTCCTGGAATGAGGAACGGCTCATTCAGTTTACATCATTGTTCTTTAAAAGGAAAAGGTCTTCCCAATTCTAACAATTCTTGTCTGAAGATAAAAAAGGATAATTTAATAAGAATTCATGCCTAAAATATAGTTGTGTTTACTCTTTTACTCTTTCCAAAAGATGATGAAGTATGATAAAATGTTTTATGTTGCTTTTAAAATAAAAATTAAATATCCATTTATGATACTGGTTAATGTGTCACAATCTTAAAATATATGAGTTAAAAATCATTAATACTATACATCAAAATATGTATAAAGAAATGTAAATAGATTTTTATCAAATTTATATAAGGATACTAAATATAAAATTTTTGTAAGATTTGAAAATTTTTAATAAGTAAAAATAATATAGGCACAATATGTAACCAGGAATTCTTTTCTTCTGATCACTGCCAATTTGAACTATTATTATTATGCATGATTCTCCCCTAATACTGATATAATACTTTAAATACTTTTCTCACTATTTGGTTGAGTGTATTGCTTTTTATAAAATATCTGTTTTCAATATGCATAACTTAGCCATTAACTGTCAATAATAAATACTCATTAATGGTGCTGGATATATAAGCAAAAAGTAATCTGGACACATGAATAATTTTTCCAAGTTAAAAAGTGGAAAACTAATGGAATTTTAAACAATAAATTCTGATGCTATGCATACATATTAAATGAAAGTGCCCTTTTTCAAATATGTACTTTTCAAGAATATCATATGTAACTTGATATATTCAAAAGCACATATAATTGATTATTCAAACATGGGAACAAGTTTAGATTTTTTTTTAACCAGACTTAGGCTACATTAGGATACTTTAATCTTTACAATATTTAGCTCCAAATGCAGATGTCAGTGTCTGCCATTAGAGAAGGTCCATTAAGGCATCTGTTAAGGTGATCCATAATTATATATGCCTATGCTGGCAAAAAAGAAAAAAAATGAGCAAAATAAAGAGAATGGACACAAAAGTTTTTCATATTGCAGTTGAAAAGTGATTCATAAATAAAGAAATAACTTTTCAAATGAATAACTTTTTGAGGGCAGGTGTGGCGGCTCATGCCTGTAATTTCAGCACTAGGGAGGCTAAATCAGAAAGATTGCAAGTCTGTGGCTAGACTCAGCTATTGAGCCAGACCTGTCTCAAAAAGTAAAGAAGACTGGGGATGTAGCTCAATGATAAAGCATCCCTGGGTGCAAATGAAGCTCAAGCTTGTACTACTGTCATAATCTTGGAGATAGATATGCTTAGTTAATAGGATTTGCTGAAATAATACATGGGTAATAATAGAATGTTTGCCGTATTGTTTTATTGTGTGTCATTTATGCCACTACGGTTTGTTTTGGAACCAAACAAACAATAAACAAACTAAATAAACCGTAGTGGCATAAATTACATTTGGGACTTTGTAAAACACTTGGTTTGATCCCCAGCTAAGTTTATTAGGGTGTGGTGAAAGCTTTAGAAGGTGAGGCCCAGTGGGAGGTGTTAGGTCATTGGGGGCATGTCCTCAAAGAAATTGTGGGAATCAATCCTTGTCCTGTGTCTTTTTTTTTCTTTCTTTCTTTGTTTCCTGGCCATGAGGTGAGCAGCTTGCTTTGTTGCAGAGCTGGGGCCCTGCAGAGTTGAGCCAGGGCAGCCACCACAGTTCTTAGGTGCCAGTTCTCGTGATTCTTCCACAAAGAATTCAAGTGAAAAACAGAGTAGTCAGCAAAAGTTTAATAGAGAGAATGAAAAGCCAAGATTATATACACATAGGTACTGCACAGATCTCCTCAAAGAGAGGACAGCATGGTACTCACAGAACTGGAATTTTTAAAGAAATTGAGTCCCTTTGTTCTTGCCTTGATATCCTGTTCCCCCTTTAATTGATGTATCACTTTTTGACTAGCTCTCAGTAAACTTCTTTGGTGAGGTCTAACAGGGTGGTTGTGACACATTTTGCTAATAAGAGAGGGCTGGTTGGAAGAGATGGTAATGGCATTTTATCTGCAAACCATAATGAAATTATTTGTTTCAATTAAGTTCCCCAGGATTTGTAAATAATGGTTCCCTAAAGGGATTATACTTCTCTATGGCTTGGGTAAGATTAGGCATTCTGAATCTGATTCCGAAAGGCTTGCTTATTGAGATAAGGTTCTCCTCAGTTTCGGTTTTATGGCTTCTGAATTTTTCATGATGCACAGGCCTGATTTCTCTTCTTCATTGTCCTTTTCCTCTACCCACCTGTTCATGGTTAACTAACCTATTTAACAGCTTCACTTCAGACTTCCTGCCATGTTGTGCTGCCAAGCTACTGTCCCAAAAGCAAGGAAGCCAATCAACCATAAACTGAAAGCTCAAAAACTATGACCCAAACTAAACCTTTTCTATTATTAAATTAATGTATCTCAGGTATTTCTTACAGTCTCAGAAAGCTGACAAAAACATGTGCCATGTTTTATATAATAGAGAAGTGCTTTCTGAAAATTCTTTTTTGTAATTATAAAATCAACCCTACAATATAATTTCCTCTTTTTTTCCAATCAGAAATCATTTTTTACTATAGTGATTTAATAAAATTTTTAGAAATTAAGAGGAGAAATGAACATTGGAAGAAATATAGTAGATATAAATAATTAAAACTTGGCCTCTGATTTTCTGTTCTTCTAAAATCAGACTTAAATACCTCTTTTCCCCCAAGGCATCTCAATGCACTAAAGGCAAATATGAGAGGAGAATATCTCTCTGTTTCATTCCTTTTTTCTTTCTTTCAATGAGACTTATAAGGGACTTCAGAAGAGACTTAGCCTAGTAAGCAGCATTTTTCATGCTATGGTAAGCATAGTGTGCTATATTCACATCAGAAAAAATGTATATAATACAACATGATAAAGCCTTGTCAGAATAGTATTACGTTATTCAAAAAGTTATGCAGAAGTCCAAGCTGAATAAATTCATGTGATTTTTCCTCTTTAGGATCATATATCCCGGATTCTCTGGCTATTACATCATTATTTAACACATGTATAGAAGTAATGTGCTTATACCTTGCAATGTAAATATATGTAGAAACAAATATATATATATATATATATATATATATATATATATACACACACACAACAAGGATTTACAGGCTCTTTGGGTGGAAAACACTGACCCTTCACTTGGGCCTGCTGATGTCTGATGGCTAACTAAAATCTTTATATCCCTGTCTTCATTTTGTATCTCTTACCTTATTACCTTAAACTTTGGATCAGAATTCTTTTGAACTCTGCACATGGTCATGTTAATCACTCAAGGAATATTCACCTAAAGCTAATAATCTGCCCCCTTCCTTCAAGGCTGAAGACTCCAAGATAAGAATAACTAAGGCATTTTCAACAGATTTCCACCTGCCAACTTTTACAATGCCCAGATGCAGACCTATGGGCTGGCACCTAAATTTTTTTTTCCTACACAATTCAGGAATAGTCATTGCCCTATGCAGTCCAGGAACAGTGTAATCTATATTCAGATCATGTCTTGATGAAGCTACCCCCTAAGCAGGAGCAATTATCTCATGGGAGCCATCTTCCTACTTTCTAGAGTCATATGTCTGATAGGTAAATAGCAAAGCAAATAGAGATCACCCCCTGAGCAGGAGTGATTTTTGACACTGATAAGAGTCTGTGTGACCAGAACAGAAATAAAGATCAACAAGATCATACTCTACTTAATTATGCATAAATTTTCCTCTCTGCCCCAATTATTCCTCTATTTAAACCTAAAGCTCTTGTTAGCGCTCCTGAAGACAAGGCTGAGATGCTGGGTCTCACTTGTCTTTCCATCATGGCCACGTCGATTAAAGTTCCTTTCCTACATTTTTACACCTACTTTTCCATTTGATTTCTGGGGAAGATATTCACACTCAATTTGTTAGTACTTCTTAAAGTCAAACCCCTTGTGGTCTAGGATTCTGGCTAAAATGAATTAGCAGTATTATGGAATAACACATTTAGGCTAATGTAGTCTTTCAATTGATGTTAGTGTTAAATATTATTACTCATTCTTTATCTTTTTGTACCTCAATGCAAATATTGTACATCTTCACAAAGAGTAAACCTCCAATAGTAATGACTAAGCCCATTCTACCTTTTCCACTGTTCTGGCAATCTCCTATGTAAGTGTTCCAATTTATATAAAGGATACAAACTCATATAATAATATTTTTTTAAAAAAAGACAAGTTAAAAGAAAGCTCCTCTGTGTTTGGAAATATTGTTTGTTGTCTGCTCAAACCTAGACTGCTATACTAGCAGTGACTGTGTACTAGAAAAATTTTCTGATTTCACTATCTCTGGTATGATGCATTCTCTATATCATGTTTGTACTCAGCATGTGAGACTCCTAGATGCTTCCATATACATCCTTTTGTACCTATTCCTTCTTATTATTTATTGTTTCATAAAATTTCCTTAGAAATTTCAACAGAGCATACTGAATAAACAAGAGCTAATCCTGAAAATGACTTGCAAATTCAGATTGTGGTCATATGATAGGCAATATGCCTCTATTCGTATATGCACCTGTGTTAAAATGTTACTGGTGGAACTGGAGTTAAAAGGACTTAATTATTAAAGGAGTATGAAAATATTATAAAATCCACTATAAAAGTTCTCAAAAACCAAAAGTTAGTATTTTTTTGGCATAAAGTTACTTTAATAGGGTGAGTAGATTTGAATGGGCCATAACTCATTTGACTAAGTTTTGGGTCTGTAGAATAAGGTATAAAAAAGGTGCATGGAAAATGCACTCATAGTTCTGTTCTTAGGACTGCTGCTATAAAACACAGCTAAAGGTTTTAAGTGGGTTAGTTACTAGTAAGTTTGCAAAATAAAATCATTAAACAAACATTATGAAGCTCTGACTTCACTTTATGTAAGTAATACCTAAGAGTATCAGTGATACATTTTCATGGGATATGGGAGAAAAGTAGAATATCATCATGCCAAGTGCAAGTACAGATGAGCTGCTAATGAAGATTATGGAAATGGTTGGTAAACATTGTAGGCAAATAAAGATATTACAGGAAGAAAATTACATTTTCTAAAGGAATTTCTGTGATATATTTGAAAGTTTCTTGCAATTTGGCGTCTCCCAGAGGGCTTTGTAATTAGGGGATATGAATATACTTCTAAGAGAAGGCTTTTAGAATCTTCCATACTCTAAAATTGAGAAGAGAAGTAAGTGTATAGAATTCTTTAATATCATTAGCTTATTTAAAGTTAGAGTATTGGCAATGATCTTCATCATAAAAGTTCTAAAGACTCAGACCTCACACAGATGATAGCATTTCCATTTGTCTCAAGTTTAGAGAACTCCAAGATAAGGCTTATAAACAGGGGGCTTTGTTATGGATTTATAAGAATGGAGTGAATTTGAAATAACTTCATGGAAAATGGAAACAATAAATTGAATAAATTAACTAAGAGAAATAGAGAATTACAGTGACATTAATTCCCATTTGGGAATTAAAACCTCAATTTTTGTGTAGTAGTACAAATCCACATGACTCCGACTTTTTTCAACAGTAATCAGCAATTCTCATTGATGGTATAATATCTAGAAATATGCATATTAAATAATTTATGAAACTATTTACATAAAAAATAAGCAGATGGCTGATGGGTGGTGACTAAATTTGCCATTGTGCTTCTCAGAAAAAGAAATGTCAGGTATATGTTGTCCTCCTCTACACAACTACAGGGTTTTAATAAAGCTTAATTTCATATCATTTAAATATTTTCTTGTCTGGAAAACTAATATTGGACTAAAATTTAAGTATGAAGAATTTCTTAGAATTGTATGTGAAGCCTTACATTTGTAAAGTGGGCAAGTCCATCCAATACTAGAGTGAAAAGGGATGCACTAATTGATTATAAAGCTGTGAGCAGGAAAGTTATTGATCCCAAATCACATTCAGTGAAAATGAGGTCACATGATATACTGGTTAAGGATAAAGAGAGTTTAGCTAGATTACCTAGATAGTACTGCAACCCCACACTTACTTAGTCACATCACCTAGGCACCTTCAATGTTGCAATATTTTCATCTGTGAAACAGGGATTATTACTATATTCACCCAGTGTGTTTTATGGCCATTAAATGGATCAGCCTTAGAAAGCACTTAGCACAGTTTCTGAAGCATATTCAATATAATATTGGTTTCTCTTAAATAGGTGCTATCAAAACCACTATATCTTTTATCCTTTACAATATCACAAAATACACAAAGATAAACAACATCTCTATCAAAACTGCCATTATTTCAACTGAAAAAAAGAAAAAGATATTTTCCAATATATCTCTATATGTAGGCCCATACATAAACTCCACAATGTAGCCATGAATTCAGAAGTAGTTTCCAGAGGTGTTTGGATTGTTTTTCACATTGTTGGCAGGGTAGTTGAATTTGTGGTTGCCAAACACTCTGTTTGACTCAATTTGCTCACCTATACAATAGAGACACTAAGAGCTTATACCTTGTTGGGTTATAACAATTAACTAATGAATGCAAAACACTTACTAATATAACAGCTATAAACTATTGCAATTGTTATATCAATGCATTGATTTTAAATGTACAAATAGATTAGAGGATAAGGTTATTTTCTTTTTCCTATTATTACCAATATTGGGATGAAAAGCATTGTTAGCAAATTGCCTGTAACTCTCTAATCTTAAAATGGCATTCATCAGATAAATTTATGAAATTTATATCAATAACAGATAATATTAATGTTCACATATATTTAGTTACATGCAATATGAATTGACTTTACCTAGCATACACATTCTTTTTTCATACTTTGCATTTGGTAATACATTATGGAAGCAATGTGTGGGTTGTACAACCTCCTTGACAGCTGGGATATAGCACACAGCACAGTCCTAACCAAACAGTCCCAAGGGGAAATTTACAATGATGGTTTCTGGAAATTTCTGTTAGAACAAAATAACTTTCAAGAAGGTCCTTTTTCATAATTCATTTGGACATTATCATGAAAAATCACATTGCATAGCTTAGGAAAGGTGAGCTTTAGACCTGGGAAATAAAGCCAAGAGCATCTAGGAGAAAGTGACACAAAGATTTGTTATCACTGATCTGCTGAATTATCAAATCTTGAACTACCTACTTCATATCATTTGTTCTGTGATACCAATAAACAAAACAATAAAAACTCTACCTCATTTTACTGCTAATTGCTTTTAAAAACATCGTCATTGGCAATTGCACTGTTCATTTATTCTGATTTACTTTGAGTTTCAGATTTTGAAGTCATGCTCCTGTTTTATAGAAAAAGAACAGGCAAAAAAAAAAAGGAAAAGGAAAAGAGTAAAGATATTCCTTTTATATCAGTAATTTGGAAAAGCACAAATCACACAAGAGAGGATCGCATGTGTTTATTTCATTGGAAAGAAAGAGGAGAAAGGGGATGGGAAAGAGAAAGAAAAAGAGAACACAAAGAGGGGAAGGGGAAGTGAGGAAGAAGGAGGAACAAAATGATCTACAACATGAAGTGCCAAAGAAGATGCTAAGTGCTTAATTTAACTTAGTGACTCTTGAGTGCATTCACTTTCCCGGAAATCAGCATTCTCCCTGAGTGAATATTAGTCACCTGCTGTGAAATAAAGGAGATAATTTAGTTCTTCATCTTTGATTTCAAGGTCTAATTTTATCTAAAGGACATAAAAACTCAAACTCATTTATAAAGCAAGATGATTCATAAATTTCTTTTGAAGCTTAGTTGTAAACATAGATTAAAACCTCATTAATTTAAATAATTGAAGGAGAAGCTCTTTTTTTCTGTCAGTCTGGAAATTAGGTTGGCAAAATCTTGCCTAATATAATTCTTCTTGGACCTACTCTAATAAATACATATGAATCATGCAATTATTACATTGTTTGTATGCAAATGAGTCCTGCTAAAATGCATCAAAGTGATTAAATAAATTCAGAATGCTAATTCCTCATCGCCTCCTGGCACCACTGAGAAATACTTAATAAAAATTAAAGTAAGTTACATTAAGTATCCAGGGCTTAGTTTTACTAATCTGTAAAATGGAATGACATGAAATGTTTTTTTAAATTCCATCCCACATTGTCGAGAGCCACCCGTGGGCTATGTGTGTACTACATTGACATAGCAGCCTAGTGAATAAAAGAATCTGGTGTTTGGGAACTTCCAGTGGAAATTTCCTCTGGCTAAGACTATCCAAACACGTGTAACCCTATTCAAGCTTTGTCTGGTCCCACACAGCTCCGGAGATAGAGTGAACTACTGCAGCCACACAGCCTCTCAGAGATGAGTGTGACCTGCCAAGATGCCAATCAACCTGCTGACTACAAGACACCATGAAGTAAGCCTCCACCCCTGAAACTTTATCCTCGCCTTTGATGTGTCCCCTAAAATAAAACACAGGAGCCATTTTTTAATTGTCCAGCTCCAGCTCCTGTGTGGTCTGGGCCTATCAGATGCTACAAGCTTCTTTTAAAACTATTTTTTCTGACTCTGTATATTTTGCTCTTCACTAATTATTTATGACTTATCTTCTTCAATGGCTTACACCCTCCACAGGCAGGAAGAAGCATCCCTTAGGGAAGCGCTGGCCTCACTACCTAATTTCATTCTTTGGTTATTTATATTACAGAAATTTTCAAATTACATGGAAATACACATCTGGATTTTTCTTTTTGCAGTAACTCCTTTCCTCTCTAAGTAAAATAAATAACAAATATACAGATTATCTAGTTATCTAGCATGATGTGATTCTCTCTTCATGGAATTCCTACTCAACAGCTAGCCTCTATGCAGAAGCTGAACAACTTAACACAGAGGTAGATACAAATATAGGCTTTTCATGTAGTTTGTGTGGGAATATAAACACACTTTTTAAAAATACTTAAGAAGTCTAAATTCTATTTATGAATCACTTAATTCTCAGTGCTCAGGATAACATCTCATGGATGAATATGATGATCTCATGGATGGATGAAAATGTCCATCACATTTCTTGAATAAATAAATAAATGAATAAATATGAGGTTGAAATGAGAACAGTAAAATTATATGTTCTATTCAATGGGATTATGCTACTGAGGAGATGAGATGATATTAGACTTTAAATTCCAATCTTCACATTTTTAAAAGAAAAAATAAGGAGCAGATCTTTCAAATATCACCAAGGTTGTATACAAAATAAATCATCAAAGTAAGTTTCAAAACAGCAGTCTTCCAAAATCACTATTGTTCTATTTGTATGATTTTACTGTGAAATATCATAAATATAGAAAAGTTTGTAACTGGGCATAGTGGTGCATGCATGCAACTGGCTAGGTGGTTGCTGAGGAAGGAGGATCTCAAGTTCAAGACCAGCTTGGGCAAGTTAGCAGGATTCTGTCTCAAAATAAAATAAAATAAAAAGTACTGGGAGTGTAACTCAGGTAAAGTACCCCTGGGTTCAAGCCCTGTATCTCTCTCTCTCACACACACACACACACAAAATAAACATAAAAATAGAAAAGTTCATAAAATATTTTCATATAATCATTATTTGTGAAGAAAATATCTTTGGAATTATCAAATAAAATCAAGAAATGGAATAATGGCAGCACCTTTGAAGTCACTTGTGTCATTTACAACACTCTAGTTTATTACAAGAAGTAATCATTATTCTAACATTTTAGCCCAAACTTTCATGTTTCTATTCACAGTTTTACCAAGTCCAAGTATTCATATCCACAAATAGCACAGTGATTGAGACTTTTCTGCCTTATCATTTTGCCTCTGGGTCTGAACAATGCAGTCTCTTCACCCTTAATGAATCCTTTCAGATCATTTTCCTGCTGCTCACCTTAAAAAAAATGCAATTTTGATTTTCAAACATCATATTACATAACTCAATGATATAATTTATCACCTCTATGACAACATCTGTTCATTCTAGATGAAATTTCTAGATGAACTGAACTTCTGCTTAAAGTATTCTAATTCTAATATTATTAGGTCTTGTCTATTTCAGTTTAAACGTAGATATTCTTTATAGCAGCCAGAATTAAGTTCCCTCAATGTCTCCACTCAACACTAAATTTATCCCAGAGGGGTTATCATTACTAATAACTATGTACTTTAGATAATCACATTTTCATGGATAAAAGCCCCTGATATGACCTCTATGTTTGTTAGTCCCTGCATCCCTGATTCAACCAGGTATTCCAAACCATTGGCTATTCCACATTTCCATGGCTCCATATTACTGGGGTGCTGTATATCCTTCTTATCCTACTTAATTTCTATGTGCAAACATCTTAACTACTATTATCTACCTTTGAATCTCAGGCTGCTGGCTCACTTCTTCACATGCTGGCAAAATTTAATTCAATCTGATTACTTTTAACTTGCAACTACACACTATGGTAAATATACATAAATATTTAACTGTATGACCGAAACCTAGTGTGCATTCAGGCGCTGTCAGACAACCAAACTTTACTTTACAAATGTATTTATAATCCTA
>CM053408.1:31337186-31355515 GCA_028644305.1 Xerus rutilus
CAACATCAGTGGTTACTAGAAATCTTGAAACACAGGAGGAGGTTCTGGACCATCATCCAGTAGTCTTTCCCTTGTACTGGATCTGTTCTTAACTAATTGCAAAATTAGCATAAATGGTCTTTAAGTGATGTGTGTTGTTTAGATCATTTACAAAGGTGTCATGTAGTTGACTGATCATTTTGTACCCAGAAGATTAAATAACATATAAAATATTTCATGTGCCACTCAACATGTGAACTCTAAGCAATTCTATATTGGTGAATCTTTTTTAAACCATTATCAAGATAGGAAATTTTCTACTAGCAAATATCATTTTTTATTGTTAAAAAACTCTTATTAGCATATTTCTAATGCGATATGCCAATAGTTACCTCCTTTATTTTCTCTGGCAAACAGAAAACAAATGAAAATCAGATGGAGACCTGGAGTGTAGCTCAGTGGAATAGTGTGTGTTTAGCATGCATGAGGCCTTTGACTGGAACCTCACCATTCCTGTTTGCACCTCACCTCCAAAAATGATTAGATAAGATATTTAACTTCTTACTTTCCAGCATTGTACCACATTTTTACACTAATAACTCCCAATTTATATATATCTTTAATTGGTTGTATAATATTTTACCCTATTAAGATGTTAAATACACATACTTAGATGTCAGACACTGAATTCCTTTGAAACTCCTTCTGTGTTGTCCTCCCATGATGAGTGATGACTATTTACTACTTTGAATTCCAGAATCTTAAACAGGGAGCCTGAGTTTAATTCAACCCACCATGACCATTTATTATTTTAATTAAAATTTGCTGGAACACAGCCACATTCTTTTTATGTATCATCTATGTCTGCTTTCATAATAAAAAAGCAGAGTTGAATAGTTTTAATAGAGAACATAGGCCTGGAATGTTTATAGTTTACTGTTTTTTGACAAAAATGTTTGATTCTCATTGATATGCTTTGATATAAAATTGTCCTCTATCAGAAGTTTAATGGAAGGTTTTCATAATAAAGTGTTACTATCATTAAAAACAAGTTAGACATTGCACTTACATTTAATTTCTTTAAGCTCCTAATTCAAAATATTTTTATTTTTCTATTATGATTTGATCCATGTAATATTTCTAAGCTTATTTCTTATTATTCAAGTATATGGATATGTTTATTTCAACAATATGAATATTTTCAGTTTAATTATAAGGACTCTAGCAAAAATATATGTTGTTAGTATTTTGATATTTTTGATACTTGTTTTATAGATAAGTCTATGTTTACTTTTGCTATATATTCTTCAGTTAGTTCCTGTTTTCTCTCTTGTAACTCACTAATTTTTCACAAATATCTGCATAATCTGCTATGAAATCTCCATTGATGTTTTGATTTTGAATCTTTTGATTTAAGTGTATTGATTTTACTTTTTAAAAAGTTTGATTGTGTCATGGTTTTCAGGGCTTCTTAAAGTAATCATAACTCATAAATTTCTAAATAATGCAAGGAGAACTATTTTAATTGTTTGCAGATTATGCCCATTTTTTCACATATTGTCTTATTTCCTTATGTGCCTGGTCACTTTTTACTGCATATTAGACTTTGTCTGAAAGAAAATATTTCTAATAATTCTTGCTTGGTTAGCTTTGGTGTGATTATATCTTCTTTCAAAGGTAATGTTTTTCTTGTCTTCAATGCAATTTTAGATCATTCAAGCTCAATATTTTTTTAACACAAGCCTTAAAAGGTCATGTAAAGTCAGGATATAATGCATAGTAGGCCAATTGATGCTTAAGGGATGGCAAGTATCTTTGGATTCTAGGTTAACATACCGAATGGTTCTTCAGAATCCCAAGTATTTGGAGATCATAATCATTTTTTGTTTGTTTAGACTAAGCATATTCATTTTGTGGCTCTTTCTTCATTGTTATAACTGCCTTCAGAACCCTCCATTATTGGAATTACTTATTTCTGGCTTCCTTGTTTGAATACATTCTGGCTTGCTTTCTTTATCAGGTTATAACCTAGAAATTCCTCATTGTACTATTAACTTCTTGGTATATTATACAGACTAAATATTTGTTTGCAGATGCTTGATTATCCTCAGGAGAAGGCTTGATTCACATTATAAATTGTCTTGTTTACCATTATAAGAAGCAAGGTTTTCCAGTACTCTAGTGAATACATGACTACTTCAAGGAAATTAAACTCAAATACCAAAGACTTAAAATCAAGCAGCATTAATAATTGTGTGATCATGTATAGTTTTACTATACTCTGTAAAGCTTAGTTGCTGCCTATTTAGTATTAAACTATACCTATGATTTTGTGGAGTTTATTATAATAAATGCAACATATATCTTTATATCTTGTAACTTACATATGCATGTGCCATATTTGATAAGAACTGAATAAATGTACCATGATTTTTACCATTATTCTTGACACTATTATTAAAATTTTAAAATTATAATTCTAACTGAATATCCAAGATATCATTGTTATGTATGATTTGACTATTTGTGAAGAAGATCCACCTAGAATCAAGAAAAGAGAAAGTGCAAGAGCAAAATAAAGACACTATGTTAAGAAGGAATAACTTCTAGTGTTCTAGAGCTCGGTAGGTTGACTATAGACTACAAATTTAAAATTTACTTTTTATTTTATATAGAATTAGAAGAGAAGAATTGAAAGATTCCTAATACAAAGAAACAATAAATTTTGAAGGAGATGAAAATGATAATTACCCTTATGTGGTTATTATGCATTACTTGTTTATATCAAATGATTACATAAACCTAAAATTTATCAGTATCAATAAAATCACTTCTTGAAAAAATAAGACAGAGGGAGATTTTGTAGAAAACAGAACTTCATCCCTTAAAGGCAGAACCTAAGGCTTTGAAGACAGGATACATTAATTTGAGTACACAGAATATAATAAAAGCAAAATACAGAAGAACATGATCAGAATATACAAGAAGTTTGGTACAACATCCAGAGATCAAACCTGAAAATCACTGGGATAGAAGAGAATATGGAGATACAAGCTAAAGGCAATAAAAGTTGATGCAGGAGACAATGCAATACCCAATATCAAATTATACTACAGAGCTATAGTAGCAAAACAGCATGGTACTGACACCAAAATAGCCATGAAGACCAATATAAAGATATAGAAGACACAGAGACAAACCCAAATACTTACTGCATTCTGATACTTGACAAAGATGCCAAAAATGTATTTTGAAAAAATACATAGTTTTAAACAAGTGGTGGTGGAGAAAACTGGATATCTATTTAAAGAAGAATAAAATTGAATCCTTACCTTTTGTCCTGTAAAAAAAGTCAAATCAAAATGAATCAAAGATTTAAGAATTAGACTTCGGATCATAAACTTTGCAAAAGTTAGAAAACATAGAGTCAAAACTCCATCATATAAAAGCATAGAAGAAAACATAGAGTCAAAACTCCATCATATAAATGCAGGCCCTGACTTCTGCAATAAGACCCCTCAAGCACAAGAAATAAAACCAAGAATCAGAAAGCAAGATGTCATCAAATTAAAAGGCTTCTCTACAGCAAAGAAAATACAAGAATGAAGAAAGAGCCTGTAGAATTCAAAAAAATCTTTGCCAGCTACTCCTCTGACAAGAGACTAGTATCTAGAATATATAAAGAACTCAAAAATCCCAATGCCACAAAACAAGTCATCCAAAAAATAAATGGGCAATAAATGGGCAAAAAAACTAAAAAGAAATTTCTCAAAAGAAATACAAATTACTAACAAAAACATGAAAAATTTCAACATCTCTAGCAATCAGGGAAATGCAAATCAAAACTATGCTAAGATTCCATCTTACTCCATTCAGAATAGCAATTATCAATAATATGAATAATAATAAATGCTGGATGTGGGGGGAAAGGTATGCCTATACATTGATGGTAGAACTGCAAATTAGTACAAGCACATTGGAAAGCAGTGAGGAGATTCCTCAAAAAACTGGGAATGGAACTACCATAGGATGCAACTATCACCCTCAGTATGTAACTATCACCCTCAGTATGTATCCAAGAGAACTAAAGTCAGAATACTATAAGTATACGATCATTTCAGATCATTTCAATGCTTATAGCAGCACAATTTACAACAGCCAAATTATGGAATGAATGTAATTGCTGGTCAATAGATGAATGTATCAGGAAAATGTGGTATATATACACATTTTATTCAGCCTTAAAGAAGAATGAAATAATGGTATTTGCTGGTAATTTGATGGAAATGGAGAAAATCATTTTAAGTTAAATAAGCCAGACACGGAAGATTAAGAGTCAAATGTTTTCTCTCATATGTGAAAGCTAAAGCAAAATAAGGGAAAGAACCAGTGGGAGAGGGGATAGGATGTCATAGAGATACGGGGAAGATTAGTGGAATAGAAGGAGAACAAGAAGAAGGGAGAGAAGGAGGGAAAACAGTAAGGGATAGGGAAGCAAAATGGAATTAATTTAACAAAATAATGTCATGTATATAAATGTACCAAAGGGAATTTCACCTTTGTGCATATGTAGAAAATATCAATTAAAAATAAACAAATATAAAGAAGTGAAAGGAAGATCAATACAATACAAAAAGGAGAATAAGGGGAGGAAGAAAGGAAAAGAAGAGGATTGAAATCAAATTTCTTTCATGTATGATTTTGTCAAAATGAGTTCAAATATTGTAATTATAAGTGCCTAATAAAAACAGACAATTTTTTTCTCTGATATCAAAAATAAAGGATTTTGTTCTCTGAGATCAAAATAAAGGAGCTGAAATTAAACAGGAGGGATTTAGATTGACCATAAAGATATACAAAGATATATTTTTGAAATTAAAGTGGCATTAAAGAATGGAAGGGATGCTTGCGTTTCCCTGCAGAGTCTAAAAGCATGAAAGATCGCCATGTTAATAAAGGTTAGAGTTCTTAGAGGGTAGATCACCTTGAAAGAATCTTCAATTATTTAATTATATTTTTCCTGGGCACAAAATAATAACTATGTTGTAAGAACAAAGAGACAAGTTACCAGTATATCTTAGAAGATCCAAAACTGAAATAAAAAATATTATAGACAATTATTTAATTTTAATTGACATAGCTTATCGTGGATATTATTTCAGCTTTGGTAACTTAAATAGTTAGCTTTGTTTCTGGATATTGTTGAATAGTAAATATTTAAATAAATTATTAAATTAACCTACAAGAATTTTACTTTCTAATTTATGAAGTGGCAATTGTAATTCACATATTTAATATGAAAATTTTATCAATAAATTAATACATATCAATGGAACTATCACTACATCTCATAAGCAGCAGTTTCTTAAAAATTCCTCAAGCTAAAAATAAATAAAAGTAATAAAAGCTGGAAGTAAATTAAGAATGAACAATTCCATGGTAAAATTGAGCAAGAACCTGTGTTATTAACTAATGCCTAGGGAAAAGTGACCATATTCAACATTGGATAATTAAAAAGTGAAATTATCTCCTTTTATTATAATACTGTGTGACCTTGACTTTTCCTATATCTGGAATAACACAAATTTTTCTTAACTGCCTCAAATCTTTCTCCTCCTACTCACCCCCCCCACTTTCCTCTTTATTTTTCCCTTCCCTCTCTCATTCAATCTCTTTCTTTCAACTTGATAGGTTTTACCTTACCATTAGCTAATTTTGTGGTCCAAAGTACAAAATTAATCTGTCTCCCAAAATAAAATATTTAGTAAATTTAAAGCATTTAACATTTTTATTTTCTGGATCTTAGTCTCTTATACAAAAGTGTGGTTCTGCTTGATCTCAGCTAACACTGTACAGTGTATTTAATAACTTATAAGGTGTTGTAAGAAATAAATTAACTTCTGTAAAGCGCTTAAAATAGTGCCTGCATATAGAAAATATTATATATGTTCATTTAAAAAATTAATATACTCTCACCCAGTAATCATAATATAGACTATTAAATTTCAAGAAACTGGCTTCTACAAAACACATGTGTATGTGTATACAAGGAAAGCCCTAGATATTTTGGAGATATTAAAATTTAACAATATGTGATCACTTTCTAATGAGTATTCAGCCTATTACATGAGAGAAGTGATGTATAAATAAATAAATATAATTCATGACAATTATTTTAAAATGTTAATTACTAATGAGATGTACTTCTACACAATTAAAACTAAAAAAGCACATGCTAAATCACAAGATTTGTTATAATGAGTATCATATTAAAAGGATGATTAATTATGTCAATTTTACATTTACATAGACCTCATCTATGTTGGAACAGTACTGGTAACAATGACAGTATAACATTTCTGGAATAGATTTAGTGATGATAACAGTACTAAGTGAAATTTCTTACATGAATAATCTGACACATGCTTAAGTGCAAGCATATTCTTTATTTCATTTAATATTCATAAGACAGTTACTATTTCTATAAGACAGTTACTATTTATTTTTATTATCTCAATTCTGTGGAGGAGGAGACTAAGATTGAAAAAAAAGATAAATAGCTCATAGAATTAGTAATGACAAAGTTGGGATTCAATCTAGTTTTCCCTTTTCTGTAATGCAAATTATCAGCCACTAGCCTAATATAACTGTAAAGCTATGTGGAGACATTCCATGTTGTTGTTGTTATGGTTTACAACCACCATGATAACAGCAATGTCTGTGTATGCAGTTTCCAAACTATGTGCTTCCGTGCCTGGGTTGCAGCACTGAACTGGGTCATTTGATACTTTCAAGGGAAACAGTAAAGCTCAACAAAGTTACTACAAATAGTACATTACACCATGTTTCACAGTTAATGTTAGCAGAAACTACATTTCTTTCAATGACATAATGTCTGAAAATCTAAGTTTTTAGTTGTTTCTGTGATGAAACAAGGTAGTGTGTGAAAATCATACAGAACAAAATTTCAGGGTAGTGGCATTGTTACCAGAATCCTAGATCAGCGGATTGATTCTGGGGTCCAGCAAATTAGTTCTGACCACATACAAAAACAAACAGAATACATAATGATGATGTAAATGTAGCAAAAAGGCACTTCAATCAGTGTAGCTACACCAGGAAGACAAGGAAGACACCAGGAATCCTTACCTGGTCTCCAGGATACTAATAAAGATTTTTAGGTTTTACAAAAAGGGAAATGAGGGCAGAGGCTGGGAATTTGGATAGCTGGAGTGTTTTCACAGCTTACAAATCAGGTGCTCTTGGTCAGATGTGGTCTGGTCTCTCACCATCTCAGGATTGGTCAGGAAGAGTTTTATTAGCATAGGAAAGCTGCTGTTGCTTTGAGGCAATTTTGACTCATCCCAAGATATTTATTGATCAAATATAATCTTGCTTAGATCCAAGATGACTCTGAACAAAAGATCCAGATGCCAAATAGAGGCAGAGATGCCATGTTTTTAATTCCACTTTTAGTTACCCATTGGGCATTTCCAAACAAAAATGAAAAATCTAAATCCTCATTACAATAATCTACCTAAATTAAAATTTGAGAAGTTATGTAGTGAGCAAAAATTATGCATATGCAATTAATAAGAGATTATGTCTAAGGGGGCTGGGATTGTGGCTCAGTGGTAGAGCTCTTGCCTCGCATGTATGAGGCACTGGGTTCAATCCTCAGCACCGTATGAAAATAAATAAAGGTATTGTGTCCATCTACAACTAAAAATATATTTAAGAAAAAGAAATTATGTTTAAGAACATAATACAATTTTTTTAATATGTGTTATTTTTAAAATATCTATCCTAAGTCAATATTAGCTATTTAATCAGTGAAACTTACCAGTATTTCATTTGACCTTGGGGCACCATGAAAAACATCCTGGTAGATTAATTATTCTATGAGTTGAGATAGTCTGGGAACTCCCAGTCTAACACAAAAGTGCTATTGCCAAGGAATTTCAGTCCTGTGTGTCAGAATATTTCTCTCTTCTGTTCATTTCCTTTACCCATTTCCGACATTTTTCCCACCAAATCTGAAAGGTATATCTTTAAAATTCCCACAGTAGCTATCTTCTCAGTTTTTGGATTTTAATCTTTGATCCTTAGTTTCATAAATATCAATGATAGAAAAAGATGACTCAAATAAAAACAACTACACCAAAGAAAAGTTTTGGTCTTCACTCAATGCCGATATTCTTTCTTCACCGTTTGGAGTTTTTGAAGTTCTTGAAATAAGTTAGAAAAACACATTGGCACAAATATCTGTTAACAAGTAAGTAGGTTTTAATATCAGAAGATTTTATCACATTTTAGTCAGAATGGCAAGTACCAAGAATATAAATAATAATGAATGTTGGTAAGGATGTGAGAAAAAATAAACACTCATACATTGTGTTACTACAAATTAGTACACCAGTAATAGCTGTTCATTTTATGCTTTGAATATAACCCTCTGCTTTGAGGTTTTTGCTCTGCCAGGGCAGAGAGGCAACTTATTTTTAAATGGGCATGTTTCTTTCTTTTTATCTCTCCCTGCTCCTCCCTAATGTCATCCCCTCCCTAATCTCAAGGGAAACAGGATTACCTTTCTTCCCCATGCTAGTCAGAGTTATCTGTCCCTGAGTACACACCCACCATAGGAATGGAGTAATCCAGACTTTGAGGATGGGAACAGAAGATCTCAGAAATGACTATCTCTCACATTAACAAGTGAATTACAACTCCAGACAGAGAACACGTGCAATGTAGCCTTTGAATCTCCTGTTTAAAAGCCCCCTGTTTTTGCTGATGAGGAGAATCATAGCCTTTTGGACAGGAGTTCCCTGTGTTTCTCCTTAGCTAGCAAAGCAATAAAGCTCTCAAAATTGTGTTCTCGTTATTGGATTTACATCTGGAACAAGGACCAAGCTTTCAGCAACACGACCACTCTGAAAAGCAGTATGAAGATTCTTCAAAAATACAGAAATGGAACTACCATATAATCCAGTTATACTATTGCTTGGTATTTATTCAAAAGGATAATATAGTATTCAAATTAGCATACTATAGGAATGTTACATTAATGTTTATAGTAGCACAATTCATAGTAACCAAGTTCTAAAACTAGCCTCAGTACTTGTCAATAGAAGAATGGATAAAGAAAATATAGTGTATATTCCCAAGGGAGTTTTACTTATCCATAAAGAAGAATGAAATTATAAAATTTGCTGGTAAATGGATGTAACTGGAGATTATCATGCTGGTTGAAATATGTCAGACTTAGAAAATCAAGTGTCTAATGTTTTCTCTCATGCAAAAGCTAAACAAAAATAAGAGAAAAAAAGAACAAAACAAAACAACAACAAAAAAAGCAAAGGGTGAAGTTTCCATGAAAATAAGACAGACTCAATGGAAAAGAGGAGAGGATTGAGGGGGAGAAGGAATGCTAAAGGAGAACAGTTGAATAAATCTGGCCAAACTTCTAAGTGTGTGTATGAATATACCACAGTGATTTAGCCTTTATGTACATTCATAATGCAATATTTTTAAAAACTATCAATAGAGGATTATCAGAGGAAAGGTAATATAGGGAGACAGGAGGTGAGGAAAAAGAGAAGTACTGAGGACTGAATAGGAGAAAATCATATTCAATAGAGGATTATCAGAGGAAAGGTAATATAGGGAGACAGGAGGTAAGGAAAAAGAGAAGTACTGAGGACTGAATAGGAGAAAATCATATTCCATGCTTATATAATTATGTCAAAATGAACCCCAATATTATAAATAAATAATAAAAAATAATTTGAATCGAAAAGAAAAAAAATACCAAAAAAGCGTCATGAGAAGTCACACAGAAAATCTGTATTAAATTTACACAGTTTGTGGAAATACAATTTTATTTGGTAAAAACACCTCTTCAGTTTGCACTGATTTTAGTTGCCATGCTAAACTTAGGCTTTTCATTTGTACCCTGAAAAAGGAGGTAGCAAAATAAATGAGATTTGTAGCAAAAGAACAAAAACGAGCTTGCAGTTTTTATTCTGATTTGGGAGTTCCCTTCTAATGTGTCTATGTCCCATTGAAAACTATGCTATTTCCCACTCTGAAAGTCTGAAGGAACCAGTGTTATAAAAACCCCTGGTGTCGGGCTGGGGTTATGGCGCAGTGGTAGTGTGCTCGCCAAGCACGCGTGAGGCACTGAGTTCAATTCTCAGCACCACCTAAAAATAAAATAAAGATATTCTGTCCGTCTACAATGAAAAAATAAAAAAAAAAAAAAAAAACACTGGTGTCTAAATATATACTAGAGCTATAGCGAATGGAAAAAATAAACAATTTTAAAACAATGAGTGAGTCTGCAAGATGGTTAAATACACCAGTACCAAATATAAAAAACATTTCCTAACCTTGGGACAGGTTAATTGAAGTACTTGCTATTTTATTAGGGATTTAGAAGACTCCTTGGGTTTTGATTGCACCCTAAAATGACAAAGAGGCTCAGAAACATTCCAAAAGTCTAGATGGGAGAATAATGCTCATCTCACATCCTCTCTTTGCCTTTTTGCTTTTCACAAAGCCCATTTCTATTAAAGATAAACTTGTCTTCCCTTCATGTAAAGTCGCAAAAACCTCAAAGCAGTTTTGATTTGTGCAGCTTCTTGAAGCTATTTCAAAAATTCTTTGGACTATAGAAAGTCTTTGCTTTATATGAGTATAATAGAAAGGAGTACTTGAGTTTCTTTTCATTTTTCTAGGCAACAAAGAAGCTGACTACCTTAGATGATTAAGTCTTAAAATTAAAAGGAAAAAGAAAAAAAGAAAGTGAGGATTTCAACTTGCGGTTTACTTCTCTCCCAGAACATGACACAGTATGTTTTCCTAATCAATATTTTAAATCCATTCGTACCCTCTTTTATTTCACGTTATCTGATTTCTCCCCTGCCAATAAAACTATATGAAGAACAATTTTCTCAAATAAACTAAACTGTAAATTTCTAGAGCTAGTCATGAAAATATGAAGATTAAATGAGAAACATGAATTCAAAATGCATAGCAAACCATTTGCCACAGAGTAAGCAGCCATGGGTGTATTTTTCCCTATTAAAAGTAGCAATTTGCTAAGTTTGGGAAATTATGAGAGTTTGATCAAGAAGATAACACATAACTAATGGAAATTCTGAGATGAGAGGAGATAAAGCTTTTTCAGAGATCTTTTTTTTTAAAAAAGTTTTATTCACTAGATGTTATTTATGTCTCATTTACAGATATGGTATTCCCACATTATTATTACAAAATGAAAATGGACATAGGATTATTGTACATGGTTGACTTGGAAAAATGATTGTCCTTTTGAAACTCATATATGTCAGGACATGTGTAAAGGAAACCATGGCTCTGTTAAGAAAGGAAAAGGAAATAATAGGGGAGCGAGAGGGAGGAGAAGAGGTGGAGAGAGAAAAAGAGAAGGAGAGAGAAACTACTAGTGCATAGTTTCAGTGTAGTCAATTTGGATAACCAATGTGTAACCTATTTAAAACATTTTAATTTCCATTTATTTTGTTCCTAACAAGTTAGTAATAAGTAGAAGTTGTACAAATAAGGTCAAAGCCTCCACTTCCCTATAAACCATGAATCCCATCTTTTCAGTAGAAAACTTTCTCAAAAGGGCTCATACATTCTTCCCTATCTTGGATTCATATTGTCTCTGGGTTTCTCTATCCCTAGGTGTCCCTTGACATTTTTTTATCCCTTTACTATAGAGATTTATGCTTTGAAAAAACAAATCTAAAGCAATGACACTTTAAGAAAAAGATTATATCCTTTTTGAATTCACATCTGCCTCAGGCTAATTTCAAACAGAAAATGTTCTTAACAGTCCCAGTGCCTGTGCCCAGAAGTACAATTGCTTTGCCAAACACTGTTCTTAAGAATTTGCCTTATTTTACTTTTGGAATGCACTGGCTGTCAAGCAACTTGTGTCACTTCAAGAACAGCACAGATATTCAGTTTTGATCTTTATTTTCATTTAGCAATAAGTTATGCCACATATGCTCCATTTATCGTTTTTTTTTTTCACTTATCCATAAAGGAGAGTCTTTAGGTAACAAAACTGTTAAATGTTACTTATGTTTCCTCCATTTTTGTGAGCCAAAATCCATGTGTCCACTTTCATTCTCTCCTGTTTGCAGGCTCCAACATTTGTTTTGCTAAAAACATTCTCCATATCTTTTATTGGTTATCCTTCACAATAAAAGTTATGAATTCTACAAATTCTACCCTTGATAAAAACACCAATTTTTCAAACAAAACTTTTCCTATCCACTCCTCCTAAATTGGATAATGTCACCCAAGGGGATGCCATTTATCCATTTAACATCCATCTCCTACATGAAATCAATCTATCATTGTTCTACCTTTCTTCCCTAAAGAAAGCTTTATCTTCACTGAGACAAACCTCATACTTCTAACTCCATGAATTTCCCTTGTGGTATATATCTGACCTATTCTGCCTCCTTTACTAAGTGTATGGATTTGCATCACCTGTAATATAATACAAAATATTATATTTTTATTACTCCAGTCTTTTCTCAGTATATCTGAGGTGATTTGGGGGAAATCAGTGTATTTCTCAAAGCCAGGAAAAGAAAAAACAGAACAAGACAGTTGTCTAGGAAAACTTCAGTGCACTTATTATTGATCACCTATAAAATAAAAACTTGTAATTTTTTTTTCAATTGTCAACCTGGCAGATGGACATGAGATTGCAGAGTAGAAGGCTGCATCCCAAGATGCATGGCAGAGTAAGACAAAAGCAGTAGGTGTACAGCTTTTCAGCAAAATGGGTAAAAGAGTGATTCACTAAAATTTAATATTGGACACTCAAAGTGACTTAGGGACTTAAGAATTGAGGTACAATTAACAAAGAAGAAAGTATATCGGAGCCAATCAGTAGCCCCACCAGCAGTATAGATTCATCACGTACAGAGGGAAGGGGAACATAGTCTTGGTACAGAAAAACTTGATGTGAAAAATGCTGACTAATCTTAGCTGATCCAGAGGCTACCCTGTGTGCTGGTGCTTGAAAAACATGTTCAGAATCTTTACTGGCTGCAAAGACCTGAGGCAGAAGCCATTTTGGGTTGAGTATGGGTCTGGGAGATCAGAATTAAATGCACACACACACACAAAAACACACACAAAAACACACACAAACACGCACAAACACACACACAGCCATAATATCCTGACAGGTGCCAATATAAAGACCTAAGCTAGGCCTGATGGAACATGATTGAAATAGGTGTCAGAAATTAGACTATATCTAGAGGGATTTTGAGTGAGAAAGGTGAAAGGGAGCCCAACTTGCTTCTCTTTTGTGTTGGACAATGCACAAGACCAGCAGAAGCAGTCCGGGAGTCTGAATAGGCAGGGTTGAATACGCTTAGAAACTAAGCCCTAGAAGGTCGTGCTTCTGGGCAGCAGTGAGTGGAGGATCAAAACTTTGCCCCATGATTGGAATTTTTGGGTTGCTCCTGAGAACCAGACCCACAGAAGAGATCATCTACTATTCGGCCCCTGGGATGGGTCAATCTAGTTTCTCCAAAGAAGATCCCACCCAACAAAGTGCCTAAGGCCTGATTAGCCCCACCTACAGGAACTTTCCTCACAGAATGCTGCAGAAATGGTAGTTCCAAATGCACTGAACTTGTCTATATGGACAAAACAACAACCACCAGTATGTCTTAATCTATCCCACTCTATATTGGTGAAAATGGAAGCTAAGTCTCATATCAAATTGCTTCAATCTTAGGCTACTCTAACTGGTAGCTTTGAGAGCAAAACAGAAACAAGAAGGGGTTAACAATCCCCACCCTTTGCTCTATCAGTGCATAACTCAAGAAGAATTGGAAAGAAAGACAGTGACCACTCAATCTGGTCAATTATTTTAACCACCTCGGTGGAAAAGGTTCCTTCATTCTTCATTAAGATTTTTCATTCTTTCTTTTTTTTTTTAATTTTAATTTAATTTAATTTTTTCTTTCTATAAGTGTGGAGGTATGCATGGATGCATGTGAATTCTGGCTGTGCTGATGAGTTCAAGGACATATATTACAATACACTTATTTGTTTCTTTCTCTCTCATTGTTAGCATTTTTAATGTAATTATTATTTTTTTCCTAGCATTGTCTTTTGAGGGTTCAGGTTTTTGGGATTGTGTATTTTGGTTTGATTTTGTATTATTTTTATTTATTTATTTCTCTTGTTTCTCTCTCTTATTTTCTGCTAAGAACCAAATTCTATTGTTCTCTCTCCCTCTTTCCCAATGCATTACTTCTTCTATTTTTCCCTCCTTTCGTATAAACATTTGCTACATTTCAGTGCCCTGTTACTCCTCTTACGTGCCCCTGCCCTGTCCCCCTGCTCTCCTTCCTCTTCTCTGATAGGCTTCCTTCTACTTTTATGTCATTCTTCCCCTAAATTCCACATATAAGAGAAAGCATGTAATACTTGTCTTTCTAAATCTAGTTTATTTCAATCAACATGTTGATCTCTAGTTTAATCCATTTTCCTGCAAATGACATAATTTTGTTCTTTGTGGCCAAATAATACTCCATTGTGTATATAGACCACATTTTCCTTATCCATTCATCTGCTGATGGGCCTCTAAGCTGATTTCACAATTTGGCTATTGTGAATTATACCCCAATGAACATACTTATATAGTTATATCTATAGTATATTGACTTTAATTCCTTCAAATATATGTATACACCAAAAATTGTCAAAGCTATATCATATGGTAATTTTATTTTTAGTTTTTTATTCCTCTTGCATTTTGAACTTCGATTTTCAGTTTCATTATTGCAGGGATTTTTTTTCTTTCTCTTTGGACTTATTATCTGTGTCTAGCACATTTAATTTTTCTTTCCTGCCTGATACTTCTAATACTGAAGCAGTTATTTCCTTATTTGTTCTCTTGATAATATGCTATATGTCACATGTTCAGTCACTGAGCAATGGCAACCTTGGTCGATATTTTATCTGTCATCTATTTCTACTTGTGCCTGTCATTTAATGTGTGTTATCCTTTTAGATGAAGGGCCTTAATTTAACAAAAATTAAACCTATTATTTTATACAACAGATGCACACATGGAACTCAACTCTAGTCATCTAAAGCAGATGGGACTCCTAGTATCAGTTTCTGTAATGGAATCAAAATCCTTCCTGCTGATTTGGGTATGAATCTATAAATAATCAAGCTCATGGTTTCTGTAGCTACATACCACTGTCTTCTTTTGATCCACAGTCATATTTCTCAAACAAAGGTAATTCTTTAGTTACTAAGTTCAGATAAATATAGACTATCGAAAACAAAGAAGTACTCCTTTATTTAAAAATATACTCCTTCCTTTGTGATAGCAGGCAATAGGAATTAACTAGCTTCTTGGTATCAATCATTTGTCATAATTTTTATCAATAATACTTATGTTTAATTTTCATATACATTTAGATGGCTGCATGGTATCCTTCTTCAACCTTTAATGATTATGATGCAAAATATGAGTATATACAATTTTTTTTAAAGATACTACAGCTATTTTAAAATGTGTTTTGTAATCTCTACATTTAAGTGTCTTCAAAGGATATTTCACATAAGGATTGACAATTTAAAACCCTTAAAATTTGAAGATATTATATAAAGAAAAACAATTAACATAAACATTTTAAAACAAATTTTGGGGAAATCGATTCCTGAAAATTCCTTCTTCATATTAATGGGAAAATAATAAATATTATCCATGTATTCTTATTGAATGTGTCATATTTATATCTTATTTTAGTGAATTTATACATATTACACAAATCACATTTATTAAAATAAATTGTTATTGCTTTTTGTGCTTAGTCATTTTCTTACAATATCGTGTGAACTATGAGTTCAAGTAACTGTCTTCTATAACTCACAAAGAATAAAACTAAAGTTTTGACGGTTTAACAAATTTCCTTATTATTCAATTTATTTTTAAATCCTTATGTGTAAAAAATTACAAATTAGAATTTCTGACATTGATTCAAATTGATTATGGCAAAGAGAAATTGTTTATATCCTTACATAATTGTCTTTGGTGATGTTCCCCTGTCTTTTGCAAGCTAAAATTATTTTTAAAAGCTGTATCATGTTCCTATTTTGTTAGTCAGCTTTTCATCACTGTATCTAAAATACCTGACATAGACAACCTAAATGAAGAAAAATAAATTTTTGCCCATGGAGTAGAGGTTACAGTCCATGGTTGCTGGCTTCAAGGCAGAAATGTCTTGGTAAAAAGGTATAGCAGAGGGGGCTGGGATTATGGCGCAGTGGTAGCGTGCTCACCTAGCACGCATAAGGCACTGGGTTCGATCCTCAGCACCACATAAAAATAAAAATAAAGATATTCTGTCACCTACAACTAAAAAATAAACATTAAAAAAAAAAAGGTATAGCAGAGGAAAGCTGTTTACCTAAATGTAGACATGAAGCAGAGGAGGGCAGGGAAAGGGACTAGGTACAATATATATCCTTTCAGGGAATAACCCCAATAATCTACTTCTTCCAGATAGGCCACACCATCTACATTTCCTTCTATATCCAAATAATGCCATTAAATTAATCCATCAATTGATTAATCCACTGACGAGTTCAGATACGTATGGTCTAATCACTTCCCAAAAGCTCCATCCCTGAAAAACTATTGACACATGAACACTTGAGGGACATTAGAGATCCAAAACATAGCACCTAGATTTTAACTGATCAAGCTAATCTACACAAAGAACATTATTTATTATTTATTATTCTCCTTGAAAGTCCATAATCATAAATCTCATTAATAGAATATTCTATTGATTCTATTTACTTTCCAGTGCTGTGTATTATATTTAATTTTTCCCTAATTATGTTTTTTGTAGTTTTATATTGCATATAGTTGCATTGGGAATAATTCTTATGTAACATATAACAGAAGGATTAAATATGCCCTGGAAAAAATAATTATATTTTTACAGTAACCAATAGGTGAAAAGCATACAGTTTAAACATCTTTCTGCCATGATTAGGATAGGCCCTGTCAAAGGCTCCTTCAAAGGCTTTTTTCACAAGTCTGAAGAGCTATTAGAAGATGGAGGAATCTTAAAGAGGTTAGGTCTAGTGTGAGAAAGCTAGGTCACTAGAACATGTACATGAAGGAGATTTTTGGTTCCCGATCCTTCCTCTTTTTGCTTTCTGACCACTGTGAGTTGAACAGCTTCCTTTACCAAGTTCACCACAAGCTCAAAGTCAAAGGGTCAAGTGACCAGAAACTGAAACCTCTGGAATGATGAGGTCAATTAAACTTTTCCTCATAATTTTGACTATCACATTTTATAACTGCATTTTATAAAAATAAATAAAAAAAGAGAGTCTGGATACTATTGCTATAACTATAACACAACACAGATTACATACTCTGTTAGATTACAACTTCAATACTCATGATAAATCCACATTTAATTCAGATATAAAGAGGTTTAAATCTTTCAAGTATGTATTATTTTTAATTTAGTATGTGAATTATCACAAAGGCATATAGTTCTAATACATTATTGAATAAAACAGGTATGAGACAACAACATGTGATAATAATCTATCTCAGATTTTCTGAAAATATTGGCCATGAGAGGGTGCTGAATTTGGTTAAAACTACTTTTCTCCAATTTTTGAGATTATCATATGAATAGTTTCCTTTTTTGAATTAATTTGATGCATCAAATGGATGTAATTAACCAATCTTCCATATCTGGGATGCAATTCTACTTGTCATTTGTCAGGAATATGCCATTGAATTCTATGTATTATTTTTGTAGGACTTTTAAATCTAAATTGATGAGAGATGATTCTCTTATATATATTTTATTTTCATATTTTAATTTATATATTTGTTCTATTTAGTTTTACATGATATCAGAGTGCAATTTGATTCATTGTACACAGATACAGGATAACATTTCATTTCTCTGGTTGTAAGTGATATAGAATCACAACATACACGCAGTCATACATAAAGCTAGGGCTATGATGGCCATCATATTCCACCACCTTTACTGTACCCATCACTCCTCCCCCCTTACACCCCTGTGAACAGAGTTCCTCCATTGTTCCCATGTTCTTCCCCCCTTTAGGGATTAGCATCCACTTATCAACAAGTACATTTGGCATTTGGTTTTCTGAGATTGGCTTACTTCACTTGGCATGATATTCTCCAACTCCATTTACTTGCAAATGCCATAATTTTATTCTGTCTTATTGCTGAGTAATATTCCATTGTATATATATATACCACAGTTTCT
>CM053408.1:31356015-31374330 GCA_028644305.1 Xerus rutilus
TTATTTAATATGATCTTTGCTGTAGGCCTAGGACTTTCATTTTAAATGAAATCCATCGATGTGAGACATTTGAGAACAATATGAAGAATATTTCCTCCAATATTATTATTACTAATGTTTGATATATTTTTCCTCAAAATTATAATAAAATAAAATTAATTGTGTTAATCCTCTAAGTCTGTGGGAACATGTTACAGCAGTAATAGGAAATTAATCCACTAAGGGGATCTCACTACATTTCCAAGTCAAGGAAATTATCAAATTGTATACAATTGATTTTATTTTTACTATAAATCCAAACAGTAGGGATGATTTTAATTTCTTCTGCCAAGTTTTTGTTTGCTTATGTTTATTTCCTATTATGTTACATGATTTTATATTTGATGCATTAGAATTACGTATTTTGTCTTTTAGTTTGTAGTCTTCATGTCTTTATTCTCAGCTAGCAAATTGTCCAAATGTTCTTTGAGATCATTTTTTTTAAAAAAATTCCTGTTAGGAAAAAAAAACTAGGAATAATTGATACACATTCATATTGTAGTATCATTTTAAATGATTCCCAGAAAGCTACAGTTTCTTAAATATGAGAATGTTCTGTCAAGGCATCACAGATGACAATCTACCAAACATTTTGCTACAGCATAGCAAAGACTGAAAATTCCTGACTTTGAGTCCTTTCTTTTATCTCTCATTATCTGGTTACTATATCATTATTACATATTTTAGATTTTTATTATGAAAACAATGTACATGTAACTGATTTCTGATTTCTTCTTTAGCCTAAATGCTAAGTGCTCAAAGCAAAAAAAACCCAACCAACCAAACAAACAAAAAAGCCAAATGCTTAGAGATTAAGAATATAGTTGCTGGGGCTGGGATTGTGGCTCAGCGGTAGAGCGCTTGCCTCGCATGCGTGAGGCCCTGGGTTCGATCCTCAGCACCACATACAAAGCAATAAAATAAAGACATTGTGTCCATCTACAACTAAAAAAAAAATATTTAAAAAAAAAAAAAGAATATAGTTGCTTAAATTAAAATAATACTAATAAAGGAAACATTATGGAAATGAATGAATTACATTGTTTAGAAACTTTTGTGAGAAATAGAAAATCCAGTGGTCCATTTTCAGAATATAGACTTAATTGGATCCAATTGTAGCCATTTTAATTATAGCCCTTCCTTTTACCCGTCCCCCAATACTAAAATTAGTCAATGGTGGAAATTGTACCCCCAAGCTCCTCCAAACAGGGTGAACGACAGCATTAGGGATATAAGCAGGCAGACTGACCACACAGGTTTGTTTGCTGGCCAGGTTCTGATAGTACATCCTTTTGTCTGGCAGGAGTAAAAGTTTGCCTTGCCCACCTACTTCTGAGACCATGTTTGATTTCTTGCAGCACCTTGGTATTTCTAACAGATTTGGAGACCATAAAGCCAACAGAAAAATAGAAATAAAAGTATCAAAAAAAGAATAATAGACATAGAAGATAGACTGACAAGATAAAATATATATTTTAAAAGTTCTAGACTTCTATACCATAGAAAAGAGATGTCAGAAATTATCAAAATAATGATAATGATGGTGAGAAAAATAATGATAGAAAAGACCATCAGTCTTTAGATTTAAAATCGTCATAGTACTGGACTATATAAAAAGAGAAAAACACAGTATCTTCAAAATTTCTACAGTGAAAAAAAAAATCCAACGAAGTTTCCAAAAGTAAATATAGTAGTAATAATAACAATGGCAGTACAAACAAATAGTTTGATATCTTCTCCTTCTGCTCAGTAAAGTATTCAGTGGTCTATTTCCTTTTTAACTATTCAGGTAGGATCAATTTAAGGGGAAAAAAAGGAATAAATAGACTATTGCTATATCAGTTGTTAACAAAATATATATTTTGATTTTTAGCTATCTCCTACATTTACTTATCAACTTAGGAAGTAGAAGAATGATTAATTGATAAACTTTGTATCCTGAAAGTGAATCCTGGCCCCATCACATATTGGCTCTAATTTTCTGAAACTCATTTAACTCATTTGGCATTAATTTGCTCATCTAATAAAGATAAATAATAATGATATTGTTATGGTTTGGATAGGAGGTGTCCCCCAAAAGCACTTGTGTTAATTCAGGAATGTTTAAATGTAAAATAATTGGATTATGAAAAGTGTAACCTAATCAGTTTATCCTAGTTTAAATGATTTGGGAGTAACTGTATACAGGTGGGGCATGGATGGAGGAAATAGGTCACTGGGGGCATGCCCTGGTTGGTTGTATCTTCCCTGTGGCCCTTTCCCCTTTCCTTCTCTCTACTTCTTGTCCATAAGGGGAGAAGCTTTTTGCTGCCCTGCCCTTTGGCCATGATGTCTTCCCTCACTTGGGCCCAGAGCAATGGAATCTACAGATTGAAAACTGGAACTATGAACCAAAGTAAAGTTTTCCTTCTCTAAATGTGTTTTTGTCAAAATGACAAAAGGTATTTTTGTCAAAATGACAAAAAGCTGACTAAAGTGGTATTGTATTTTGTATTAAATAAGATTAAGATTAATAAATAAATCTCTTAAAACAATATCTGTAATACTTTTTATTACATTTCCTAGGAGTTGAGGCTCATTTATTTACAAGGCTGTTATAATCATATTTATGCTAGTATCTTGCTAAACTGTAGGTTCCTTAGATGGAGGAAGGGCAAAGTCTGTGATATATAGTAGATCCCATGCTGTGATATGTAGTAGATCCAAGTACAGAATTAGAAGATTAGTGAAGTTTTCTCTTTGCAGTGTTTCTGTTGTGAGCAAGCTATGTCATTAACATAGACAAACATATTTGTGTCTTTCCACAATGTTGGAATTTGTTGAATAACAATAAATTCACTTTCATCAGAGGCAGGTCACTGAATACTTGTTAGTCATCTGGTAGTCATAAGCCAGACAAAAAGTTCTTTTATTACAATTTTAATTTCTAACATCTATAACACTAACCTAAAGTGTTAGTGACATACATATATACACACATATATATATATCTCATATATAAACATATATCTCATATATATATAAGCATATATATATGAGATATATATGTATAGTATTTAGTAGTTAGGTTTTACACAGAGTATTTAGGTTATATATATACAGTATTTAGGTTATATATATAATATTTACGTGTATATATATATATATCACTAACTTAAAGTGTTATATATATTTAAACTTAATACTAAATACTATGACTATATATGTGTATCTCATATATATATCACTAACACTTTATGTTCATGATATAGATATATAACCTAAAGCTATATATATAATATATATACTATGAATATATACATATATATAGTATTTATAAATACTAAATTTTACATCCATATACATATATATGATATGTATATATATATATATATACACATACATATATAGTATACAAAACCTAAATACCAGGAAAGGGTTAGGGAAGCCACAAGGGTTCAGAAGGCTAAACTGAGAGCAAAGTTGCAGAGTAGAAAGAGGGATGCAAAGAGTCATTGTATGTAGTGGTTAGATAAAGGAAGAACTGTTCATGGTACAGAGATGTCAAAATGCAGGAGCATATTCTAGGCCAAGATCTGAAGACATGATAGTTTGTCATGCTTGGAGTGGGCTATGGGTGGCTTTTACAGGCAAGAGAAATCATGCTTTGGTAAAGTCTAAAGGCAAAGATTCAGAGACACATAGCTGTGGTAATTTTCCAGGATAAAGTTCATGAGGAGTGATCAAGTGAGAAAGTCAGGTGCTTCAATGTCCAGTCTCAAGGTTCCCTTAATTTTGTTGGCCTCAAGTGAAGGTGTTGCTTTGAAATCAATAAGCCAGTAAACCTGGTCTTTCTGATATTAGTTTGATACGTTCATGCATCCTTGTGCATTATAGTCAGCTTCTTCACTGTTGTAACTGAAAGACCCAACAAGAACAATTAGAGAAGGAAAAGTTTCAGAGGTCTAAGTCCATAAATAGCTGGCTCCATTCCTCTTGGCTCATGGTAAGGCTGAACATCATGGAGAAGGGTGTGGTGGAAGAAAGCAGCTCAGGACATAACACCAAGAAGCAGAGAGATATAAAGCTCCTATCAAGAACAAAATATAAACCCCAAAGCCATGCTCCCAATGTCCCACCTCCTTTAGCCACATCCTACCTGCCTACAGTCACTACTAAGTTAATTCCTATGAGGGGATGAATACATTGATTAGGTTAAGACTCATAACCCAATCACTTCACCTCTAAACTTTCTTGCATTGTTTCACATAAGAGCTTTTGGGGGACTCTTAATCTAAATCATAACACTGTGCTTCTGATTAATTTGATAAGTTTACAGGTGGTCATTTTTTTTTTGGTACTATTTATTTATTTATCAGTTTGTGCCTTATGGTTGTTCTAGGCAGATGGTGGTTGTTTACTTGTGCAAACAAGGTGTAGAGTCATTCCGGAGTAGGTCATGGCAAACTAACTGCTTTACAAAATGGAGTAACATAGATTTAGGTGCAACCTGAAAAATGCTGTTCTATACATCATAGAATAACTCGAATCAGAGTATAGCCTGCTATCTGCATTTTCTTTTTTCCTATTTTATAAAAAAAAAGAAGTAATTATTTCTCTAAAGATGAATAAACAAATGGAGGGGTGAATTGAAATGTAGGAAACAGTAAAAATTCTTTCTAAATGGAACTGGGAAAATGGGGAAAAGACAGTTGTCTGGCACTGTAGTAGGGACAGACAAGGCAGAAACCAAAGACAGCAGGAAGCTGTTATATTTGACTGCAGTTGTTTCAGAGTATAAGGCTTTTGCTGTAATCAATTAATCTCCCTGAACCTCCAGTTCAGGCAGTTTCAGAACTTTACACCCAGCATGTAAGGGGAGGGCCTCAAAAGTTCACAGTCTGCAGAATTTAACACAAAGGCAGCTTTTTCTTTCACTGTTCTGGGCAAGTTAACCCTTCAAGGACAGCCCCTGAGAAAGGGAAATCTTCTCCCCTTTTTTTTCTCCACCTGGCAGCTGTTACCATGGAGCCCAATTAGTAACATCTTTTATCTTTGAAAAGTAAACATCTTTGTGAAGCTCTGGCCCAAGGCCAGAGACTTTGTTAAAGGATCTGTCTTTCCTACCACAATTTGCATTTGCAAATACACTTCTATAAAATATTATATTGTTACTTATACTAGATAGTCCATAAATGTTTGTGAGAAAACTACTAAAGGGGAGAATAGCACCTGGAGTGCCAATTTCTTCCAGTCTGGTGGCCAAGTAAGATAGAGCAATAGGAAATAGAAAGTTTAACTACATTGAACTCTTCCGTAGAGACTCTTTTGCTGATAGCCCTAGGATCAATTATGGTTCAGATTTCTGGAGAAGCTTAATTAAAATTTTTTGTGGAGGAGAAGGTGCCACTACAGCACAGTAATCAAAAATTACTTTCTATCAAAGACTATTTTTACTGCTTTTCCACATTATGATTCACAGCATTTGTATGGGTCATTTCTTTTTGTTGTTGTTGCTGTCTTTGTTGGAATAAAACCAAATTTAGGCATCATATCTGCTATCCCCCTTATTGCTTCTACATTGTATGACATACTGCCACTTTATTATTTATCATCACTTATTAAGAATGAAATAATTGTCTTTTCTCATCCAGTTTATGCTAAAAATTCAGATGCCAAGAAGTATTCTGTGTTATTGAATGATTTCATGGCCAGAAATTGTTACCCTATTTTGATAATTCTTTGTTCAACTACTTCTCTACTGTCTCTGTTCTTTTCAATACAATGAGAATTAAGTATTGTTAGCCTCATTCTTCTTTTTATGGGTCAGAGGAAATTTCTTGCTACATGCAGTAGGATCTTAAAAATTACTAATGGAACATTGCCTCAATAGTTGATAGAGTGTTTAAATTAATTTTCACCATCAATAAACTTGAGTAGGAAACCATGTATGGTTTCCTTCCATAGGTAATATTTATAGAACATAACATTTTAAGAATTGTTTTTATTTGTTTTTACTCTTTTTCAGATTCAATTTCTAAGAGAAAGGGAAAGTACTGTGGCATGAAATTGACCAAATTATGTTATGTTCATGTACAAATATGGAAAAACAAATCCCATTATCATGTATAATGATAATGGACCAATAAAAAATTTAAAAAAAGAGAAAAAGCTGGAACTGAAGGTGTGGGGGAGGAAGTATACACAAAAATGTAGTATTTGCTGTATATAAAACATTGCCTGTATTGCATTCAATTTTTACATCAATTCCTTGTTTATCCAAATTTTATAAATAAATAAATTGAGATTTAGAAAGATTAAAAAAAAAAAGAAACTAGTAGGAAGTTGGATTGTTCAAATTATGATATGTGCATGTACAAATACAATACAATGAATCCCATTATTATATATAATCATAATACACCAATAATTTATAAAAATAAACTTAACATATTCCTAAAGTCGATTTGGATTGTCATGAATATTCACAAATTCTACAAAATCAGTTCAATATAGAAAAATGTGTAACTATAAGTTTCTTCATTTAACAGCATTTATTGGTTATCAGAATCAGAGTATAGTATAATGTTCCAAATTTAGATTGTGAAATCCAGTAAAGAAAGGATAATGAGGAAGAGGAAGAAGAACAGGAGGGTATGGGGGGGATCCTGAATCAAAATCAAATTCCATACATGTATGAGTTTGTCAGGATGAACCCAACTACTATGTATAACAATAAAACTCTAATTAAAAAAGGAAAGATTTTTAAAATGGGTAAAACATATGGAGAAAAGAAGGAAGAGATAACCAGAATTGATTTTTTTTTTTGTAGAAAAATTGCTTGATATCACATTTTTAAGCTCTGTAAATCTCAGCAAGTTAGACAGTTATTTTTTGTTTGGTTTGGTTTTAACTAATATAACATGTGGTACAGGAGAAGGGATTTTCTTCATGTTAGTTTAGTAGATTCAGAGCAGCCTGGTCTTGGTCTAACAGTATGTTAGAAGACATTGCCAGAGGACACTAGCTCTGCACTGGCACTGCCTACAGTAACAAGTGAATTATCATCTGGACAATCTGCTGGCCTTACCAGGCCTGGGAAGATGATGTCTACCAAAGAGAAGCAGAATCAAAACAAAAGGAAGGGTAAAAAGTGTTGCCTCTGCTTGCTCTGTCACGATCATAGAACCATAGCCCTGCAGATATCTAAAGGATCAGATAGGATGGATTGAACTTGAAAGGGTCCTCTGGATAGAGACACGTGAATTCTCTCAGTAACAGAAATCATGACACTACGTTTACACTCAGGCTGCTATGTACTAAAAAACTGAGTTCATTGTACAATATGTACTAATTATGTTAAAATTTGTGATAAATTTTTGGTCTTGCATTGATTCAAAAAGTAAAACATTTTATCAAAATAAAAGATTTATTTGGGCTGGGGTTATGGCACAGTGGTAGCGTGCTCACCTAGCACATGTGAGGCACTGGGTTCGATGCTCAGCACCACATAAAAATAAAATGAAGATATTCTGTCCACCTACAACTAAAAAATAAAAAAAAAATAAAAAGGTTTATTTATACTTGTCCATGTAGATGTTACATAAGAGTTATAGAACTGCACCTTGGTTAATTTTGTTTATCAGTGCTGAAGTTATTTGACAGAGCACATTTTTAAAATGTCCATCTATGGAACCTAGTTCCTTTTATCATGAGGTAGAAAGATTTGAGGAGAAATTAGACAATTCCAGATTTTATGAGTCTCTGAGTTGCAAAAGTGTTTTAAAAAACCAAGCTGTCCTTATGTTTGATGTATTTTCCTTTGGGGTTTTAGTAATAAACATAGATATATGGAGGGAAGAATTTTATATCAAGTTTTAATGAAAGGTTAATCGCTTCAGCATCAATAAGTAACTTACTAGGAAAGACATTCTAATTCATAACTGTAAGATTTGATATGTGTTTCCATTTATTAAAATGTAAGGAGAGAAACACCGAAAATAACCAAATAAAATATAGCTATTAACTGCTTCATGGTTCCTGATGTTAATAGATTCTTGTCAAAGTAGAAGGAGACTTAAGATGACCTTGGCTGAAGTTGACTAGTACTGAAATTCAATTAACTGCTGCATTAGGGTAGTAATGAATACACTTTACTGCAGGTTAGTAGCATTCAGAGGAGGTAAAAGCCCAAGGGTGCAAGGAGTTAAGTATGCCACAGAGAGAGCAGAAGAATAATAAAATGATATGTGAATAGCTTGAAATTCCATGTAGTAAATTTCTTCTAATATTATAATGATATAGACAAAAAGCCCTTCATTCTTTAAAGAAAAATAAAAGCAGTTAGTTGCTAGGTAAGTTGCTAATAGTTTCTCTATCAACATATAAGAAAGTAAGACCATTTCTGGCAGATTGTAAAAGTGGCCAAAATTATCCATGCTTTTTCATATCTATGCTCTTTGTCAATTGATTTTGTAAATCTTCTCTTTTTGTATTTTTTAAAGTGGACATCATGTTTCTTGCTTCTTGAGTCTGAACTTTATTGGTTTATTGTCTGAAGTGATGTTGTATTACTTCCCACCTTTAAACTGTAAAAGACTTTGTCCTTGAATGTCCCTTTGCTTCCTTGGTTTGTTGCAATCTCCATAAGAATTACAAAAGTCCAGCCTGGAGACAAGAAACCAAATGAAGCAGTCAGTCTACTGATATAACTGAGCCACTGCCCAGTATATATAAAAGAATCATAGGAGCTCAGCAAAGGCAAACCTCATCAGACGACTCTCCTTTCAGTTGACTATAGAGGGCACATATACAAGGCCTTCTAGATCTATCAAGCCCACACTGACTGAGTGACTCATGAGCTAATTAAATGCCTATTGTTTTAAAATACTACTTTTTCAGTGATGTGTTACATAGCAACAGATAATTGATGTTACTGATTATGTTATTTTGGAAAAATGTAACAAGGATTTCTTTGTAAATGCTTTGTGTTTTGTTGGCTTGTTACCACTTGTAAATACACCTTCTAGTACTATAAGTATGTATTCTTCTTACTAGATTTCTAAATTTGTACATTAACTTTTGGTAGAGAGTATGACTGACCCACGTAATATACATAGTTGGTAGTTAACCAGGGTAAATACAGTCAGGAAACCAAACCTCCAAATTAAAATTTAACATATTGTAGGAAAGAAAAACTAAGTTGAGACATTTAATTTATTAATCCTCCTGTTACCTAAAATGAGAACATGAAATCTCCTTTTGTACCTCACTTTTCTTCACAAACTGGATTTACATGCAACTGAAACTTGAGATTGTAGCAATCCCTGAGCTTTCAAAATATGCCTTTTCTATTTCCACTGTGCCTTATATGTCAGACCTTATTATCTCTAGTGTGAAGTATAGCAAAAACATGTTACAATGAGTTTTCTGAACTAAGCCTCTCTTTTTAAAAGCTAAGTTACACCAAGCAATGACTTTAAGCCTGAAATAAATTTAAAAGTTTTGTTTTTCATATATGATCTTTCAGAGAGCGTTTCACAGAATCTTGTTGATGCTCTTTCAAGACCTCACATCACTTCAGAATTGCTTCAGTCTGTCACTTCCCATTTACTGCCCATGGTTGCATCTTAGATAGAATGCACTATCCAACTATGCTTTGAAAGTTTTTGATTTTTTTTTTAATTTTAGGAAACATAAACTGTATAAATGCTTATATTTTCCCTTTTTTCAAGATGCTAAAGACTTCAAATTCAAATATTTATATGTTAATATATATGTTTCAAATATTTATACCTGAAAAGTTTACTTTTTTCTTGAAATAAGTGGAAGCTAAAAAAAAAAGGAGCAAATAAACTGTCAAAATAGAATGCATAAAATGATTTTTAAAATGTTGCACTTGGTTATAAATAACTATTTCAATTGAGAAAGGTAATGCTAGTTTTGTGGAAGAGTCACCAGGCCCTTGGAGGTATTGGGAAGGGTGAAAAGAATTGTATCGACTGTGATGATTGTGGAATATATTTCAAGTGCAGTATATGGAAGTAATAAACTTAGTCCCAGAGGCACTGAGAAAACAACAGTCTGACAAGAGCAGTTAGTGAGTGGTAAAAGGAAAAACTGAACATGGTTGAAGCATTTCAACGCAGTGTAACTAATGTCAGTGAGTATAGAGTCAGACTGCCTTGATTTGAATCCAAAAGACATTTACAAAATGTGTGCCCCTGGGTGATTTACTAAGATGTTTCTCTTTTCTCATTTGTAAATAAGTAATAGTTTTACCTTTTGCAGTTGTTATAAAGATTAAAGTTCACATTTTATTTTCTATAGTATTTATTTTCTAAAATATTTTATTTTCTAAAATTACTGCCTTGCTCACTTATTACTGCCATATTCACTTCCTTGTCTCAAGGTATTTGGATCCTATGTCCTAGAACATTCTTTCCACAGATCTCCTGGTCTATTCCTTCATTTCATTTATATTTGTTCTAACATCAAATCTTCACAGCATCTCAGCAACATCCCTAAATCTAAAATACAATCCTTGCTCATCATCATTGTCTTCTTATCTGTATTTGTTTCTTTATAGTATTTATCAACACCTGATATCATATTCTATGCCTACTCTTTCTTCTAATAGAATATAATAAGATAATGGAAGTAGGTATTATGCTTTATTGTTTTTGTTCACTACTTTAGATACCTCTAGCTAGCAAGTATGTGACTTGTAGTTATTTTTCATTGTTTTTTTTTCAGTACACATTGAGTGAATAAAATTATTTTTAAATACACACTTGTTTTAAAAGACCAATGACAAGATTTCTTTTGGATGAACAACCTGTACTTCTATATGGGAATACAGCACCTTAAAGAAAAATAAAATATCTTATTTAACATCTGTTTTAAGTAAAGGAGAAAACTATAGCTTGGTTATCACATTTTTATTTTTATTGTGTAATTCAGCTATTAAAAGAGATGTTTTAGGTAGCAGTTGATAGTTATTAATTCCTCATACAATTTTACTCTATAGAGTATTCTGGTTATATAAATGTCTTTTCTTTCACTTAGATAATGTTACATATTAGGTAATGTTGTGGTGATATCAGCCTACTCTTTATTTGATTACTATCTTTTGTGAATGGCTAATCAGTGGCTTCATTAAAATTTGAATAGAGTTTGTAATTTGGAACACAAAGCTTAGAAAATGGCTCCTTGTGATTTTAGACCTAAGAGAGAGGAATAGTAGCTAATGAAGGAGAGGCAAAAAAAGTCACCCTAAGCCTTCTTCCCTATCTATCCTATGTAATCATGCCTTCATCTTTTCAGGGGAAGGAAAACAAACATTTGTCCTCTGGGTACTGTGGAGAATGTGCAGCTGGAAAAGGGAAACTAAAATATAGAATAGTTTGCTCCTGGGAAAGAGGCAGGAGCACACTGTATCCAGAACATAGTCTGAGAGAGCCAGAAACACTTGATGAACCAGTGTCCCCAAGACCAAGGACACAGTACCTACCTACACCTGTGGCTGCATTAGTAAAACAAAGAATGGTTTTTCCATTGCCTGCATCCTCAGATTAAAAAGTATCAAGTGGAGAGCAAGAGTAGGGTGTTGGTAGGAGAAGGACAATAAGGAACAAGAATCTCAGAAAGGGACTTTTCTGAGTTACCACAAAAATGGAACACCTAAAGCTAAGAGTGCCACAACTAAAAATGTAAGGAGAAATATGCAAGGAAGTAGGAAATGGTTATAAAAAAGAAATAACTTTAAGGGGACTCATAAAAAGCATGGATGGAACTGAAGATCTTTATGTTATGCGAAATAAAGCAGACACAGAAAAACAAATACTACCTGCTGCCACTCATGTGTGGAATCTGAAAAGATTGATTTAAGAAATTGAGATTAGCATGGTGGTTACTAAAGGCAGAGTAGAGGGAAGGATGGAAAAATATTGATCAACAGGAACTAAGTTTTAGAGGAACAGGAGTAAAAGTCCTGGTGTGATATTGTACACAGGGTGTCTACAGAAAACATTAATATATTTATTATACATCTCAAAAACCTAGAAAAAAGGATTTTAAGATATTCTACCACAAAGAAATGATAAGCCTTTGAGTAGATAGGTACATTTTTACCTAAACATTACAGAATATATACAGGTATTGAAATATTTCATGAGATCCCATTAATAGGTACAATTTTTATATTTTATGAATGAATTTAAAATCAACTGAATGAAAAAAGCAATAGTGTCTTTAACAAAATAAATGCCAAATGTAAATACACACACTAGTAATAGATACAAATTGAAAAATGAACAAAGCCTTTTGATTTTTACATGAAGAAAATATGTTTTGGGAATTGGAATATGTCATGACTCTGAGGGTAAGCCTTTTGCACTTGCCTCATCCATCAGAACAGCTTTGGTGATTTTAGCTTAGTGTATATACACAGCATGTGAAAAATTCTCTCTTCTACTTCCAAGGACTGACATTTGAGCTATTGTAAGGAACAGGAAGCATCAATATACACAGCGTGTAATGTTGACCTATGGTGAAGCAATTGTCATTGACTTCAGCATCAATTAAGGGGAAGAGTTTAATTAAAGGGAAGAAATGGCAAATTAAGTTCATCTTCCGTTTGACCACTGCAATAACTTTGTGACTGTCACTTGGTGCACAGTCACTTTACAGTCCCATGCCTTCAAGTCTCCTTGGTTTTTCAGATTTGGGTAGTGGATATATGTACTTAAAACAAACACTTGCAATGGACAAAGAAAAATATAACTCATCAAAAGACCTACAGATATTAAACGAGTATCAAACAAGTGTCTAACTGACAAGTTAAATTTTATTTCATTGAATGTCGATGGTGCAGTTTTCACTTATATTTTGATGTTATATAATTTTAACATTCTTAAGAGTTACCACTACATATTTTTATTAAATACTAATAAGAACCATCCAACTCTTGGAATTATAGTTTATATTGTGTTTTATTTGTTTAACTATTTTATACAAATAAAATTTATTATTGTATTAGTCTTCCCTCTCTGTGACTTAAAAGAAGGAAATTTTTATTTGGCTCATGGTGTCATAGGTTTCAGTCCATGGTTTCTTGATCTCAATCCTTTGGGTCTGCGGTGAGGTAGATCATATGGCAAAGCACAAGGTAGAGCAAAGCTGCTCACTTGGTGGTTCAAGGAAGCAAAGATATTAAGAGGGATCAGAGACTCCTTCAGGAGCACACCCCAGGGATCAAACTTTCTTCTACTAGGTCCCACTTCTTAAAAGTCCAGTCAAAACTCCTAATGATGCAACAGGCTGGCAATACATGTGCCTTTCGGAGATATTTCAATGGCAAACTATAACACTTATTAATTTTTATTTGCCACTATAATATATCTAATTTTGTAAATGATAACATTATTTAAATTTGAAATACAATAAAAATAAATATTGTATATGAAATAAGAATCTTTAGTAATTTTAGCAAGTAATGTCCTCTTTCCATTACAATACAAATATTTCAAAACTAACATTTATGCTTATTTTAGAAAAAATGTTCATGCTTTCATTTTCCTTCTCAGAACATCTGATAATAGAAAGTGCAAAACAATTAAATAAAAACTAAAAATATATCCCTCTAAAGTTCACAGGGATTTTTCTGCCTGTAAATGAAGCATATATAGCACAAGAAAAAAGCTTTCTTCCTGTCTCATTTTTCTTTTAACTGAAACAGGAATTGTTGAAGGTTAAAGAGACTTAATTCAAATCCATTATTCACATTTTATATGAGAATGATTATCCATATTATGATTTAATAAGCTAATTAACTTATATTGCACTCAGAAATTGCCATGGACCATATGCAACCTAATACCTATGTAAGAGTAGAAATGGCAGGTTATGGCTAGGGAGGCTATGTAGCCCAGCATCCAAGCCACAGCACTTCTGGGCCTGCAAGGTTGTGACAGAGGGAATAACCAGATGTGAAACTAGAACAACATGCATAAAACAGTATTTTCTCCAGCAACCTGGAGCTTAGGGTCCCTCTAGTTATGCATCTGCTTTCTTATCTCAGATGTATGACTATAAAGTCTATTTGCTCTGCCTTAGTCACAGACTTTCAGTACCTCACCTGGTAGTTTAGAATCAAAGATAATGAATGCAGTTCTAGAGGCTGAAGGAAAATGGTAGTGGGTTTTGAATAAAAGTTATAAAGGACTAACAATAGGAGTAAGAGACTCTGAATAAGGCTCTCTTTATAGACTTGACTGCCCTGGCGTCTGTGATGAAAAATCTGAGAGAGGGAATGAGGCACTAGCAATTTACCTTACTGTACTGTAGATTTTGAAGATTGATGGCATTTTGTCCCTCTTGTATAGCACGTTGGATACATGAAAAGAGTATATGGTCTGCCTTAATGCTTGAAGTTTGAATCTGATTTATAAGCTGCATAGGGCTTTCCATCAAAATAACAGAAAAGGTTTTAGTGTTGCTTCAAATAGCATTCTTACTTTTGTCTAAGAATGAAATGTGATTTAAAGTGTATCACCTTCTTGATGGGGAACTCAAACCCCTCCCTGCTGCTTATTTTACAACTTATTTCAAGTAAGTCCCTCAATTTGGCTTGTGGCAAGTATGATTTTTTCGATTTTGACAGATTTATTTTGATCCTGACAATAGCATCACAAAATAATGGCTCTGTTCTAAAAAGGAAGGTACTTATTTTTGCCTTTGCCAACGTAACAGCTTATCAAGGGGGTAATGTTGCAAATACTAAAATGCCCACTGTTGCATACAGGCTGTAGCTTGCACCTAAGACTTCAGGTAGCATTTAAATAACTGAGTGAATTTAAAAAAATGTAAGAATAGTAATCTGATCAATTTTAGGTTAAATAAAGAAAGGCAACCTATAATTAAATAGAAACCTCTTAGAGTTGTCATGAATTTTCCATGAAGCAGCATTCCATGTAGTCCTTTAAAAAAATTGTTCTAATTAGTTATACTGACAGCAGAATTTTTTTGTTTATTGTACACAAATGGAGCACAACTTTTCATTTCTCTGATTGCACACGATGTAGAGTCGTACCATATGTGCATTCATACATATACCTAGGGTAATGGTGGCCATCTCATACCACCATCTTTCCTGCTCCCATGCCCCCTCCCTTTCCCTTCTTCCCCTTTACCAAAAGTTCCTCCATTCTTTCACACACCTCCACCACCGCCTCATTATGGATCAATCTTCACTTATCAGAGAGAGAACATTCAGCCTTCAGTCTTTTAGAATTGGCTTACTTCGCTTAGCATGGTATTCTCCAACTCCATTATTTACCTGCAAAGGCTATAATTTTATTTTCTTTTAATGCTGAGTAATATTCCATTGTGTGTATATACCATAGTTTCTTTATCCATTCATTTATTGAAGGACATCTAGGTTAGTTCCACAGTTCAGCTATTGTGAATTGAGCTGCTATGAACATTGATGAGGTTGCATCATTATAGTATGCTGATTTTAAGTCGTTTGGGTATAGGACTTATAGTGGGATAGCTGGGTCAAATGTCCATATAGTCTTGAATAAGTGCTTCTTTTGATATTTTTTCTAAAAAATAAATTCATTTTGAAAGAAAGAGAAATACAACAAACTTAAACTTAAAAATTTTACAGTAAATTTATTTTCTCAGCTTTTATAAAAGCAATTTTAATTGAGATACATTTTATGGGAGATTCCAAATATATTTGAGCAAAACTGTATGTAGGTTAGGAAGGTAAAAAATATAGGATGGTTAAATCTAACTTGGATATATAACTCTAATATCACTCAAATTTTATAAGCCAAAAAGAAAATTTGCAGAATATATAAAGATTTTGTATTTGCTTTACATTAATATGAAATTGTCTATTTATTTAATTATAACCCAGTATCTGGTAGACGGAATATTTATATAAGAGTGTAAAAAGTTGAACAGATGAAAGAATTCCATGAACATATATATTATTCTAAATATCTGAATACTAAACAATTTTAGAAAATTTATCCACATACATAACATCCAAAACATAAAACACTTACACACATATTTATTCAAACATGCACATTATCCCTAGCCTAAAAATGACAAAATATTGATGACTTAAATAAAAGAATCCACTAATAAATATAGAGGTACACCTTAGTATTTTAGATGACTATTTTAAAGATGTTAATTTCCTAAATTGATGTATATATTCAATAGAATCATAATAAAAATTTCAGATTGTTTTGCACAAAGTAGCAAGGCAGTTTGAAATTACATGAGAAAGGAAAAAAGGACCTAGGGTGTCCACTACAAACTTGAAGTTGAAAACTTTGTTTCATATATAATTGTAGTTTAGTATTTACCAAGAAGCTACAATAATCACAATAATGAACTAGTCATACAAAAACAAATTAACAGAGCAGAATAGAATATTTGGTGCAGTGACAAACCCAACATATATTTCAAAAGGAAAATAATAGCTTGTTCAATACTTGTGTTGAGTTAATCTACAAAGAAGACAGTTATATCTTGTCCTAAAACTCACATTAATACAATAAAGAATCATAGAATAAATGTGAATTAAAACTCAAAATTGTCTTCAGGAAAAGAAAAAAATCAACATGGGGTAGTCATGTTTTATTTAGAAAGACAGAAAGTACTAATACTAAAGGAAAATGCTTAGAAATAAAACTACAAACATTAAAATATATTTCTCTAGTAGAGATAATGGAGAAAATGTAAGAAAGAAATACATGGTAAGAATTTTTTTGCACTACATATATCAAGAAAATGACATACAAATATTTTATAGAACTGAATATTAGGAGAAAAAAGATTAGTTTTAAAAATTAGATAAAAAATTGAACTCTCACTATTCAAAGGAAGATATACACAAAGATAATAAGCATATAAAAAGTTTGAAAAGACAAATTAAAATTAAGAATGTTAAGCCGGGCGTGGTGGCTCACGCTTGTAATCCCAGCACTTAGGGAGGCTGAGACAGGAGAATCGCGAGTTCAAAGCCAGCCTCAGCAACGGCGAGGTGCTAAGAAACTCAGTGAGAGCCTGTCTCTACATAAAACACAAAATAGGGCTGGGGATGTGGCTCAGGGGGCGAGTGCCCGTGAGTTCAATCCCCTGTACCAAAAAAAAAAAAAAAATTAAGAATGTTAAATATTAATTATACACAAGAATGGCTACAATTCTAGGTACTGATAGATATAAACTGATAATATTTTATTGAAGAGTAAAATGTTAATTGGTACAACAGTTCTGGAAACCAAATATTCAAATATTCACTTATTGTAACTATATACTCAAACCACAACAGAGAAAATTGAATTGTTACATAACTAAAAAAGAAAAATCAGTGCATGTATCCACTAAAAAAAGTATGCAAAAACATTTATAGCTTTACAGATATTAATAAAATATTTATTAACAAAGAAATATAATAATGGTTTACCACATGATCCTATAATAGTGTTAAAAACAAACTGTAATATAAATAACACATGTAAATATCACAGATATTATATTTTAATAAAATAAAACAAAGTGTATTCATTTGAAGTTCTACCACATACACACACACAAATGATTAGAAATCAGATGATTGAGTACCTCTAAAGGGTCCCATTGCTTAGAAAGTGATACAAAGGAAATTTTGGCAGTTGTGGTAATTACCACATATTACCTGAGTAATAATTGTATACTTTTTTAAAAAAGTAATCAATCTCTATTTTAAATATTAGTAAACTTTAAGCCCTTTACTACTTGAAAATTGTATTTCAATAACATTTAATTGAAAATTGTGGAATGGAGGAAAAGAAATAACTAAAAGAAATTTCAAGGCCTCAATTTGCATGTATTAGAAAGAAATACTAAAAGTCATTAACCTAATCATAATTTTAATAAGATAAAAAAGAACACTTATCAAAAGAAGAGAAAATCTATTAGAAAGTGTCAGATAATTTAATAAAATATTGTTGAAATATACAGAAGCAATATTTATTTAGTTAGTTAGTTTTTATTTTTTATTAGTTTATTTAATTGCATTTCAAGTCATAGTACATACATAGAGCTCAGTTTTTCCATTTCTCTGGTTGCAAACCAGATAAAGTCACACATGTTTGTGTCTTCAAACATGTGCCAAGGGTAGTGATGATGATCTCAATCAACCATCTTTACTATACCCATTCCCCTTTCCCACCCTCCACCTCCCCCATGCCGCGTTTAGAGTTCCTCCATTTCTCTTATGTTTCCCGTTCCCAC
>CM053408.1:31374830-31403767 GCA_028644305.1 Xerus rutilus
AGGACTTTGGGATTTTGATTGGGATTGCATTGAATCTGTATAGTGCTTTGGGTAGTATGGCCATTTTAATGATATTGATTCTGGCTATCCAGGAACGTGGGAGGTCTTTCCATCTTCTAAGATCTTCTTCAATGTCTTTCTTTAGTGTCTTGTAATTTTCGTTGTAGAGGTCTTTCAATTCTCTTGTAAGATTGATTCCCAAGTATTTTATTTTTTTGGAGGCTATTGTGAATGGAGTAGTTTTTCTAATTTCTCTTTCAGAGGATTCGTTGCTGATGTATAGAACAGATGACATAATTCTATACTTAGAGGATCCAAAAAGTTCCACCAGAAAACTTCTAGAACTGATAAATGAATTCAGTAAAATTGCAAGATATAAAATAAATATACAGAAGCAATATTTAAAGAAAGCTAAATAACCTTATTTAAAACAAAATAAAATTTGATGAAGAATTGAGCATATTGATCAGGAATAAAAAAATAAATAATACATATTTAATGATGAGAGATATCATAATATTTCCTAAAAGCATTAAAAATAAGGTGAATATATTGTGAAGAAAATTACAGGAATAAATTGAAATATATGCATTAATCAATTACTCCTGGTAGACACAGCTACTTAAAACACTCTATGAAAAATAAAAACTTATGGATAGTTCTACAACTTTTAAAAGAAACAAATCTTTATTAGAAACCTTTCCATAAAGAAGGTTCAAGACTCAATTGTTTCACTGCTCAATTCAACCAAACACTCAAGGAAAAACTAATGCCAATCGTAATGCAACAGTTTTAAAGAATAAAGAGGAATTTTTCCCTGTGTGATTAGTCAAATCATGTTGACAAACTCTGACAAGATATTACCACAAATTAAAGGCCAATTGCTTCATTAATGTAATGAATTATGTCTGAAGAGAATATAAGGTAGATGATTCTTTTGAAATAGTGGGGACATATTTACAATATAATAAACTAATTGAGCTCATTCATGGATCACTATGTTCTTATAATAAAATGGATTTAGACAATACATCATATTTAAGAAACAAAGAAAAATCATAAACATTCAACATATCTGAAAGTAATTTAATAAATAAATAAAAATTTATTAATCTGATAATTAAAAAAAAATCTTACAACAAATATTGATGGTGATGTGTTGAAAGTATTTTCCTCAGGGATTGTAAGAGAGATAAAGGTGATCAATAATAATATCACAGTCATAAAAGATTTTATTATGCATATTACATCTGATAACAGAAAAATAAATCATATAAACTTGAAAAAGAGGAATTGCATTATCTGATACTAGAACATTTAAAATATTTATCAGTGAATTAAGACTACCAGAAATTAAATTTGTTAGGTTTCCTCATGTTTCTATATACAACCATTTATGAAACACTATTTTAATAGATAACATTAGAAATAAATTTAACCAAATATGTTTAAGATCTATCTCTATGTTAAAAATTACAAAATATTAGGGAATTTTTTAAAAATTTTCTTATAGAAACAAAGAAACATACCATGAATATATATTAGGAACTCAATTTTGTAAACATGAAATGTTTCTGTAACTGATCTCTGGACAGAATGTAGTCATATCCAAAATCTAAGCAGTTCTTATTTATTTATCTTTGATTGTGTTTGACAAGCTGATTCTAAAACATAAATGGGCAAAGGGTCAAATATATACAATGTAGTTTTACAGGTGAGGATTGCTATCCTATTTATCAAGACCTAACATAAAGCTGTATTTATTAAACACTGACTTTTCTTTGTAATACAAGACATACCAAAAGAAGAAAATGTAAACCCTAGAAACTGTTCTATACATACACGGAAAACTGATTTGTGATAAACATGAGGCTGGATAGCACTAAGAAAAAAACTGATTAAAAAAATGGACAATAAATCTAAACAGACAATTCTCAAAAGAAGTAATTAGCTACTTACATGTTACTTCATTAATTGATTTCTCTATATATATTTGCATAAATATAGACAATATATATAGGATACATATATGTATGTTTTACTTGTAAAACACTGTGCTTAATCACTAAGTCATATCATCAGCTCTTTTTATTATTTATTTTGATACAGGGTCTCACTAGGTTGTTTAGGGTCTAAGTTGCTGAAGCTGGCTTTTAATTTGTGATCCTCTTCTGAGTCTTCTGAGTCTTCTGAGTCACAGGAATTGCAGGCATTCACCTTTGTGCCTCATGATGTCAATATTTTTTAAAGTGAAATTTGACCCCTCAATCTCACTACTCTGGAATAATATATACCTATATGTGAAAGGCAAAATTATGAAGCTTCTAGAAGAACACATGGGATAATATATTTATAACTTTGAAGTAAATAATATTATTTTACTGGAAAAAATAAAAGAGAATATTAATAGATAAGACATTGGAAAAAAAGACAATATTGAAATTAAGTTTGGCTGGTCAAGATAAATTTCCAAAGGGAAGCTGTATAAATGGCCAACAGTTTTATGAAAAACTGCTCAGTATCACTGATCATCAGGGAAATTCAAATGCAAACCACAATGATATATCTATCACCTCACTTCAGTAAGAATGGCTACTGTGAAAGAACAATAAAAGGTAACAAGTGCTAGTGAGATGTGGAGAAAAGGGAAAGTTGGTTGGAAAGTAAATTGACACAGTCAATATGGAAAACAGTATAGAGGGTCCTCAAAAATTAAAAATATAACAACCATTTGAATCAGCAACCTCACTAATGGGAGTATATTTGAATTGCATGAAATGAAATGAATATGTTGAAGGGACACTGCTCTCTCATATTAATCATGGCATTATTCCCAATACAAATAAAAAGAGGCAACTTAACTGTCCATCAACTTATGAATGGATAAAGAAAATGTGAAACATACAAATACTATGTGACCATAAAAAAATGAAATTGTCTCATTTGCAACAAGATGGATGGAATTGGGGATGACTACATTAAATGAAATAAGCCACACGTAGAAAGACAAGTACCATATGATTTCACTCATACGTGGAATCTAAAAAAGTTGATTTTGCAGAAGTTGTGAGTAGAATAGAGGTTACCAGAAGATGAGGGGAGTACAAATAAATGAGTGATGGGGAAATCTTGATAAACTGGTACTAAGTGGCAGTTAGGTATGATATAGAATATCCAGGGTAATATCACACAGTAGGGTGATTAGTGATAACAATAATGAATTGTACATTTCAATAAGCTAGAAGAAAATATATTGAAAGTTTTCACTGGAAAGGAATGATATTTGAGTATATAGATATGTTTACCCTGATTTAAACATTACAAGATTTACACATGTATAAATATCCCTTTGGTATATACAATTTTTATGTTTTTATATATCAGTCAAAAATTAATTTGATTTAAAAATGAAATATCACAATATGCCCATTAAAATGGTGAAGATTACTAGAGAATGAAATTGACCAACTTAATTGTGTGTGTGTATGAATATGTAACAATGAATCCCACTATTTTCTATAACTTTGTAACAATAAAATTATTTAGGAAAAGAAAGATAAAGATTAAACATTGTGAAAATATCATGTGATGGAAAAAAATGTGGAGCAAATTAAATTTTCTACACTGTTAGAAATATAAACTGGTATATATAATATGTAATATTTAATCCATTTAAATTCCAGTTGGTAATATCCATTACAGTTGGAACCTAGTAAATTTAATTCAACAATTCCAACTCCATGTTTACATCCAAAATAAATATAATAATTTGTGTACCAAAAGACATATAGAAGAATTTTTAAAACATTAATTTATCATAACATATAAAACTAGAAATATCTCATGTTTCTAGCAAAAGAAGAATTGATAAAGCAATGGCAATATTTGCATACTTTTTAATACAAGCAGTGATGAAAATGAATGCACTATAGCTTCATGCATATATATAGATCACAATTATAATTGTGAGTAAAAGAACAAATCAGATCCAAAAGCTGAATTTGGGTATACTAATATATATAAAGTATTATTAATGCATACTTAAATTTATATGAAACAAAAAAACCCCAAACTATAGTGTGGCATATCATAAGAGAATTAATGTTTGGCAAAAGATGAGAAGAATATGTTAACGAATGGGCAATTGAGAGTCTTACAGGTGATGAGACTGTTTTCTGTCATAATCTGCATGTTGATTGCTTAGATATTTGCTCTGTGATAATCTGTGCTTTATATGTATGATTTTTTTGGTATTTATTGTGTTTTGTATTTCTGAAGTATTATAAACCTGGTGGTACACCCAAAACACCCAAAAGTTACAAAGTTTCAATATCAGCTAAGCCAATTTTAGACATTTATTCATGTAGCAGAACAGATTTCAGACTTCTAGTGATTAAGAACTTGAATAAATTTCAAAAGTATTATCAAAATAGAGGTACAAGTAAAGTTGTACAACATGGAAATAATTTAATAATCTTTTATTCATAATTACTCCATATATCTCTATATGAATTTGGGTAATAAATCAAATTTTCTTATCATTTAAAAAAATTTATTATGCCAAATATGATATACATCAGCAGATTTAATAAAATTTTGGAAGATGAGATTTAGAATGATTACAAAAAATAATTTAAAGAAAATATGCCAATATTTTATCATTTTATCAAGAAAGTTGGCAGAAAGGAAAACTTTTGTTCACTCTTAAATGACAATTGTTCTTAAGTTTTATTAGTGATAAAGAAGAAAAGCTAGTGTGAAAGTCATTGAGCTTATGTGTGAGTATGCATCTGTGAATTGTAATGTAGTTTTATTTTATGAGAATAATATTCAGTCTCTTTCTATGCAAAAGAAAAAAATCCAAAATATAATAATTCATTTCTTACTCCTTAAATTTGCAAACATCAAGCTAGACAAAACTCTACCCTTTATTTTCCCACATATATAATTTCACCTTTTCACAATTTGTGGTTAATACTCTGGAGATTAATTGCATGGAGTTATGTAAATCTTCAGGCTACATATTGTTCATTTTTGAAGATTCAATTTAATATTTCATATTGAGATAATTATACATTATGTACTTATTTTCTTCTGTGAACTCTATATCAGTTTTAATGTTAATATAAATTAAAATTTAAATGTCTGCTTGCTTAATATATCATGCTTAATATGACAATGAAAATACAATAATATGAAGGTGTATTTTAAACTGGCAAAACTAAGTTGTATCTATATAAGAATAAAATTTGGACAGATTTAATTTTTGACCTGTCCACTCAAATAATTGGCCTGTTTCTTTTAAAATTTATTATTTATTTGACTGAATTCAACAAATGTATTTTTGTAGTTATAACTCAAAAAAGACTGAGGATGAATCTGGTAGTTCACAGCAACAATTTAAAGACTCATCATATTCTGGCTGGTAAAATTAACATGTTTTTCATCTGAAAATGAAGATTATTTTACCCTAATAAACTTTTTGAGACTTAAGTTATCAAATGCAATATTTTATAGAAAATATCTTAACATTTTATAAATTATCATGTTAATTATTATAATGATATTAGAAGAATCCTAATTTTAAAGAGTCAATTGTAAGGCTATATTAAGATATAAACACCTAGACCACAAAGGGTCATTTTTGGAACATCTTATTTCCATTATCCATTTATTATTAGTTGTCATTCATTATAATGATTGAATATCTTCATGAGCATAATAAAATGAGTTACTTAAATAGTCTTTGCTTACATATTAACATAGGCAGCTGTTTCCAACAAGACTTCTGAGGTGAAACTGTGATGTTATGGAGAAAATAGCTACTTCGTCATATGATTTAAAGTATTTCTTTTGTAGTAGTTGAATGGACAGTGTCTTAACTAATAAAGTATGTACTTCTTTTCAGGACTATACAGAACTTTGCTAAAACTTGTGAAAATATCATCAAGGAATAAGTTCTAGTGGGGGCCTCAGCTCAATAATCAGCGAAAAAGTAAAGTATTATAACACACTTAGGGGCATAGTTCACAGCTATCATAAGATGGAGACTTATACAGACACAGGCTGGAAATTTACCTTTAATTTTTGTTAGCTAATCTCTGCCTCATTTTTTTCATTAAAATTAGAAATATCCTACTCTAATGTGATTGTTCTGATTGTTAAAAATGTATTAATAAAAACTAGCATGTAAAAGAGAACGTGTGAAGGAGATCCTAGACAAGATTCAAAAATAAGAGAAAAAGGGTAAAATACTTTTATTGATGCATTTGTTTATAGGTTCAATTCTCACAACGTAAACTTAAATAGAACACATAGAAAATTTATTCATTCAACTGATAGTATCACAAAATTTATCTGAATACTATTTGTAATTTCAGTTCACCTTCAGTGTAAACTATTCTGTCTTATTCAGCCAGTCTTAACTCATACTTCTGTTTGATTCCATGTGAACTATTTCTCTTCCCTATTCCCTATTCTAAACTTGTGTTTCTTTTGTGTTTAACCAAAATCAGTAATTTACAAATCCTGGGCATCTTTCTGCAAGAACTGCCTAGTTAATAATACACCACTTTTATCTTTTTTCTCAGTTGCATTGTTATTATGGATCAACTCTCTAAACTTTTATATTGCACAATATCTATATGTGTTTAAGATTCTTTCCCTGTTTTCTTTGCCAGGCATAATTCTAACAGTTTATGATTCTTCACTAAAAAAATAACTCTATATTCCCTCTCTCTAATAAAACCGACCAACTATAAAATATACTAAATTTTTTTCCATCTTAAATATGCATGTATCTGTATATTTATATATACATTTAAACAAATAAACACAGAAATATATTTATATCAATCTAAATATAGACATCTTGATATTTATCAAGAATTGGTTCCAGGACCCCTAACGAGAACAACATCTGAGGATGCTGATGTCTCTTACATATGTGAGGTAGTATTTGCATATATCCTTCACACAACCTCCTATATGTTTTAAATGACCTTTAGTTTACAATACAAAATGCAACATAAATGCAAAGTAAATACTTATTATACTGATTAGGGAATCATGATGAGTTCAGTCTGCACATGTTCATTACTGATGCAAATTTTCCTGATTATTTTTGATTCCCAGTTATGTGAATCTATGGATGAGGAACCTGCAGATAAAAAGGACTGACTCTATCTCTACATATGTATGTGTACATACCCACACATACAGTTCTAAATACAAATTTATCCCTGTATCGTCTATCTCTCATTTATTTATGTATCATGCCTGTGTCAGTTAGCGTAGGCTAGGTTATAAAGTGTTAAAAAGAATGTAAAAATCTCAATCCATGACTTAACACAATAGAGACATATTTTTGCACACAAGGCTTAGAGTCAGAAGTAAATGCTCATTGAATTCCTTTAAAGTGTTGGAGAAAAAACCCTGATGTTTCTTAGTTGTTGTGCCAGGGCAACAGAGACCTCTGAAGGATATCAAACTAGCAATAATAGCCCAGAAATGAAGTTCTAATTCTGGCCCAGAAATGGAGCTCATATCATATTATACATATCATTTCTTGGGTACTACTCAAAGTTAAAGTATCTAGCAAATTTATCCATGTACACAGAAAGCCAAGTTAAACATATTTGATGAACACATTAATTTCAATAACAATTCACCTTTTTATCATCGAAGACAGTGTATACCCACTTTGTCCCCAAATTTTAAAAAATCAAAGATGCAGTCCAATAACAGCATCATGTCATAAAATTTAAAGTTTGAAAACTCCGGAGTGTGTGCAGTTATCTTTTCATTAGCCCCAGAAGGCATTCCTTAGACTAGAAACCTACGGGAAAAAAAAGCATGATTTTGCTTCATCTTCCTATATTCAATCACATATTCAATTTGTATGGGTGGAACAGAGATAACATAATTACAATAAATACCTGCATTTGGATAAGTGTAAAAAGAAGAAAGAAATTCTGGTTTATAGCAATCCTGGAACTCTGAAATGTCTGTGAGCACTGAATGAGGATACAAGCAGGGCACTTGCATTTCTAAGGCCTTCTCCCTGGGAGTACCACCTTGTTCTACAAAGATACTAATTGTGACTTCCCGGAGGTTCTTCATTTCTCATTATCCTTTTTTGCTCTAAACAAAAGGAACTTCACAAAATATCTATTTTGTTAGTTCTGAGGAATAGTTTTTAGCCTCTCTGGTACACATATACATCTGAGGACACAAGTTTTATTTTCAGTCTTTAATCATAACATTTTCTTTCAGATACTTTGAAAAATATAGTCCTTTCAAAAATAGAACGAGATTTTTGTCTATTAAATTTAGGTTGTCTTCAAGAGTGAAAAGCCCAACCTATGGGCTGGGAGTGTAGCTCAGTGGTAGAATGCTTGCCTAGCATGTGTGAGTCTCTGGGTTTGATCTGCAGCACTGACAGAAAAACAAAAGCACAAAAAGCCTAACTTGTCCCTGGTCACATTATCAATAAGAAAAGCCAGATTCAAACCTGAACTTTAGTCCCAGTCAGGGTCTTTGATCCTAATCATAACACTGAGTCTTGGGTTTTTACCTCTTAACTTTCCCAAATATAATCATTTTAAAGAGTAATTATTCACTCGTGATCATATTTATATAACTTAAAACACTTTGTATATATTAAATCCCCATTACTTTAGTAATGAAAGTGCCTAGTTTATTGTATAAAGTTTCTTCAACTCAAATTTGTCAAACATACAGCATTCCAAACTCATGTTACTTATTTGTCACAATGACAAAATGCCTGTCATTAATATATTTTACAATTGCTATGATCACCTTTAAATAAGTCAGCATCCTTGACACACGTTTTGTAAAAAATTTAAAATATGTAGCCAGTAACATTATCTTGGCTTTGTGTTTTAGCAGCACTTCATATTGTGGTTATTTTTAATTTTTTTAAATTTTATTTATTTATTTACTTTTTTTGGTACCGGGGATTGATCTCGGGGCACTCTACCACTGAGCCACATCCCCAGCCCTATTTTGTGTTTTATGTAGAGACAGGGTCTCACTGAGTTGTTTAGTGCCTCACTGTTGCTGAGGCTGGCTTGAACTCCGGATTCTACTGTCTCAGGCTCCCAAAGCGCTGGGATTACAGGCATGCGCCACCACGCCCCGCTGTGGTTATTTTTAAATCTTAATGTTGTCAAGTTCTTTTTTAGTTCTTTTTAGTTGTTCAAACTCAGTTCTTACTACTTTCTCCATCCCACTCTCATTTCTTCAAAATAGAACTTATTATTTTGTAAGATATTTCTCTTGTTATATTGTCCATATTGTTTTATGACAATTCATAGAAAAGACTTCTGGTTTAAAAAGTGCTTTATATCTTGATCCTGTTCCTTACCAAAGGATAATCACCCTTCAGAGGTGAGAATGGTCTGTGGACCTGACAGGATTTGCCATGACATCACTGAAGCAACTGCTGAAAACGAATAGGAATGAAATTATGTCATAGCACGGTCATAAATGAAAAATTATCCACTTCTCATTATTTAAGCAGCTACAAAATTATCTACAATAAGCTATAATCATGTGGATGTAAAATGCATAGCTTGTCTTAAAAATAATACTTGCTTGTAGGTATATGAATTGAAACTATGGTAGAGGAAAGCAGCACTGAATAAAGACAATGAAAAGCAATATTTTCTTTTCCCTTCCAATACTCATATTATATTTTTATATATTATAAGAATACTTGTGTATGATTATATCATATAACTTAAAATTATACAATTTATCATTACATATATTACAAGCTTATATAATTTTGTCAACTATAACAACTGGAAAAAATTCTTATGAGATAGAATTAAAATGTTATCATCATCAACAGCATACCACAAAAGCATTTACTGAGTGCTTTCTATGTGAGAGAAAGGCATTGTATTTTGTTTGCTTTGTTTTTAAATTTGGCCTTGACCCTATAGGGTATGCCTTTTTATTTATTTATTTATTTATTTATTTCCTGAATGAGAAACCTGAGGCCTACGAAAATGACACAAGTTGTTCTAGGAAATACAATTAACAAATTTATTTTGAAAAGGAGATATATTTGGAATGATTATGATTAGTATGCTATTCTTTAAATATGATGAATTTAAAATCCTTTGTATGTTGTAAAATTTGGCAAAACAAATCATTATGAATCTGAATAGTATGTTCCTAAAGAAACTTCAATTTGATACCAATTTATATTTAGATTACTTTGTCTTTTTTTTCTTTGTTTCTTTTATTGGTGAGAATTACATTTAATTCTTTTAATGTGAAAATCTTAACTAAATGAAAGCTGAGAAAATTAAAACTACATTAATAAAATAAAAACTGAAAAATTTATAAAGAAGTAGAGCAATTTTCGTTAATGCAACAATAGTAACACGGGAAATTGCCAAAGATTTAAAAGGTGAAATGACTTAATATTAATATAACTAAAAATGTCTGCTGAATGTAGTCATTACCAAATTTAAAACAGTAACTTAAAATGTGCAAATGGACTTCAGAAATTCTATCACTAGAGTCAAATAGAATCTTACATTTCTATCTAATATCCATTCTTTAGTACATATAATAATGTTGGAATATGTTTAAATTAAGCCTAAAATAAGGAAGAAAATATAATTCTGGTGTAATCAAGAAAAGCAAAAAACAAAATATGTAAACAACAGACAAATCTCACTTTTGGAGCATTCTGCAAAATACCTAACTAGTAGTTTCAAAGTTGCTACAGTCATTAGAGGAAAGGAAAGTCTGAGAAAATGACACAGCAAAGAGGAGCATAAGGAGATATGACAACTAAATGTAATATAGAAGGCTCAATGAATTCCTAGAACTGAAAAAAAATTCATTAAACAAAAACTAAGAATAGTTCAATACTTCATAATTTTTAGTAAATAATAACATATAAATACTGTCTCAATAATTGTAACAAATGTACTGTATTAATGCAAGAATTTCACTGTGTGAATATGGTATCTATATAAACATCTAAAGAGAAAAAAAGCTCATAATAAGAGAAACTGGGTGTAGGGTATATGAGAACCCTTGGTACTATTGGGGGAGATTTAGAACTGTGTAGGCATCAGAGCAAGATGGAAAAGGAGGAAGGCAGAGGCAGGTCCAGACAGATTATAAAGTGTCCCCCATTTAAGGTCAGCTTCCTAGGTGATAAAAGTGCTAGTCCATGGGGGACCCAATCAGGTACATATGGATGCAAGCAAAGGTTTCAACAGAAAGACTAAAATAGACACGTGGACAGGGCAGTGGAGGGAATAAGCGATAATGTGGACAGGGGAGGAGATAGAAAAAGAAGAAAGGCCCAAGCTTATGAAAAGAACAAACCAGTACTTTCCTGTCAGACTCTGAGCAGGGCCGGTTCAATCTGTTACTTTGTTACTTTTGCCATAGGAGTGAGCCTGCTGCTGGCTTCCTCTCTTTGTGTCCTATTCTCTAATTCTTTGCTGAGAAAACACAATAAATCTGAGACCCCTAGATGGTAACACCTTCATAGTTTTTTCACAAACCTGTTTCAGTCAAGTTTTTCACTGCTCTGACCGAAAGACATGATAGGAACAATTTTAGAGGAGGAACATTTTATTTGGTACTCATGGTTTCAGAGGTCCTAGTCCATAAATGGCTGACTGGTTGCTCTGGGGCAGAGGTAAGGAAGAACACCATAGGGAAAGAAGTGGAGGAGGAAACTAGTTCAGGACATGGCACTCAAGAAGCAGAGAGAGCAGTTTTCACTCACCAGGGACAAATGACAAACCTCAATGCGCGCACCTAGTGGCCTCCCTCCTCCATCAACACACTACCTTCCTGTAGTTATTGTCCAGTTAATCCATTTAAGTGGATCAATGCACTGATTAGGTTAAGGGTCTCATAACAAAATAATTTCAACTTTAAACTTTCTTGCTTTGTCCCACCTGAGTTTAGGGGAGACAACTCATATCGAAACCATTACCAAATCTAAAATTATTCTAAAATTCAGTTTATTGTAAAAAATTCCCTGCACTTCACCTGTTCTGTAAGTTGTAGATCTTTCTTAATCTTTATGATTTTTTTCTTTCCCATATGTCATATAAATGGAATCATATAGAATGTACTTTTTGTAGAGCAGTGATATATATTTAAAATTCATCCATGACTTTGCTTGTCTTGATAGAACCTTGCTTTTGATCACTGAATTGTTCTATTATAATATTTGTTTATCCATTCACTTATTTCCTTCAGTTTTGGGAGATATGTGCAAAGCTTCTATAAACACTGCATGTAGATTTTTATGTGGACAAATAATATCAAAGCAGTTTGGTAAATACCTAGAATAGCATTGCCCCATCCTGATAAGAAAAATGTTTTTAAAAAATCTCTGTCTTCCAAAGTGTACTATTTTGCACTCCTACCAGCAAAAAATTAAGTTCCTGTGGCTCCACATCCTCTTAATCCAAAAATATTTCCACTTGTTTTGATTTCAGCCATTCTAAGAGGTTGTATTGCATAGTTATATCAGTTTGCATTTTGCAAAAGAAAGACAAGTGTTGAACATTTTTTCATATCCTTTTTGTCATCTTTACATGTTATTTGGTGAGTGTTTAGACCATTGCACATTTGTATTGGATTATTATTTTTTTATAATTGTAGGTTAAGAATTTTTGCATATTTGATCTCAAGTGTTACCTGACATGGTTTTAAAAATATTTTCTTTCAGCTGGTGGCTTGGCTTTTTATTGTTTTTAAGGAACCTTTTACAGAATAGAATTGTAATTTTAAAAAAGTCCAACTTATAAGTTATTTCTTTCAGAGATTGTGCTATTTGTGTTTTATATGGAAGTTCATCATCAAAATCAAGATTACATGGATTTTTACCCTATAATTTATTATAAATGTTTTAATTTTGAATTTGTATTTTGGGCTAAGATGTATTTTCAAGTAATTTTTATATGTTTGTCTATTTTAATTTTTTTGAATATGGGCATTTAATTTTTCAAGTGCCAATTTTTGAAAGACTTATTTTTTGTTGAATTATATTTTTGTATTTTTTAAAAATAAGTTAATTATAGCTGAACAGTCTTTTTGAGTGTATTCTGTTCCTCACATCTATGTGTGTGTTTTGCTAATGTCAGGCTATTTAATTACTACAGTTCATATTCAATTTTAAAATTGGATATTGTCAATACTCCAAGGTTTGGTTTTGTTTTGTTTTTTCTTCTTCTTTTAGTACTGGGGATTGAACCTAGGGGCACTGTACCGCTGAGTTTTTAAGACAGGGTTTCTCTAAGACACCAAGTCTGGCTTTGAATTTGGGATCCTCCTAACTCAGACTCCCAAGTAGCTAGGACTATAGATATGCAGTGCTGCATCCAACTTCAACTTTGTTCTTCACTTTGAGTACTGTGTTAGCCATTCTAGGTCCTTTGTCTTTTTTTTTTATTTATTTTTTTATTTTTTTAAATATTTATTTTTTAGTTGTAGGTGGACAGAATATCTTTATTTTATTTTTATGTGGTGCTGAGGATCGAACCCAGTGTCTCGCGCATGCTAGGCCAGCATGCTACCACTGCGCCATAACCCCAGCCCGGTCCTTTGTCTTTTAATATAACCTTTTGAATTATTTTCTTAATACCTGAAAAACAAGTTACTAGGATTCTGTTTAATTTATAAATCAAGCTGGGAAGAATCAATGTCTTACAGTATTGAATATTCCAGTACATGACCTTGGATTATTTTTCTATTTACTCAATTTATATTATCATATTGTTATGGCTTTCAATATATCAATCACACAAGTTTTGTTATATTTACTTCTAAATACATCATTTTTTGGTACTGTTGCAAATGTTGTCGTCTTTGTAGTTTAAAATTTCCATTTTCCGTTGATGTTGTATAGGAAGGCAGTTGACCTATGAATATTGACCTTATATACTGAAAACTTATTACTCTCACTTATTTGTTACAGGATTTCTTTTGTAGAGTCTTTGAGTTTCTCTACATAGTACAGCATGCTAAAAAAGAGGTTCTACATTTTTCCCTCTTCAAACTGTACACATTTTAGTTTATTTTTATATTATTACAATACAGTTTTACACAGTGATGAGAAAGAACATTCTTCTTTCCAACATTAGTGGAAGCGATTATGTTCCATTACTCATGATGTTAATATACTTCTTATTTACATACTCTTTCATAAGTCAAGGAAGATCCTTAGTGTGCTGAGATTATTTTTATAAGTTGGTGTTAGATTTTTTCCAAACACATTTGGTCTGTCAATTAATATGATCATATGAGTTTTGTTCATTAACCTATTGATGGTGAATTGATTTCTGTATGTTTTACTAGCCTTGCATTCCTGGCTAGAATTAGAAATAAATTCTATTTTTCATGGAGGAAATTTATTTTTGTGCATTGTTTAATTCAGTTGTTAGTAGTTCATTAAGATTTTTCTTGCTTATGTTCAGGAGACCTTCGTCTGTAGTTTTACAATCTGCAAGGACTTCATACAGTTTTCATCCTATAGTAAGTAAGATTCATAAAATTAATTAGGAAGTATTTCCTCTGAATCTCGTTTCTGGAAAAGTTTTGGAGAAATGGTACTATTTCTTTCATAAATATTTGGTAGAATTTACCAGTAATCCTATCTGGATTTCATGTTTTATATTTTGAAGGTTATTAATTATTAATTTAATTTATATTAAAGATCTAAAGCTTTTAACTCAGCTGAGTGGGAGACAGAACAGAGCAACCAAAGGTTTGTCAGTTAAAGCAAAATATCCCCAAATGAATGTAACAGTGAAGAGTTCAATTGCTGCAATAGTATAAACGGAAACTAGACCCAGAGAAAATGCCTGCTCTTTTATGTTCCATTTCCCATGACTGGCCGGTACTTTTGTGGAGAGTCTTGTGTATCAGCACAGAAGAGGGAGTGATCTCACTATCAAGGGAGACAAGAACAAAATAATTCTGTCATTTTCTGAGGCTGGGAATGAGGAAAACAGAGAGAAGGTTAGGAATAGAAAAGTAATGAGTACTAAGTCAGTGAGGGAAAATGTCATCAAGTCCGTCCACTTCAGGAATTCTCAGCAAAATTACCTAAGCCAAAAGCTCCAGATAAAGAGGCTTACAAATGCAGACATCTAGACTACAAATACAATTATGAAGAGAATATCCAGAGAGGGGGACCTGTATCCTTGCCTGAAACTCCTTTCAGAGCTAACATGCTTCAGTGGGCACTTAGTCTGATGTGCGTAGGCCAGTTTTCCTATTGTTAGCCTTGCCAACTACCTTTGTAATTGCCTATGATCAGAAGCTATACTTCTCAGGAGTTAGTTGTTTGGGGTATCTACTTTTCTTTGTGCAAATTTTAGTTCATTGCATATTTCAGGACATTAGTTCATTTCATCTAAGTAAAATTTGTGAGGATGCAGTTGTTCAGAGTACTCCTTTATTATCATTTTAATTATGAAACCAGTTGTGTTGATGCCCCCATCATTTTTATTGTTGTTAATGTTTATCTTCTTTCTTTTTTTCCTTGTTATACTGGCTAAAAGTTTATTAATTGTTTTGATTTTTTAAATTAATGGATAGTGTATAGTGGTTGATGGTGCTGTTCTACATTCTTTATGATTTTCTGCTTACCTTAACTAACCATTTATGATAGGGAAGTGTAAAATTCTTTAACTATAACAGTGGATTTATCTTCTTCTATTAATTTTGCCTCATTTATTTCCAAGTTGTTGTGCTGTACAAATGTTTAATATAGTAGTGTCTTTTTGAAGATTTTACCTCTTTATAAACCACTTTAACTCACTTATCATTTTTCCTCTTCTGAAGTGCAATATTAACACAGCTACTGCAAATTTATTTTGTTCTATGTTAACATGATATATATTTCTTCATCACTTTATTATTATTATTATTTTCGGGTACCAGAGATTGAACTCAGTGACACTTAGTCACTGAGCCGCATCCATAGCCCTATTTTGTATTTTATTTAGAGACACGGTCTCACTGAGTGGCTTAGTGCCTCACTTTTTACTGAGGCTGGCTTTGAACTTGTGATGCTCCCACCTCAGCCTCCCAAGCCGCTAGGATTATAGGCGTGTGCCACCACTCACAGCTTCATCACTTTATTTTTAACCTAATTCTTTATGTCTAAAGTGGGTTTCTTGTACAAAATACATAAACACATTTTGTTTTATTAATGAATGACTGTATTTAATTTGTTGTATGTAAACCATTAGATTGAAAGCAATCATTCATCTAATTAAATTAATACCTGATAATAGTTGTGTTTTCATGTGTTCATTTCTTCTGTCTTTTCATCCCTTTTCTTCAAACTTCTCTGATTTGGATTGTATATTTTATGTAATTTCATTTATATCTTGACATTATATCTACTTTACTTCCTTTGAAATTTTTATGGTGACTTCCTAAAGATTGCAATAAACATTTATAACTAATTTAAATTCACCTTCAAATGATACTGTATTGCAGTACTGCAGATGCTTATTACCAGAGATAAAAGAGTATCCCTAATGCCTTCCTCCCATCACTGTGACATTGCTGTGTGTGTTTCACTGGTCTCTATGTGTTATAACCATCCAATGCAGTGGTCTTATGATTGAGTAAAGTTTTCTTTTAAAACAAATTTAAAAAGCAAAATATTTTATCTTTCATTATGCTTTCTTCAATGCTCCTTTTTAAATATAGTTTTTGACCTATGTCTTTTTCATTCTGCTTGAAGAATTTCCATTAACATTTCTTATAAAGTACATTTCCTAAAAATGTATTCCCTCAGTTTTTGTTTATTTGAGAAAGATTTATTTCTCTTCAACTTTCTTTTACCTGATGGAAGATGCTACGTTGATGGTTCTTGTAATACTTTAAATTTTTCAGTTTGTTCTTTTTGTTTTTTTCCCAAGATGGTTTTGATGAGGATGTTATAATTCTTATTTCTTTCCTCTATATGAGAGGTGCTACATTTTTAAAATCTGGCTTCTTTCCACATTTATTTTTCTGCTGTTTAAAGATAACATGTTTCTCTTTTTGTTTGTTCATTTAGTTTCATTATATTTTTAGTTTTGGTATTTATTGTGCTTGTTATTCTCTGAGCTTCCTATATCTGTGGTTTGTTGTCTGTTATTACTTTAAATATGTCTCCTCTTTTTTCTGCTTCTATCATTCCAGTGGTACATATGTTATACATTTTGTTTTGCCTCATGTTTCTTAAATGTTCTATTCTATGAATTTTCTTCTCTGAATTTCTGTTTTAGAAGTTTCTTTGGCCCATTTTTCAATCTACTAATAATTTGTTCAGCCAAATGAATTCTTAGCTCCTTATGGACATTCTTCTTTTCACAATGTTTTTGGTTTTTGTCATTTCCTCTTTGTTAGAATTTCCATCTTTAAGCTTTACATTACTCATTGATTTTTACATATTTTCTATTTTTATTTAAGCATTTAATATGATAATCTTAGTTATTTTAAATTATTTCTGATGTTTTTGATGCTTCTTTAGTCTTTTCAAACTTGACATTTTTGTTTCTTTTAGAATGTCATATATGTGTCATATACATACATATATAAATATGTATATATATATTTTTTTTCCAGCTGGGCATGATAGGTCTGGATCGAGAACTCAATTGAAAAAGTCTCTAGTAATTTTTTAGGTTAACCTCAGGAGGAATTGTGTTGTGCTCTGTTAATGTTTGCTGCAGTTGCTGGTGCTTGAATCATCAGCTTTCCCTAGCATCCTAGTTTTTCTTCCATAAGTACCCTTCCTCAGAAAGAATCTATGTTTTATGGTTCTTTAAGCTTAATCAGCTGTTGTTATACTGGCACAGTTAGTGTGTTGAAAGGTATATGGCAGAAAGTCATTAAGTAATTTTCCACCTAAATCACAGTGTAAGTGCTCCCGTGTGTAAGTGCTCCTGTGCCTCAGGACTGTAAGCTTCCAAATCTTTCTGCAATGATATAGTTTTACTTGTTTTCACTTCATTTTATTTTTTCTCACTTACCTCTGATTTCTATCTTTCTGAGTAATTTCATTTACCTCTAATTTCTACCGACACTCTTTCTGAATAATTGCAGATCTAGAGTATTTTGTACAGGATGTGCTGGAATCTTCATATATTCAGCTATCACTTTTGCCTGCAAACTCAACTCTGATAATTCTAAGAAAAACCACTGACATTCACTTTATTTAACTTTTCTTTTATAAGAATGCAATGCTGACCTCCAAGCTCTTTATTTCTTTATTTTATTTTATTTTACTTTGGTACCAGGAATTGAACCCAGGGTGTTTAACCATTAAGCTACATCTCCAGCCCTTTTGATTTTTATTTTTGTTTTGAGACAGGGTATCGCTATGTTGCTTGGGACTTGCTAAGTTGTTGAGGCTGGCCTCAAACTTGCAATCATCCTTCCTCAGCCTCCTGAGTCTCTGGGATTACAGTCATGCGAGTAAAGCTCTTTTATGTCAGAGAATAATTTCCTTTCTTTCTGTAGGTTATCCCTTGCTGATTTCACTCTATTAATTTATTTTTAATGCATTTGTTACTCTATCTTTCAAAGTATTGTTTTTGATACCATCTAAACTTTATGTAGGTTTTCTAAATATCCAGTGAATTATAGAGTCCTAAATTAACTTAATATCCATGAAACTATAAAATTTTATGATGGTATATTGCTTTAATGCAATTCTTGATTTTTACTTTCCCAATGAAAGAGTTATACTTCATGTAAGTAAAGTTAATCCTTATCTACATAACATGATTTCATTGGCCTCTGGGAAGTAATTTTAATTTATAAATAACTTTTCTCAAACTGATCCTTGAAATCCCTTTCAAAAGAAATCAACCTTTTAAACTACAATGAGAAATAAGACTTCAAATATATCCTTGGAGAAGTAATATGTTGAGTTCAATTCTTCTAGGGCAAAATTAAATAACAAGTCCTTTGAAGGCAATAAGGGCTTGAAAAACAAAAGTAATGGATCAGATAAACTATAAAAAAAATGAACAAAAATATAAACCTGCTGTGATGAAACACTAAATGTGTCCCAGCTCTCATTTAAAACAACAGATCTATATCTTTATAAAGTATCTTATAGTTGGAGAATAGAAAATCAAGTATATCTCACTAGTAAAATGATTGCCATTCAGTGTTTTCCAAGAAACCACTGACTTCATACTGCACAGATATTTAGTGACTTGCATTCCCACGAGATGAAACATAGATCCAGAGTGCTTAAGTGAACCATTCATTATCACATAGATAATTAGTAGCAGAGATGGAACTGAAATAAAAATACTCTGACATATTATTTGCTAATTCTTGATTTTATGACGTGTAGATAAAATAATTTGCCTTGATGGTTTTTTTTTCAATAAAATAACAAGTTATAATTAAACACAAAAGTGGAATGTTGTAATTTTTTTCATTTTCTCCCTTTGAGCTCTAAAATCTTAAAAGGCTATGTATGAATTATCACCATGAAATACTCATTCAGCATAAAAATCTGTTATTTCATGGTGAGCCGAGCACAAAACTCAGCTCCTTTCATACTGAAATGAAAGTTATTGTAGAAAAATATTTTACACATTTATAGCTTATGTGAAAGGCTAGAAAATGAATGCTTAGTGGACAAGAGATATTCAAGAATCCCAGATAAATGGAAAACAAATGGCATATTAATGAAGAATAAAATGTGTTAAATGCTTAAATGAAAGTATATATGATGAATCAACATAAAGGATTAGAGACCAAGTTCATCCTCCCAATTAAAACAACCACAAAACAGACAGAATATCTGAAGCAAATATTTTCAAGGCAATGGACTTTGGAATGCAAAAGGTAGTATTCAGTGAAAGAGGAATAACAAACTGCATCCTAGTACCAAAAAAAAAATGCATCCTAGGATTGTCTCATCTTATTTTCTTAGAGCAATTTTGTAATTCATAAAGCAGAAAAAGGAAATCCAGTCTTGTGCCCTGTGTGCATTGAGGAGATGAGAGTTGGAAGTCAAAATCCACTAAGAAAACCAGAGTTTATAGTACAGAGACATATAGGGATTCAAATAATCCCGTTAACATCTCAGCAGGTAGGAGAGTAGAGAGTACAAAAATAGACTCATCCATATACAGTAAAGTGCTGTATAACAATGGGCCAAAGAAAACCCAATGGAAAAAGAATAGTTTTTTCAATAAATAGTTCAAGGAAAATTAGATTTGCATATATTAAAAAATTAACATTATTCTATACTTCATGTGATACAGAAAAATTAAATTGAAATGAGTCCCAGACCCAAATATAAAGCCCAAATTAAAAAACTCCTAACTGACACTTCACCAAAAATATAAAAGGATGTTAAGGGCCAGAAACATGTTCTATATCATTATTATTCAAATTAGAACCACAGTGATATACAAGTATGCTTCTACTATAATATCTAAAATAGAAAATATTCACTGAAAATATCCAGCGTTTTATATATATACTGTTTGTGAGAATATAATAATTATAATTAATTTGGAAAGCATTTCACACCAAAAATAGAGTAAAATATAGCAACATAAAGAACACCAATGGTTAGAGGAAAAGGATTAGGAAGAGGGAGAAGGGGAGGGAAAAGTGGATAAGGTATTGCTGAACTAAATTGACCAAATTATACCGTTCTATTCTGTGCATGTGCAAATATGTAGTAAAAATGCTGCTATTATGTATAACTCTAATATAGCAATAAAAATTTTTAAAAATTCATGAAAAAAAAAAGATCAGTGGTCATCCTGGAGTGTTAATCAAAAAGTGGCACGTAGGAATAAAATGGTAAGAAAACACATGGGAATATTGGATACATTCCTTATCTCAGTAATAGGGATGGTCCTGTATATAGCCAATATCAAACTGTACGTTATAAGCATGTACAACTTAACTTGTAGCAAATTCTAGTAAAAACTTTTAAAAGTGAAGGAAATTTTATGTATAAGGACACATTCTCTTTAGCTGTGGTTCATAGAAAAAATTAAAAAATAATAACTAACATATGAGTGGTTTATTTTTCTTCCAAGAAAAGACTTTCAGAGATAAAGTTGCTGCAGTTGCCCCAGGATTTTATGGCATCACTAATGTGGTATGCTTCTCAAATATTTCTATTCCACTGTCACTAGTGTTGAGTTTTGCCTTATGGGCTTAGGGATATACCTCTACCTTCAGGAATCAAAAGCATGTCATAAGAAACATTTTGTAAAAGGAAGTGAAAATGAAGAAAGGGAGAATCCTGTGCCAGCTGACATATTTTAAGTGGAATTCCATTTTCATATAGCTCTTGAGCCAAAATTTTGTCCTGTGGCAAAATCTCTCAGAAGAAAGTCTTTGAAATATAGCTTTCATTTTCTTTGTTTAGCTTTACACATTGCCTCTCCAAACTAAATTGAAGTTTTTATGGTTTCTATTACTAATGAAGAAGGCTGTAATGGATATTGGATTGATAATCAGAAGTTTATGCCAGAGGCATCAATAGTTATTTTCATAACTAGGTGTGGATACAAGGAGAAAAGGTCTCTGGAACAGAAGTGCTAAAGCACATGTAGCATGATTCCAAGAGAATCATGCACTATATGTTCTTGATCCTCACTCTCCTCTACCCTAAATGCAGCAGAGAAATGAATTTGGGAGGTAATTGGGAGAAGGAGAGCACAGTTTCAAGTATTCTGTCATATATGGAGAATAAATGGAGCATCTCCACCTAGGGGTAGATAGCCAAGTGCCTCACATCATAATGAGATACATATAATACCCTTGCACCCATTGCTTAGAAAAGACATATCCAAGATCTGAAGGAAAATCATCAATGTTTCCCATATTGTAAATGGTGCTAAATATTTCAAGTTCTAAAAAAAAAAAACACCTTAAGATACATAAGGTGTTCAATGTTAGAAGTTATTGTATTAAATGTATGAAAAAACAGATGAAATTTCAATGCAAGAGAAAAGACACTATAAATAACTGACCAATGAAAATAACAGCCATCCTGAAATTATACAATTAATAAATGCAGTTGAATCTCAGTATCAGTTGAGACTTGATTCCAGAACCCCCATGGACACCAAAATCCATGAGTGCTCAAGTCCTTTATATAAAAGTGTTAGATGTACATAGAATCTAGCCAAAAAGATGCTCATATATTTTAGATCATCTCTAAATTATTTATAATAGCTAGTACAGTGTAAATGCTAAAGAAATTGTTGTTATACTGTATTGTTTAGAGAGTAATGATATTTAAAATACTATACATGTTCAGTAGAGGTTTAATTATTTTAGTTTCAGTGCATAGTCAATTGACTCCTAAGTCACAAAGCTGACTTACATAATTCTATTTCATTAAAGCATTATAAATGAAATGAGAAATTTTCTAAAAAACTATCAGTTATGAGAATAATACAAAGAAGTGGAAAACTCAATTGAAGTAATGATTATAGAAACAGAAGGTTATTATGTATCTTATATCTGAAGTCTAGACAATTTTTAGACTATTCAACATTACATAAAATGATTCTCAATACTAGAGAAAAAGAAAGAAAAAGATTACTGATTCTAAAGGAAAGATAAGTAAAACTATGAACAAATAAGGTAAGAATATGATAGTATAAGAAATTAAATAATTATCAAACTGCTACATTTTTCACTTTCAGAAATAGTCTGAATAAATTTTAGACAGTTGAAATCTTACCTTTGCTTAAATAAAAATGAATATTATTATTTATTTTTACATCAGAATACAAATAGAGACAAATTTTAGACTAGTTCTACAGAATAATATAAGCTACAAACTTATTTTCTCATGAGCTAAAAAATAAGTATAAAAGGAAAATACATTAGTTTCAAAAGTGAGGTAGGAAATTATTTATTCTTCTATTCACAGGTTGTTAAAGATTACAGTCTCTCTAACTGTTGTCTCTTTGTAACAAGGGACAATAATAACTGTGAATAACTTATTTATAACAAGTAAAGCCTTGCAACACTGACTTTGCATAAGTGAACCATGCCAGGATTTCTCAGTAAAGCTGTGCTAATGCATTTTGAAATCTGTAGTTGTCTTTGGGAAACCCAGTGGGGAGTAGATAGTACATGACATCTATGATTATAATTTCTAAAAAATTTCCATACAGAGCCAAAATTGAATGTGAATGAAGATCCTGTTTGGCATTTAGGGATATATACAAATACTTGTATTATTTCATTATGTTACATATAAATGTAGTTAAGATTAATATAGTATTTCAAGATAAAATAGTTTTATTACAGTTTTCTCACCAGTGACTTATCAATGTTGGAAATAAAGTAATAATTTCATAGTCATGGTACATGAGAAATCATAAAAAAACAGAGCAGTTGGAGTTGCGAATAGCATATGTGGCCAAATCTCAAAAAAGAAAAGAAATCAATAAAGGTAATAATTAGCAGACAGAAGATAGAATGACAGAATTTGTATCTCTATATTTTAAACTCCTGGTACTAATATACATTGCCTTTCCTAGGAAAAGAAATAATGGCTGGTAAAATAAATTTGTTTCGCAATTTGATAAGCATTTAAAAATATTTTCAACATTGGTTTAATTAACTAACTCTACCACCAGCTACGCACAGATAATTCCATTTTCCTACACTCCAAACATTGCTTGATTTTGTTGCATTTTTTTCTGCCTTCAAGATGATGTGAAAATTGAATTATCATTGATTTTGCTTTTATATCTTAGATTACCAAGTTGAATGAACAATTTTATGCAATATTTATTACCCATACATGGGAATTTTTAGGTATATTTTTATTTTTCTATTGGTTTGTGGACCTTGTCACCATTTTAAAACTATTTCTTTTGCTTATTCTGAAAACTATTCTTTGTTTCTGTTGATAGAAAAGTGTTTTTAATACATAAAGATATTCTACAAATCAATAATGAAAGAATGATGACTCACAGGAGAAAATACAAAAAGATTCAATAGAGAAAATTTATAAAATGCAGAAATGGTCTTAGAAAAGTGTAGGTTTGTCTTTGTGTGTGTGTGTGCTTGTGTGTGTAAGAATGTATAATATTAAGGTTGTGGGCAAAATAGAGTTTAATAACTGTGGTCATTTTGCCAAATGCCTAAATATTCCACCCCACTGGCATCTCCAAATGGCTTATTCATTAACAATTTTGCTCTGTTGAGCAGACACAAGTCAACTGTATACTATAGTTAATAGTGTTGTTAACTATAGACATTGGACAACAACTCTCCAATACCCCACTCCATAGGCTTTTGCAACCACAATTCTATTCTGTTTTTCTGAGTTTCATTATTTTAGATAACTCTTAGAATTTTGGCATCATGTAGTAATTGTCCTTTAGTGACTAGCTTATTTCACATAGCATAATGTTTGCCAGTCTATTTTGTTGCAAATAAAAAAATTTACTTCTTTTTCTAAAGGTTGGATAATATTTTATGCATATACCATATTTCCTTTCTTTAAATTAGGACATTCTATGAATACATAGTTTTAGGGTACATATGGTAATTTGTTATATTTATGTGTTATGCAATGATAAAATAAGGATAAGAGACACTTCCATCTTCTCAAATATTAATCATTTTTATGTGTTAGGAAAACTCAGACTCATTTTATAGTAATTTTGGATTTTTCATAGATTATTGCAATCTATGGTTACCCCACTATGGCATAGAAAAATAGAACTAATCCTTTCATTTAATTGTGTTTTGATGTCTTTTACCTAACATCTTTTAATTTCTCCGTCATCCATTCTCTTCCCAGTCTCTAGTTACTACTTATTCTCCTCTTATTTTGTGGGATCAATATTTTAGCTTCCATAAATAAATGAGTATATATGATATTTGTCTTCCTGTGCCTGGATTATTTTACTTAACTTAATTTCTGGTTCCATTTGCTTAGATGCAAATGACAGAATTTTGTTGTGGTTTTAATGGCTTCTTTATTTTGTGTATAACATTTTGTTTATCCATTCATCTTTTGATGGACATTTTGGTTCAATCAATGTATTGACTATCATGAATAGTGCTACAATGAACATGAGAGTACTGGTATCTCTTTGATATAATGATTTTACATATTTGAATAAATTACCCAGTAGATATTTCTGGATCTTAAGATAGTTTTAATTTTTGGTTTCTATATTTAATCCATTCACTAGTTCTAAACACTTTTTGAGGCATTTTTAGATTTTTCTGTGTAAATTCATGTCGTCAGCAAACCTGGATGATTTAACTCCTTTTCAATCTCTCGTATTGCTTATCCATTCATACATTAAAAGACATTGAGGTCGATTCTTTACCTTGAATACTGTGAACAGTGCCCAAATGAACATAGGGCACTACTGAATGTAGACAATTCACCAACACTCTGAATTCAATTCTCTTTGATACTCAAAAGTGGAATGGTAGAATTATATGGTAGCTCTAGCGGTGATTTTTTTTTTTGAAGAAACTCTATGCAGTTTACCATAGTAGCTTAATCATTTTATATTCCCATCAAAAATGGACCAGGATTACAATTTCTCCTCTTTCTTACCAACACTTGCTAGTTCTTGTTATCCTAACAAGTGTAAAGTGATATCTCATTGTGGTTTTGATTTACATTTCCCTGACAATTAACAATGTTGTGCATATTTTTATGTGTTTCTTGGCCACTTGTATATATTTTGTCACTTAACTTTTTTCCTGCTTCTCAATGCTCTTTGAAGAAGTTTTCCAAGTTTTTAAGATGGCAGAATAGAGGAGGTCATGTTCCTGGATGCTAGGTGGAAAGAAACCAAGAAAACTGACAAGCAGCTTCTCAGCAAGGTGGGTGAACAACAACAACAACAAAATGAGAAGACTTTACTGGAATTTAAAACTAGACAGTCAAAGCAGATTGGGGACTCAAGAGTTTGGATATAATAAAATAAGGAAAAATCCTCAGTGGTACGGCTGCTGCCACAGCCGACCAGAAGGTTCAGCCAGAGAGGTCCCTCTGTGAGCACAATAGAAGGATAAGGGAATTAAAGAAACCTGTGTTTTTGGGAAGCCCAAGGCATATCTGGGTATGGAGGATTTAGAAATCAAGGACAGTGCCTCTCAAATCTGAATGACTTGCTGCACAATACCTATGTGTGGAGAGAGAAGTTGCCATCTCTCCAGGCAGCATGTGGCAGACAAAGGAAGGAACCATTTTGCAGCCACTGCCCATGGGGCAGCTGAGGGGGCCAATACCTGGCAAACCCAATTTTGGCCCTAAATACAGACCCATTAAACACACACTGCAAAACATAGAGTGTGCCAAAGGGACCAGGAGAAAATCAAATGTGGAGAGGTTTACACAGGGGACAACTGGTTACAGAAACCCACCTAGCTTTACCCCTCCCCCTCCAATCCAACTTTTTTGCAGGACTAGCTGGGAGAGATGCATCTGGACGAGAACTCAGAAGGGCAAGGGCAGGAGAAATTGTTTGGAGTCTGAACTTGAGACCAGGAAATGTTGAGTCTGCAGGTAATGTAGGGAACTAAGAAGGATCCCCCATCACACAAGTGGAACCCAGGGGAGATCACTGGGGTAGTCTTCCAGCATGGACCAGCAAGTACTGGATGCAGGAGGGGTAGACTGATTTAAACTCTCCAAACAATTAGCATTCAGTGAAGAGCCTGGAGGCCACATAAATAGAAAACCTGCCTCCAGAAACTCCACCTATGGGATTACCTCTCTCACTTCAGGAATCCAGAGTGTGAAGGATCACACTCCAGAAAACCAAACCAAAAACTGCTGCTGAGAATATTTTGAACTCTAACAGAATGAATTCTTTAACTTTTCATCAAGATTTTTTTCTTTTACTTTTCTTTCTTTCTTTTTAAAATTCTTTTTCACAGTTTAATTGTGACCTTAATAGACATTCATACAGTCTCCTGTTTTTTCCCTTCTCATTGCTAGAATTTTTGAAGGGAATTATCTTACATGGATTAGTTTTTTTGTGAACTAGGATGTTTGGTTAGTATATTTTAGTTTTCTTTTGCATTTATTTTTATTTTTAATTTTTTACAATTTTTTGTTTTATATATATTTTTTTCTCCTGTTTCCCTGATTCTGTCTTTACTTCTGCTAACAAGCAATCTCTATTGGTCTCTCCTTCACTTTTCCTTTAATCTTTTTCTTCTGTCTTCTCTTCTCCTCTCACATAATCATCACATCCTATATTACTTCTGTTCTCTCCCTATTCACCATTTGAAAATGTAAACCCTTTTGCAAACTTGCTGTTTTTATTACAGGCAACAACTGATCAAATAATTTCTGTTTATTTGTGATAATTAACATTGTAGACATTATAGTATGACCTATTTGGTTTAATGCTGTAAATTGTTTGTATTGGTTGTTTTAATTACTTGTTTCCCCCTAAACAGTGAGGTATTCAAAACTTCAGGGACATTATAAATCCACAGGGTTGAAATTTTACTGCCTCAGATTCATATTATTAGATGTGTAGACACACAACAAACATGAAAAAGCAAAGATAACAAATCATACCAAGCAAACCAAGACACTCCATAAGCACCACAGTGGAAAAAATGTCAGAGGAGTTCAGAATGTACATAGTTAAACTGATTTGTGAAGTAAAGGATAATGTAAGAGAGCAAACACAGGTAGGAAAATACTACTTTAATAAACCAATATTCTTTTTTTTCTTTTTTAATTTAATTTATTTATTCTACTTAGTTATACATGGTAGTAGAATTTTGATTTTGATTCATTGTACACAGGTGGAGCACAACTTTTCATTTCTCTGGTTGTACGTCATGTAGAATCACACCAAATATGCAGTTATACATGAAGCTAGGCTATAATGTCCATCTTACTCCACCATCTTTCCTGCCCCCATGCCCCCTCCCTCTCCCTCCCCTTTGACCAAAGTTGCTCCATTCTTCCCAAGTCTCCTCTCTCATTATGGATCAGCATCCACTTGTCAGAGAGAATATGTGGCTTTGTTTTTTTGGGATTGGCTTACTTTACTTAGCATGATATCCTCCAACTCCATCCATTTACCTTCAAATGCCATAATTTTATTCTCTTTAATTGCTGAATAATATTTCATTGTGTATACATAACACATTTTCTTTATTCATTCATCTATTGAAGGGCATCTATGTTGATTCCACAGTTTAGCTATTGTGAATTGAACTGTTATAAACATTAAAGTGTAGTATGCTGTTTTTAAGTCCTTTCGGTATACACCAAGGAGTGGGATAGCTGGGTCAGATGGTGGTTCCATTCTAAGTTTTCTAAGGAATCTCCATACTGCTTTCCAGATTGGTTGTACAAATTTTCAGTCCCACCAGCTATGTATGAACATGCCTTTTTCCCTACACCCTCATCAACTCTTGTTGTTTTTATTCTTTTTTTTTTTTTTTTTTGGTACTAGGGATTGAACTCAGGGGCACTCGACCACTGAGCCACATCCCCAGCCCTATTTTGTGTTTTATGTAGAGACAGGGTCTCACTGAGTTGCTTAGTGCCTCGCCATTGCTGAGGCTGGCTTTGAACTCACGATTCTCCTATCTCAGCCTCCCTAAGTGCTGGGATTACAGGCTTGAGCCACCGCGCCCGGCTGTTGTTTGTATTCTTGATAGTTGCCATTCTGACTGGCATGAGATGAAATATTAGAGAAATTTTAATTCAAATTTCTTGAATTGCTATAGATGATGAACATTTTTTCATATGTCTGTTGATCTATTGTATAACTTTTTCTGAAAGTGTCTGGCTCCTTAGCCCATTTATTGATTGGGTTGTTTGTTCTTTTGGTGTTAAGTTTTTTGAGTTCTTTGTATATCCTGGAGATTAGTGCTCTATCAGATGTGTGTGT
>CM053408.1:31403867-31421509 GCA_028644305.1 Xerus rutilus
TTGCTTTTTCTATTTCTACAAAGAATTATGTGGAAATTTTAATTGGAATTGCATTGAATCTGAATAGTGCTTTGGGTAGTATAGCCATTTTGACAATATTAATTCTGCCTATCCAAGAGCATGAGAGATTTTTCCATCTTCTAAACTCTTGTTCAATTTCTTTCTTAGTGTTTTGTAGTTTTCATTATAGAGATCTTTCACTTCTTTTGTTAAATTAATTCCTAAGTGTTTGGAGTTTCTTTGAGACTATTGTGAATGGGGTAGTTTTCCTAATTTCTCTTTCTGAGCATTCATCTCTAATGTATAGAAATGCAATTGATTTATGGATGTTGATTTTATATGCTGCTACATTGCTGAATTCATTTATTAATTCTAGAATTTTTCTGTTTGAATTCTTTGGATTTTCTAAGTATAGAATTATGTTGTTGGCAAATATTGATAGTTTGAGTTCCTCTTTCCCTATACATATCCCTTTAATTTTTTCTACCTGTTTAACTGCTCTGGCTAGATTTTCAAGGACTATTTTGAATAGCAGTGGTGTAAGAGGGCATCCCTGTCTTGCTCTCATTTTTAGAGAAAATGCTTACACTTTTTTTCCAGTTAGAAATCAATGACAGATTAAAAAATAGGAACTACTCCAACATCTAGATAGTAAATAATATGCTATTGAATGATGCATGGATAATAGAAGGCATCAGTTAAGAGATAAAATAATTTTTAGAGGTAAATGAAAACTCTGGTACAACATATCAAAATCTCTGGGACACCATGAAGGCAGTGCTAAGAGAAAAGTTCATTGCATTAAGCTCATTTATTAAAAGAAGAAAAACTCAATAAATAGATGCCTTGACACTACATCTCAATAGAAAAAAGGGAATAAACCAACACCAAAAGAAGGAGAATACAGGAAATAATCAAAATCAGGGCTGAAATCAGTGAAATTGAAACAAAAGAAACAATTCAAAAAACTTACAAAACCAAAAACCAGTTCTTTGAAAAAATAAATATAATTGACAAACCCTTAGCCACGCTAATGAAGAAGAAAGAAAACCCAAATTACTAAAATTTGTGATATAAAAGGAAATATCATGACAGACACTACTGAAAAACAGGTAGAAATTGAGAAACAAACAAACAAATAGAAATCCATGAAATGAAGGAAAAATACACCAATATAAAAATTTAATAGACAATATCACCAACAGAATACACCACTTGGAAGACAGAACCTCTGGCTATATATAATCTTGACAATATACTTGACCATGGAGAAAAGATGTTAGAAAACCATGAACTGAATTTCAAAGAAATATGAGACAACATGAAAAGACCAAATTTAAAATTTTTTCAGAATAAATGAAGGCATGGAGATACAAAGCAAAAGAATGTACAATCTTTTCAATAAAGTAATATTAGGAAGTTTCCCAAATCTAATGAATAAAATAGAAAATCATACAAGAGGCATATAGGACCCTAAATGTACAAAATTATAACAGACCAAAATCAAGGCACATTATAATGAAAAGCTCTAGCATGCAGAATAAGGACAGAAGTTTAAAAGCTTCAAGAGAAAAACATCAGATCACATATAGGGGAAAACCAACATGGATCTCAGCTGATTTCTCAACCCAGACCCTCAAACCTAGGAGGCCCTGGAATAACATATACCAAGCTCTGAAATAAAATAGATGCCAACCAAAAATTCTATATACAGCAATATTAAGCTTCAGATTGGAAGATGACATAAAAATGTTCTATGATAAACAAAAATTAAAAGAATTTGCAATAAGAAAACCTGAACTTCAGAATATTCTCAAAAGAATATTTCATGAAGATAAAATGAAAAACAAGAAAGGGTAAGCCATCAAAGGTAGGAATTACACTAAAGGAACAGTCAATCAAAGGAGAAACTAATTCAAGTTAAAAACTAGAAATAAACCAAAATGACTGGGAATACAAATCTTATCTCAATAATAACCTTGAATATTAATAGCCTGAATTCATCAATCAAAAACATGGACTGGCAAATTGGATTAAAAATCAAGACTCAACAATATACAGTCTCCAAGAGTCTCACCTTGTAGACAAAGACATTCACAGAATGAAGGTGAAGGGATGGGAAAAAACATCACTCACATGAATCACGTAAACAACAGGGGTTTTTATCTTCACATCAGATAAATTGATCTTCAAGCTAAAGTTAATCTCAAGGAACAAAGAAGGTAATTTGATACTGCTTAAAAGAATTACAGATCAATAAGACATAACAATAATAAATATGTATGACCCCCAAAATGAAGCATCTATGTACATCAAACAAATTCTTAACTTCAAGAATCAAATAGACCACAACACAATAATACTGGGTGACTTTAACACACCTCTCTTACCACTGTATAGGTCTTCCAAACAAAAACTAAATGAAGAAATTATAGAACTAAATAATACAATCAATAATTTAGACTTAATAGACATATATAGAGTATTTCATCCATCAACAAGTGAATACATGTTCTTCTCAGCAGCACAAAATAGGCCATGTTATGCCACAAAGTAACTCCTAGAAAATACAAAATAATAATAATAATAATAATAATAATACCCTGCATTCTATCAGACCACCATGGAATGAAATAAGAAATCAATAATAAAAAATAGAAGCTACTCCAACACCTGGAGACTAAATAATATGCTATTAAATGATGCCTGAATAACAGAAGACATCAGGAAGGTAAATGAGAATTTCTATACAACATACCAAAATATCTAGGGCACTATGAAGGGAGTGCTAAGAGAAAAGTGCATTGCATTGAGCTCATTCATTAAATGAAGAAAAAGTCAACAAATAAATGACCTGACATTACATCTCAAAGCCCTAGAAGAAGAACAAATCAACACCAAAAGTAGAAGGCAGGAAATAATTAAAATCAGGGCTGAAATCAATGAAATTGAAATAAAAAAAATTGAAAAACAAAAAGGTGGTTCTTTGAAAAAATAAATAAAGTTGATAAACTTTTAGCAACCCTAATCAAAAGAAGAGAAAAAAATCAAATTATTAGAATTCATAATGAAAAAGGAAATATCATGAAAGATACCACTGAAACAATTTTTTAAATTTATACCACAATAAAGTAGAAAATATTCAAGACACTGACAAATTTTTTAAAAAATATGAGCTGCCCAAACTGAATCAGGAGGATATTCACAATTTAAACAGATCAATTTTAAGCAATGAATTAGAAGATTCTATCAAAAGCCTACCAAAAAAGAAAATCCCAGGAGCAGATGAATTCTTAGCCAAGTTCTACAAGACCTACAAAGAAGAATTAAACCAATACTCTTCAAATTATTTCATGAAATAGAAACAGATGGAACCCTTCCAAACTCATTCTATGAGGCAGTATCACCCTGATAACTAAGCCAGACAAAGACACATGAAGGAAAAAAAATTGCAGACCTATATCCCTGATGAACATAGATGTAAAAATTGTCAAAAAAAATAAATGAGGGAATCAATTTAACAAAAGAGACGAAAGATCTCTACAATGAAAACTATAAAACACTAAAGAAAGAAATTGAACAAGACCTTAGAAGATGGAAAAATCTCCCATGATCTTGGATAGGCAGAATTAATACTGTCAAAATGGCCATACTACCCAAAGTGCTATACAAATTCAATGTGATTCCAATGAAAGTCCCTACATCATTCCTTATAGAAATAGAAAAGGCAATCATAAAATTTATTTGGAAAAATAAGAGACCCATAATAGCCAAAGAAATCCTTAGCAAGAAGAGTGAAACAAGAGGCATCACAATACCAGACCTTAAACTATATCACAAAGCTATAGAAACAAAAATGGCATGGCATTGGCACCAAAATAGACATGTAGACCAATGGTACAGAATAGAAGACACAGAGACAAACCCACATAAATACAATTATCTCATACTAAACAAAGGCACTGAAAACACACATTGGTGAAAAGATAGCTTCTTCAACAAATGATGCTGGGAAAACTGGGAATCTGTATGCAACAAAATGAAATTAAACCCCTACCACTCACCATGCACAAAGCTCAACTCAAAGTGGATCAAAGACCTAGGAATTATACCAGAGGCCTTGCACCTAATAGAGAAAACAGTAAATACAAATATTCATCATGTTAGATTAGGTCCTGATTTTCTTAACCAGACTCCTAAAGCACAAGCAATAGAATCAAGAATTAATAAGTGGGATAGATTCCATCAAAAAGCTTCTTGTCATCAAAGGAAACAATCAATAATGTGAAGAGAGCACACACAGAGTGGGAGAACATCTTTACTACATGCATATCCAATAGAGCACTAATCTCCAAGATATATAAAAAATTCAAAAAAACTTAAAATAATAAATAACTCAATAAATGTGCTAAGAAACTGAACAGACACTTCTTAGAAAATATACAATTGATCTACAAATATATGAAAAAAAGTTCAACTTCCCTAGTAATTAAAGAAATGCAAATCAAAACTACTCTAATATTTTATTTCACTCCAGTCAGAATGGCAATTACCAGCAATATAAGCAATAATAAATATTGGCAAGGATGTGGAGAAATAGGTACACTCATACATTGCTGGTGGCATTGCAAATTGGTGCAACCACTATGGAAAGCAATATGGAGATTCCTTAGAAAACTTGGAATGGAATCATAATTTGATTTGGCTATCTCACTCCTTGGTCTATACCCAAAGGACTTAAAATCAGCATACTATAGTGACACAACCACATCAATGTGTATAGCAGCTTAGTTCACAATAGCTAAACTGAGGAACCAACCTAGATGCCCTTCAATAGATGAATTGATAAAGAAACTGTGGTACATATACACAATGGAATATTACTCAGCATTAAAAGAGAATAAAATTATGGCATTTGAATATAAATAGATGGAGTTGGAGAATATCATGCTAAGTGAAGTAAGTCAATCCCAGAAAACCAAATGCTGAATGTTCTTCTAATGAGTGGATACTGACCCATAATGGGGCAGGGGGCATCATGGGGGGAATGGAGAAACTTTGATTAGGCAAAGGAGAGGGAGGGAAGAGGAGAGGGCATGTAGCTATGTAAGATGGTAGAATGAGATAAACACCATTACCTTTGGTACATGTATGACTACATATGTGGTACAATTCTACATCATGTACAACCAGAGAAATGAAAATTGTGCTCCATTTGTGTACTGTAGGAGCACTCTCCATACCTTCAACCCCTCCCTTCCATCTTTCTTCATTCTATGCTAATGGACTGTGCGCTTGACAGAGAGCACCCCTTTGGTTTGTAACCTTGGGCCTTTATTGGTCCAGGAGTGTATATAAGCTTTTGCACTTTCTGGAATAAACTGTGGTTCTGAATCTCGCTCCAGCAGAACTGTTTACCTACCCTGGAGTCTGGGTAGAGTGACTCCTCAGACTGTCATCCCAAAACCTTGTCCTAAGAGACTCCACTTCATTCCCCAAAGACCCCCTTTTCTTCATCTCTCAGGACCCCAACTCATCAAGTGGACCCACGCAGCATGATTTAAAATAATAGTGTACAATGAATCAAAATGCATTCTGATATCCTGTATAACTAATTAGAACAAATAAAAAAATAAAAAGTTAAAAAAAAAACCACAAGTCCCAATAATATGCTATCTCCAAGAGTCTCACCTTATAGGCAAAGACATCCACAGACTGAACGCGAAAGGATGGGAAAAAACATCATTCACATGAATCACATAAACAATAGGAGTTTTTATCCTCACATCAGATAAACTGGTCTTCAAGGAAAAGTTAAGCTGAAGAAGCAAAGGAGGTCACTTGATACTGCTTAAAAGAATTATAGGTCAACAAGACATAACAATAATAAATACTTACATCCCAAACAATGGAGCATCTACATACATCAAACAAAGCCTTCCCAGCTTCAAGAATCAAATAGACCACAACACAATAACACTGAGTGACTTTAACATACCTCTCTTGCCACTGGGTAGAACTTCCAAACAAGAACTAAACAAAGAAATTATAGAAGTAAATAATATAATCAATAATTTAGAGTTAATATACATATATTGAATATTCATTCATCAATGACTGAATTTACTTTCTTCTCAGCAGCACATGAATCCTTCTCTTATATAGACCATGTTATGTAAGATTTCACATATCTTGTCATACTTTGTAATATTATCTTAATATATTCAATATCTGTATGTTATTTTGATAGCTCCCTTTCCATTGATATTAATTTTTGTGTTCTTGCTTTTTTCTTGATTGGACTTGTTTATTTTGTATCAATTTTTAGCTGTATTATTTATTTTTTATTTCATATATTTCTTCTACTTTTATTTTGTTCTTCCTACCACTTAATTTGCAAATAATTTGATTGTTATTCTAGCTTATTTCTAATACAAGTACTTTAAATTATAAATGTTCATCTGAGTACTATTTCATCCCAGAGATCCTGATATTTTAAGCTTTTATTATCACTTAGTTCAAAGCACTTTTTTATTTACTTGTCTTGTGTTTCCTTCCTTAACCTCAGAGAGATTTGTAAGTGCACATTTTTAATTTTGAAATAGTTGATGTGGGGGTGGGGTTTTATATATCATAAAGTGATTGATTTCTAATGTAATAAATTATGCAGGTAACACAAACAGGCTGCATGATTTCAAATTAAAGTAAAGAAATTATTTTTATATTCATTGTATTAGTTACATAGCTGGCAATACTCATTAACTTGCATAATTCATATATGTGCATTTTATTCTACTTCAATTTTTCCTCAATATTGTATGGGGGAAAAAATTTCCTAGTCAGTATGGAGTTTCTTCAAATGACTATGAATGGAACCCAACTATACCATTCCTCATGATGTATCCAAGAGAACTAAAGTCAGCATACTATAGTGATACATGCACATCAATGTTTATAGCAGTGCAATTCTCAATAATGAAATTATACAAAGAGACCAGAGTCCATTAACAGATGAACTGATAAAGAAAATGTGATATGTCTGTTTGTGTACACACAGACACACAAGTGTTTTGCTCAGCCATAAAAAAGAACAAAATTATGCCATTTGCAAGACAATGGATGGAAATTGAGGACATTATGGTAAGTTAAATAAGCCAAATTCAGAAAGTCAATTATTTTTTTCTTATACACAGAAGATTGAAAGAAATAAGGAAAAAAGGCAGATAGGTCTCATGAAATTTGAGGAGACCCCAGTGGAATAGGTGAAGGGGTCCAGAAGAGGATGAAGGAGAGGAAGAGAGGGTAGGTTCTGGGGAATGAAATTGACCAAGTTATGTATATGCATGAATATTTGACAACAAAGCCTACCATTATGTACAGTTATAATGCACCAACAAAAAAAGGAGAAATAAAAAGAAATTTTCCTTATATGAATTAATAGAACCCACATAATTTTTCTTTTAGTTTTGCTCTTAACATTTAAACCTTAAATACACCTAGAATTTATCTTGTATATAAGATAAAATAAGACATTTATGAGGATAAAATGTAAACCATTTAATAAAGTGTTCACAGAAAAAGCACAACAATATGTTATTAATATCATATTATAAAATTAATCCCACAGAACTAAGCATAAGGAAAAATGTAGGGCAATGAAAAACAAAGATGAAGAGAAAGATTAAGTACTTCTTTCCACATAATTGATGACGTGGAGAGAAGAGGATAACAGTGCAAATACTATTTTTATTAATTCTAGAACATAATTTTTGTTTTTTCTTTGTACTTATTTTATTTATTCATTTATTTTTACATTTTTTACTATCTCTGAAGTTGGGATTGTATAATCACTGGCATGTTGTAGTTTATTTCCCAATGTTTTCCTTTCATAATAATACCCAAAATATGGCATGATTTAGAGTCAATAATATCTTAGATTTGATGAAGTACTTTAATAAGATATTTTCTGCAAGCTGGCAAAGGTGCTACTATTTAGATTTATGGAATCCACTGTCTGCTAAAGAGAACCAATGATTAAAGACTCATCATAAAATAGATTATGGTAAAATATCAGAGACTTGTAAATGAAGATAGAATCTTATTATATACACAGGCAAAAATCAACTCACCCAAATAATGAATATAATTCGATGAGCATCATCATTCTTATCAAAAATGGAGAAGAGAAAAAATAAATCAACTCCTTCCATGTTATAATAAACTAAGAAGGTTGAACTCATAATTTCATAAATTTGAAAATTATCATCACATAGAATAACTTCAGTATTCCAAGAATAAAACATTGACAATGCAAATCTATATGAAAAAAACAGTAATTTGTCGACTGAGTGCTGTGGCACATGCTTGTAATCCCAGTGGCTCAAGAGGCTGAGGCAGTAGAATCACAAGTTCAAAACCAGCCTCGGCAACTTAGGCCTTAAGGTAGTCATTGAGACTCTGTCTCCAAATAAAATATGAAAAAGTGTTGGAGATATGGGTTAAGCACTCCTGGGTTCAATTCCTGGTAGCAACCCCCCAAAAATAACTTGTAGTATTGGTACACAAAAATAAATAGTTCTCTAAGAAGATAGAATTGGAAACAATCAATTGGAAATGAAGATGATCTAAAAAAAGAAAACAATAAATTAAAAGTAAAACCATTGGGTAAGATAACTAGAAAACTCTCAGTTGAGCAAGAGATGTCTGAGGCATAAATGATCTCCTTTTTTTTTTATCCATAATAGTTGTACAACATTGAATACAATATTATTTAAGTTGTTGTATTTGTTGTTAAGAGTTAACTTTTCTGTGCTATATTGAATAAAAAGTGCAGAAGACTTAATTAAAAGTATGGGAAGGAGGGTGAATATTGTAAAACTTGAATGTAATAATCATAATAAAATTATCACAGAACAGTAATTTAGTATAGAAGTAGAAATTAGGAAAATTTAGTGCTTTTTTCATGTTTTTAGTGATGGCAATATTTTTTCTAAATAATTTAAAATTAAAAAATAAATTTAAAAATATATGAGTCAAAATTATGTCATTTGTAGTCAAATATCTAAAACTAAAACTTTAAAAATAATTTTCTTTGAAAATGTGCTGGAAATAGGAGGCAAGGTATAATTTATTTTCATTTAAATATCCTATTTTAACAGAGTTCTTATAATTCATGGAAAAATAAGAATGAAAGTTAGAAATGATAAAGCAAAAAGTTCATTCTTATGACTTCGATAGTTAATTTAATTTTATGTTATTTTTTTCATAAGTGTTCAGATATTTATTTTCACTTTTTCAACCAATCTTTCTTTTTTAAAATTACTTAAGGAAAATACTTTATTCTATTTTTATCTCTGTAGTAAATCAACAAATATCTAAATCATGTATTACAACCTAAACAATATTCTCTCAAATGAAATGTATTTACTTATGTTAAAGTTAGGCATGATATTAAAGTATTCTCAATCTTTTGAATTCTGAAATTCTTAAATTATTTAAACATTTATTTTCACAAAAATATGTGCTATGGTTTGAGTATATCACTCAAATTTTGTATATTAAAAAATAATTACCCCAAAGTCATATTAATTGGGATCTTTGATTTTTCTACTTTTGCTTTTTAAAATAGCTTTTTAAAAATAGCTTCATTTATAAATGTTAGTTGGATTGGCAAACATAAATTGGTATAATTTTTATTATACCAAAAAAATAAAGATATACTTTCTGTCTAAAATATGTATTGGTAATTATAGCTACATGTATATCTTCTTAAGTATACTGATAAATATCAGTACTTATCATTGGCATATGTAAATGACTGAAATAAAATGAAAAATATTAGTTAACATTCAAGCAACTAATTTGTAGAATTTCCAGTAAAAATAACTATGAAAATAATGTAATATATATTGCATAAATAAGGCTAACTCATAATGGAAAAGATAATAATAATGAATTATTATTCCAATATTTTGATATAAGTATTTTGTATTTTTTATTTACACATTTTTTCAAACTCCCACTGGAAAAACATGCAGTTGTGTACTAATATAAACTGCACAACTGTGTCTGAGGAATCATAATCATTGAATATATAAGTCACTTGTATATAATAGAATCATAATTAGTGAAAATTCTTTAGGGTGAAAGTGAAATAATAAAAAATAAGAATATGCTTTAGCAATTACATAAAATCCCCAGATGTTTTTGAAATATTTGTTGTAGGGAAAATTATGAAAGCAAAGTTTTATGTCATTGAAAAATGTAATAAGTGGCATGTATGTTTACATGGGTAAAATAATAGTTTTAACTTTTATTATTAGTATAAATTACTTTTTTATTACTCAGAATAACACAAGCATGAAAAAGACTACATTTATCATTAGGTATCAAGGACCTTCATTTCCAGTTTCAAGAGATAGTTCTAGTGGATTAGATTTAAAATTGGGATTTCTGGCCAGACGTGGTGGCACACACCTGTGATCCCAAAGGCTCAGGAGGCTGAGGCAGGAGGATGGTGAGTTCAAAGCCAGCCTAAGCAAAAGTGAGATGCTAAACAACTCAGTGAGAATTATTTCTAAATAAAAGACAAAATAAGGCTGGGGATGTGACTCAGGGTTTGAGTGTCTCTGAGTTCAATCCCTGGTACCCTTGCCCCCAAAATTTGGGGTTTCTTTGAGGACATTGATAACTGTCCATTAGTAGCAGAAGCACAAAAGAGAAATTATTATCATTAGAAAAGGAAGTTATGACTTTTTTATGTATTGAGTTATTTTATTCTTTAATGTTAATAAATTACTCTTAATTGTTGACTTTTCTAGTTCATATTTGACTTCAGGATTTTTCACATCATAGTAGGATTGCCTTTAAGCCCCTTTGTTGTTTCTCTTGTCTCTAACTTGGCTCATTTTCTGAGGTTTTACAATTTACATATGAACTGATGATTGGCTGAGTTGGTGGTTCCTGTGAGGCTGAATTGAGAAATTTTTCACTTCATGGAAATTGATTTTTACTTCTGCTAAGCACCCTAAATAGCTCCCACTGGAACTACTTAAATTAATGTTCCTGTTTTGATTTTGAAGGGCTTTACCAAGAGATAATCTCAAACTCCACATCAGTATGAGTATGGACCTGAATTTGCAAATTCTTTTGAAAAAATAATCTTTATTAAGATCTAAGACAAAGCATACACTTTTGAGCTTCCATTGCTATATGCAGGGTGAGAGGGATTAAATTTCATTCTACTACATATGGATTTCCAGTTTTCCCAGCACCATTTTTGAAGAGGCTATTGTTTCTCCAATGTATGTTTATAGCAGCTTTGTCTAGTATGAGATAACTGTATATATATATGGTTTTGTCTCTGTGTTTTCTATTCCATTCCATTGGTCTTCATGTCTGTTTTTGTGCCAGTACCATCCTATTTTTCATAGTATATGCTATTTTTCTGACTATAGCTCTGTAGTAAAATTTGAGGTTCAGTATTATGATGCCTCTGGTTTTGCTTTCTTCACCAAGGACAACTTTGGTATTCTGGGTCCCTTATTTTTCCAAATGAATTTAATTATTGCTTCTATTATTTCTGTGAAGTAGGAATTTTGATGGCCATTGCATTGAATCTGTATAGCGCTTTTGGTGGTATGACCATTTTGACAATATTAATTCTGCCTCTCTAAGAACACGGGAAGTTTTTCTATTTTCTAAGGTCTTCAACTGTTTTACTTTAGTGTCCTATAGTTTTCATTGTAGAAATAAATTTAAAATTTAATAAATGATATGGAATCAAATAAAAAATCTTCCCCATAGAAAAGAAAACAAGAGTGTGAAGGTAGAATCTACAGAATGGGAGAAAATCTTGGCCGCCTGTGCCACAGATAGGGAATTAAAATCCAGGACATACAAAGAGCTCAAAAATGTTAAGAGCAACAACAAATAACAATAAATAACCCAACAACAAAATAACAATAAATAACAACAAATAACAATAAATAACCCAACCCAACAATAAAAAACAACAAATAACTCAATCCATAAATGGCTAAAGCAACTAAACAGACACTTCACAAAAGAAAAAATATAAAGTCAACAAATATATTAAAAAATGTTCAAAATATCTAGCAATTTGAGAAATGCAAATTAAAATTACACCGAGTTTTCATCTCACTCCAGTCAAAATGGCAATTTTCAAAAATAAAAGTAACAATAAATGTCAGCAAGGATGTGGGTAAAAAGGTATACTCATACATTTTTGTTGGGCCTGCAAATTAGTACAACCATTCTGGAAAGCAGTATGGAGATTCCTCAAAAAATAAAAATGGAACTACCATATGACCCAGCTACCCCACTCCTCGGTATATATCAAAAGATTTAAAATAGGCATACTACAGTGATGCAACCACATCAATGTTTATAGTAGCACAATTCACAATAGTTAAGCTATGGAACCAACCTAAGTGCCCCTGAACAGATGAATGGATAAAGAAAATGTAGTATATACACACAATAGAGTATTACTCAGCTATAAAGAATGACTTTATGGCATTTGCTTGTAAATGAGTGGATCTGGAGACTATCATACTAAGTAAAATAAGCCAGTCCCCAAAATTAAAAGATTGAATATTTTCTCTGATAAATGGAAGATAATCCAAAATAAGGGGGGGAGATAAATAGAAAAAAAGTAGAAGTAAGATCAGAGGAATAAAAATAAGAAATTAAAGGAAGGGAGATAGGGAAAGAATGAGATAGGGAAAGTCAGTGGAATGAATCTGACCTAACTCTCCTATGTACATACGTGAATATACCACAGTTTATCTTATCATGTACAGCCACAAGAATCTAATTTTAAAAACCTATAAGTAAATAGCATAAATTTCAATAGAGTAGAGGGAAGGGAATGGATTGGGAAGAAGGGAGAGGAAGGAGAAATACTGGGGAGTGAATTAAATGAATCAAAACTAATTATATTCCACGTTTTTATAATTATGGCATAGTATAGTCTATTTCCCTGTATAGTTACAAAGAACCAATTAAAAATATTTACAAAAAAGATCTTACAAATGAAGGTAAAAATGTGTCATCACCAAATCCCTGCCAATTGTACATGGATGTTCAAATTAGGAAGTTCTGTATGGAAAAGAGTGATCTCTGGCCTTCCAAAGGAATAAAGTTGAAATTTTTTAGTTTTCTTTTTTTATGTTTATTACTTTATTGAGTTTATAATTACCAAAGAAAAGTTATATGTATTTAAGGTATAGAATGTGATATTTTTGTATACACATAATTCTGGAATGCCACAGTCAAGCTGTTTAAAATATATATCACCTCACCTAATTGTTTCTTTTTATGGCAGTGATATTTTTTCAAAATGTGTTTGTTTAGCCCATTTACAATATATAATGTATTATTAACTATAGTCATCATGATGTACATGAGGCCTTCAAAATTTATCTATGGTATAACTGCAAATGTGTACCCTTTTGATCAATAGCTTCTATTTCTCCCAATTTCCACCCCAAATAACCATCCTTCTTCTGTTTCTATGAGTTCAACTATTTTAAATTTAACATATAAGTATTTTGTATCTGGCTTATTTTACTTAATATAAAGTCCATTAGATTCATCCATGTTTTCACAAAAATTATCAAAGGAAACATAGAATAAGCTCTATGGCATTAGTCTAAGCAATGACTATTTTGATCTAAAACAAAAAGCATAGGCAACAATGGAAAAAATTAAAAGGTGGGGCTACATTAAACTAAAATAATTATCCACCACAAGAAAATGATCAACAAAATGAAAAGGCAACTCACAGATAAAATATTTGCAAATGATATATCTGATAAGTAGCTAATATGCAAAATACAGAAGGAATTCATACAACTCAACAGAAAAGTCAAAAAGTCCCATTAAAAATGAACAATGGATTTGAAAGATATTTTTAAAAGAAGATTAAATTTTTAAAATATTCAACCATTATGTGAAAAATGTTCAGAATTATTAATTATCAAATAAATATAAATCTCATACCTGTTGTCAGGTCTGGTCAGGGTCTAAGATGCCCAAATAAGGAAACTGGTCAGCAGAGCTGCTGCAAGCCAGATGTGACGGTCACTAGTAGACATGCCTCCTGTCAATTAGCGAGCCTTCCTGACCCATTCAGAAGGGACTCTGGCCTTCTCTTCCTGTTCCCAAGCCCTCTCCTTCCTGACTGGGATTTCTTGAAATTCTCTATGCACGGAATCTCCGATGCCATTTCTCCGGACCCGCTCTGATGGATGGAGGATTTGGTCCGAGGGCGCGCATTTCAATAAAGTGTTGCCAAGTGACTTAATTCATCTTCTCCTGGTCGTGTGATCTTTACACCTGTTATGATGTTTAGGAAGGCTATTATTAAAAATTCAAAAGATAACTATTAGTAGAAGTGTGAACAAAGGTCAACTTCTTCACTTTGTTGGTGAGAATGCAATTTATTAAAGCCATTGCAGAAATCTGTATAGAGATTCCTCAAAAATTAAGAATAAAACTGTGATGTAATCCAGTCTCTCTTTCTCTCAAAGAGGTAGCAGCATTCTCACATCCATTGTAAGAATACATACATAAAACAACCTATTAGTGAATAAATGGATATCTACAAGTAGAATGTTATTCAGCATTAAAAAAGAAGGCAAATTCTCAGCTTATTCCATGGTAAATTCACTCAGACATTCTCTATTCCTTGATACTTCAGAGGCCTTATAGTAAAATACGATGTTATCCCAATCTGATGCACTACAAGGCACTCTTATGTTCAGGGTTTAATATCGCATTGATCTATCTCCCTGAAGCTACATTTCCTTACATCACACACACACACACACACACACACATACACACACATATGTTGTTTTCATGTTTAATGGTCAGAGGATTGAGATCCTCTCTTTGTTCTAGAGCAGGGCCTATATTTCTCAACTTGAGTGATGCTGACTTCTGACCTTATCATTTGCACAAAGATAATAAGTGCTAGTTTGGTAGATCTTAAGAAGAACAAGTTTTATTATGCAAAGTGTCCACTTCAGGTGAGGTTATTACATAATCTACAGACATGGATATCTAAAAAAGGAAGAGGATGATACTTTTAGCCATGGAGATTCACTGGGGATTTAAATATTCATATTTCTCAGCACTTTGAGACTGTTATCCTAGGACAAAATGTTTCTTCCTTCCAAATTCAGGAAACTAACTTTGATACATCATAATTCTCCTGACTTTAGATTTCATCTCATCCTCTATAATTAGATCTGTAAGCAAGGGTGCAGCAGGGTCTGTCCATTCTCTGAAAGATAAGAATTTTCATTTAATCATCATCATAGAGACATTCTTGCACTTGCTCTCACAGCATGGCTTAAAGTGCTAATTAACACTTTCTAACCTAACAGTTTCGATTGCAAGCCCCCAATGTCATCAAAAGCAACTTCTCTACAGAATAATTCTTAACAAAGCAATTCTATCATCTAAGTACAATGGCCACATTCCACCTTCCCAAAGTAGCAATAACATTCACATGGATTTAATTTTAAATTGACCACAGAATACTGTGTGGCTTTACTGAAAAACCAAGTTATACCCCACACAAATTACAATCAAAAGTGAGAATTCTGATTTATTTGTGACAGGTGGGAAAACTAGCTCTAGATGAGATTTTGGACCCCTATTCTATTTTATTTCATTTTTAGCAGTTCTGGGAATCTAATCCATGGCCTAAAAGGAAGCAAAAATTAAAAAGAAAAAATCACTATTATCCAAGTCAATTATTATTTAGCACAATAGTACTACACATTCTTTTATGTGTTTTATACATTCTTTTGAGAATTTTGTATTTACTAAGATTTTAATGCAGAGAACAGATTCTATTCTAGACTATTTGAATAAAAATGTGTTTTGTTACAGCATGCCCAGTGGCTTACAGAATTGTGGAGATGGCTGAAGAAGAGAGTTTAGAATATGTTCCAGAATCCACTCTCAAGTCAATCCTGCAAAATAAGCCTGCCAAAGGAGTTGCTTGTCTTAATGTGATAGGAAGCTGCTAGCTAAATCAAGAGGCATCCATTATTAAAGTACATAAGTATTAGAACCATCTCAGTTCTGAGCTACTAAGTTGGCTACAATTGCTGTTTCCAAACAGCATCAGTGTTCTGGAATCAGGAAATAATCGTGCAAAATTAATAACCTGCCACTAAGCTGCAGGGTCCTACAATATGACACTCTTTCTACTATCAAGAAGACATCTCTGCTAAATTAGCTAGCCTCAGACAGATTTTGTTTCCAGACCATGCCACTTTTGCTACTATCCACATTGATAAAATATATGGTCTATATCCTATTTATCTGAGTTCAAATTTCAAGTTCCATGTAATTTCATCTGATGCAGAACTTAAATCACATTTGAATTACCAGTTGAAAATGAATTGAGAAAATTTGTGCTATAGCTTTCCACCTTCTTCAGGAAAAGAAATTCATGCTACAATAAAATTTGAAAGGATGTTCAAACTTCATTCCTACTTTACTTCTTTACCTTCATTTTGAAAATATCTCATTTTTATTATATACAAAATTTCATTTTTGTCCCATCTTTGATCATAGTCAAGAATCTAGACCATTCCAACTGTAAACCAAGTACTTAAATGTATTTTTAGTAAGTTAATGTGAGATACTTTTTGAGAATTAAAAATTATTATTCATAAGAAAATAATAAAAAATTGGACATTCTGTGTACTTTAGTTTTAGAATAAGCACACCTAACTCTTTTGCATGCAGAAGTACCAGCTTTCTCTGAAATTCCTACCCTTCTGGAAAAATTCATTAGTCGGTTAGATTGAACATATTTTACAAAAATAACTCTGTTTACATAAGAAATTGGATAATATAAAAGAGAAAAATTTTCCTAAAATATAAGACAGCTTAAAAAATGCAGTTAATCAAGAAATGATCTACAGTTTTCAAAATTTGACAGAGATTGTGAATGTAACATGGACTATGATTCTCACCATTTTTATACGACTCTCATAAGCACAAAAACTGGTTCTCAAGAGGAAAGTAAGCTAAGAATAATTGCCTTAACAGCTGTTTCTCTATAAAAGTAGCAAATAAGCAAATAAAATCTATTATATTTTGTAACCTAAGAAGAAATTATTTGGATTCCAGTAACATGATGTTACATAAAGTGATACCCTCTCCTATAATTAATCACAGATCTCTAAGAAATGGGGATCTTTATAGAAGGGCAAAATTGTACATGAGCTTATCAATACAGCTTTGTATCACTATGTTTGTAAGCAAAAATAACCAATATGGTTTCAGCCATTATGAAAACACAAATAACCGAGATGGAAACAGACTTAAAATGGATCTGCAAGCTTTCTTTATTCCAAAGTAGGGTCAATCAATCAGAACTCATTTTCCAGGTATGAAAATGGCCCCCAGGATTATAGAAGAAATCTGAGTTTTATAATTTACAATGAGGGTGAATTAATCATTGATAACTGTGGAAATGCTGGTTTGGGAAGTCAAGGAACTAGTTGTGCAAGTTAAAATTTTAACTCAGGAAAGCAGTTGTAAAAAGTTTGAAACTTACTGTTAAACAGGAGAAATAGGAGCTCAGATCC
>CM053408.1:31422009-31445289 GCA_028644305.1 Xerus rutilus
AAGTTTATAATCTGATGACCTCTCATTGTGTCAGTAGTAGGGAAGAAATACCCAACGGTTTTCCTGGCCTTCTGCTTATGCTCAGTAAAAGAGACAAAAGTGCAATCCTTTCAATAGAGTCATTTCTAGTCTTTAAAGAATTGCATGTGGCACCAGAAGGACAAATGTTTTTTTCTCACTCCATGAATGAGATATAGGCTAAACAGGAGTAGAACCAGTCCAAATATCCAAAGAACTCAGTTTAACAGTGTCTTTACTTAGTGACTTTAGCCATGGTATGTGTAAATTACATAATCGTAATGCACTGGAGATGGAGAAGAAGTTTGGTGTAATGATCAGTAGAAGTAAACAGAAATTGAGATTAATACACATTTGTTTAGGGTGGTCAGCACATGGTGAAGATGGTAGGGAGCCACTTTAGAATAAGTGCAAGGACACAAGAAATATGTGCAAGGAACCAAAAGAATTTTTACTAATTAGTAGTACATTTTATACATTTCTACTAAGCTTTATAAATGGGCTGAGAATAGAGCTCAGTGGTCAAGCACATGCTTAACATGCTCTAGGCTCTGGGTTCAATCTCATCCTAGTGACTCTGGACACTTTTGGAAAAAACAAAACAGTTATTATAAGGACATGTTTATTTCAGTAATATGCACTAGAAAAGACATTCAGACAAAATTTTAGTTTGGCACATTCAGAAGGAATTTTCACACTAAGATAAACGGTTTAAAATATTTTCAAATCCAGGAGTTACTAGAATAATCTAAATAACACTGTTTCTTTCTTTAGAAAGACATTAGAACCTATATGGCATTCTTCAAGGATATTACCAAAAGCCTTGATGAAGCAGTAAGGGTGAGAAGAAAAATTGTTTTCTCTATATGTATTCCTAACTTGAACCTATTCCAACCAAAAAAAATGATTTTGAGCATCTATATTTTTAAATTTTACAATTAGCAAAACCCATTCATGTTCCTAAAAAGAACCTTAACTCAGTGAATTTACAGATGTAATATGGTGGGGACTTGGCTGAAAAGAGCAAGGAAAATGGAAGTTGGTAGTGTGGCTCCATCATTACCCACCTTTGGGCACTTAGTAGTGATGTTCAAATCCCCTATCAGTGCTCTAAACTAGACTTCAGAGAGTATGGCTGTCTTCCTAACTTCACCTCATTCACTCACACTGTCAATGGAACAATTAGGGAAAGTTTAGGGGAAACACTTGAAGTAACAGCCTAGTGAATCCCACAACTTTAAGATATCCAGAATCAAGATGTGAGTGAAATGTTTTATGGAATGTGAAGTGAGAATAGAAAAGCAAGGAATGTGAGATGTGGGATATGTGATTCTTGGCATACTAACTTAAGGAACAGGCAGAGTTGCACATAGAAACCATCAGAATATGCATTCACTGACATAAAATTTGATAATAATGACTCTCAATTAGCCAGAAACTACCTGGAAGGCCATTCCTTTGCCCATTCTACCTGAAGCAGAGAAGCAAGAACATCCTCACCTTAATGTATTCAAACCATTCCACCAGATTGAATCTTCTAAAGACAAGTAGTTTCCAGAATCGTTTCTGGACATTGATTCAACTTCTCACATGCTCCCTACCATATGCACATGTTATAGTGCATATGGAGAAAAATGTAGAAGAATCCTTCAGACTTTGGTAAGGAGGACAAAAGAGGCAAGCAGTCTATTACCACAATGACACAAAGAGTTTAGTTGAGAGAAATGTTCAAAATGAACAAGAGAAATGATGATCTATCATTTAGAGACATTTATTGCTAATATTTTGGAATCACCTGTAGAAATCCCTAATTGTTCCCATTATTCTAATACCTGATTCACCAAGACAAAGACAGAACCAGTAATGTGAGGAAGAGCAGTGGCATGAAAAATGGAGATCAAATTTTACTAATAGACATTAGATAAAAGAAAAAGAAGAAGGAGGAGGAGGAGGAGGAGGAGGAGGAGGAGGAGAAGGAGGAGAAGGAGGATCCCTGATGCCTGGACAAGGTAGATATACTGATAACCTACTCAAAGAGTTAATATTTTTGCAACATATTCTAAACTATGGCTGGTCTTTCCTAGAAGAAAATTTTATTTGCTCCTTACTTTTCTCACTCTGAAAATAGGATAATTGTTTATGGATGTTTCCTTTTTATTTTTAATTTTCAGTATAACTAAAACTTCTATATAAACACAATGTACTACAATGAAGAAAACAACTAAAATATGTGCTTAATAAATAAAGCATTGAAAAGCTACTATACCACATTTGAATCAAAATCAGATTATTGTAAGAATAACTTTGAAGTTAAATATATTTATTTCATGAAATAAATGTAATATAAACACAAGAATATTTTAAACTTTAATTCAGACACAATCATTATCTAATCACTATACCAATAGATTGCATTGCATAAATATGAATTTGTTATACTTGCTTATTCTATAAAGAGACCCATCCTACTTGGTTAAAAAGTAATTCATTGAAAATCTGGATCCTACAAAACTATATAGTTTGTAACTATAACCTTAACCCTCGTAACAATATATCTCCATCTCTAAATAAAATGTCATGAATCATAGATTATGATTATTAATATTCCACTAAGTTGGACTAAAACTTAGGTAACTTTGTTTCTGCTTATAAGTAAGTGTGTGATCTCCTTTTTCTCAGAGCATTTCCTTTAGAAAGGTTGCTTGTAAATTCTATCTCTGCCCTTTTTAGACATAAATATGCCTCCAGTCTCTTGCTAGTTTTACAATTCAGGGACATTCTTCTCAAGGACTTGGGAGCCATCTCCTTGAAATGTATTCTTTGAGAAAGTATTCCCCTGTATCTGAGTGCAGACTTCAGGGGAGTTGAGTTCAATCTCTCTTTCCTGTAGCCATTGTCTTGAATTAAATCCTCCTTGCTTCAGAGTTTTTCTCTGACGTTTTCTTTGTTTTTTGAGGTTTTTTTGGGGGGTACCAGGAATTGAACTCAGGGGGCAATCAACCACTGAGCCAAATCCCTAGCCCTATTTTGTATTTTATTTAGAGACAGGGTCTCCCTGAGTTGCTTAGTGCCTCACTTTTGCTGAGGCTGGTTTTGAACTCGCTATCCTCCTGCCTTAGCCTCCCTACCACTGAGATTACAGGCATGTGCCACTGCATGCAGCTTCTTTGACATTTTCTTCATGGGATTAGAGTCATATGTGGCCAGATTTGATGTCCTTCTAATGGCTAAGAATGCCAGACTCTCTCTCAGTAAAACCAAAATTATTTCTTGCGATAATTCTATACCTGAAAAGAAACAGCAAAGGAAAAAACAACTGACAACTCCTTTGTGTAGGAATTATTTTAAACTTTTAAGGTGGCATCACGTTCTTTAAGAATGCATGGTTAAAATGATTCCTTTGATAACATAAAATTACACAAAATGTAAAATTCTCAATACTGCTAATACTAAAATAAAATATACTTTGGCCAATTACTTTATATTGTAATATGTAAACCTCATTACTTTCCCAAATTTAAATGCCTGTTTAGTTCACCTGGGTCAGGCAAGAGGAAGTGGGAGGGCAGATTGTGGAGGTGACAGCAATATAAATCACACTGGGGTAGGACATAAACATTCATGTTTATCCCTGGAAAATGTTATCAAAATGAGCCTATACATAATTAACAATGACCATAATAAGAAAAATTAAAAAGCCTGAATAAATATTGAGAAGAATAATTAATCCTGTAAAAAATGTTAGTGCATTCACTATTATCCCCATTCACTTGTTTCATTATGTGTGTTTTGTACATGATGTTGAAAAAAATCAGATAATCCTGTACTCAAACTGAAAATTTCCACAGCATGCCAATACTTTTCTTCTGGGTTCTTAATGAGAAGCTTTAAATTGTAATAAGGAATGTTTTTCTATTTGGGAACTTATGAAGAGTTACTAGCAATTCACTCCCACGCAATATTTTATAGCATCATTACAACAAAATTTTCTCTAAATAACTTCACCCAAAGAATTTAATAAGAAAATATTTCTGTAAATAATTTTCTTGAGTTCTATAGTATCAATTGATTAATAGTAGTTGTTTTTTAAAATTGTACCACAATATTACTTTGTTGAATCCACAGTATTGATTAAAAAGATTTCATATTGCCAATGTTAGTCAAAATCAGTTAATAATGTTAACAACCCTATTAATTTTATTATAAATCATACAATTTTCCTTTTAGGTATATGAAATTCTGTCTTATTTGTAGTACTTTAACTAAAAGCTAAGTCAATCAGAGCAATTTTATTGTTTAAATTTCTAGGTGGTTGTCTTGGTTCTATATTTTTTTCTATCTATAAAATATGATAAAGTAACATAAGGGGAAAATGTGATTTAGTGTTAGGTACTTTTCTAATAAAAATAAACATATTCTACAATAAAATTCAAACTCCATGCCTTTAATAGTATGATTTGCTATTAAATTTAAACACACAGAAATCCAAGCAAGAAGCCATTGAAAAGACGCTTCAGATCATGAACTTCAGAATCAAGTTGTTGAATTCCAATCTGAGTCCAGATATGTACTGTCCACATGACCCTCAACTAATAACAATTAGTCACTAATTATTTATTTTATTATCTCACTTTCTTTTGGTGAATTGATATTAATACTGCTTTTAGAAAGAAGGCAGAGTTTATAATGCATGATCCTATTTACATAAAAATTTAGAGCATATCTAGCAAACCCAGGGTATAATCAGAATAGGTGTCTCTGATGATTGAGATTCACGCGGATCAGATGGTAAAAAGTTTCTATGTGAGAAAATGCTCTATATCGTGATAAGAGTAGGAATTCTACAATGTATTTATTTGTAAAAAGTCATTAATGTTTTCCAATATATATCTTAGCTTCAAATTATCCTTGAATTTTTAAAAATACAATAATAAAAATATTCACTATAGGGCCAGAGATATAGCTCAGTAGAGCACTTGCCTGGTATGTGTGAGGTCTTGGATTCAACACCCAGTATTGAAATATATGTGTGTGTGTGTGTGTGTGTGTGTGTGTGTGTGTGTATTCAATATAAATTGTGTCAAGTATTGAGTAAATGTATCATAATAAGCAAGAATTGATGAGTGTCCTGGGGGCCAATACTTGATTGTGACTCTACTTTGCCTGTGATGATGCTAGTGATTATTATCTTTGAGCCCTTCCACCCTTCCTTCATCAATGAATATTTTCATGTGCCTATATGTGTATGTATATCAGAGTAGAATAGGTCACACCTTCAAAGAGTTGAAAATGGAGATAAAGCTGATGGTTCTTAGTTTGCCTTCTCTCCCATAAAGGACGAAGTTGATTATTTAATGGTTCTTAAGCTTAAACTAAGTAGGGAATTGGCTATTCATGAAGCAGAATCCTGGTGCTAGCTTGCTTTAGGTACATCTCAACCTAGAAAAGAAAACTTTAGTATTTTGCTCATATTTTCTTCTGGTTGTCTATCATCTCTGCTTTTCTTTGCATATTGTTCTTTCTGTTCTGTAGTGGTTACCATCCTAAGATCAGGGAAATAGATGGAAAGCTACTCACTAACACTTAAGTGTTTATTCTAAAGGAGAGACATCTTTTCTTTCCCAGTGTAAATCTATCAAAAATTACATAAATCCTGATCATCTAGATCTCTGGTATGAAAATTACACATAATCAGTTTCATATACTGAGTGAGGATTGTTGCTAGGGATATGGATGACTGGGCCACTGATTATGGCAAACTAACTGCCACATACAGCAACGCCCACTGAGGTGGCAAAATACAGCTCAATGCTCAATGAACAGGCAACTTTCAAGTTTTCACCAGAAAGAAATGAAAAATGTTAGAAGAGAAATATGTTTAACCTGACTTAAACATTACATAATATATACAAATACTGAAGCATCACCTTACCCCATAAATATATTTACATTTTTGTCCTATGTATCAGTTTTATAAGTTAAATTTAAAAGAGAAAGATTTACATATTAGTTGCTATATGATTTTATGAATTTTCTTAAAATCCTGATGTTTCAGTTGCATTGTATTTAATCTGCAGATTATAATACTGTGTACCTCATAGTTAGGAAAAGAAGGTAACATAAAAAAAAAACATGTAAAATGGTGTCTGGCATTACATAAATGATTAATATAAAATCTAAGCTCCACAACATTATGGTTATTTAGAATTAGAGAGTGTGTATCTTTATCTTTGTACTTCTAGACATATTTTGAAATCCATGAATGCCTCAGAAGGTCATGTAACTGAAGTCATGTTTCTGAAAAATCAGTCACACTAAATAAACTTTAATGCAGAATCTGTTATTTCTTTGGAGTTTATTTTTAAAAATATAAAAATATGTTGTGATACCACCTAAACTTGCATGTTTGGGGAAGATAATATATATTTAAGCTTTGTAGATATAGTACTACAATGTATTATAAATCTATGAAACTATAGATATAAAATTGATGGTTGCTTCAGGTTGTCATAGAAGAAAGTTGATTTCAGTTAAACATACAGTGTCCAAATGTAAAGTCTTATAAATGTCAAAAATTATATTTTAGCTAAAATTTACCAAATGTGACTTACTATCTGCATTTTAAAATACCATGATCTCAGTGGAGTCTTTCCACTATGGAATAGGATTATATATCAGGAGCAATTTGGAAATCTAGACCTTAGGAAAGTCCATTCTTTTGGTCTCTTTGTAGAATTGCATATAAATAGTTGGCCACTGTGATATTTTGCTTTATGTTTTAATAGCAATGATGAAAACGTGTATCCCCACTGACTTCTGGTATTACATCTTTATAAAAAGAGTGTTTTACTACCTACCACACTTCATGCCACAGGTAATTTCCTTTGGATCCTCAGAGAGTACAGCAATTTTACACCCTTCACTTGAGGGAATCACTTGTGATGTTAAAGTAAAATAAAAAATAAAAAGTCAACATCTTCTTTTTTCAAAGTTGCACCCATCAAAGACTTATTCTGGTCAAACACAGAGAAGCTATAAAATCTAAATGAAGATCTGGAGTCAAATATCTTCTAATTGTCTATTTTTCAATGCCATCTGTTCATTTACTACACTTGGTAATGTGCCACTAAATACGTAAAAACAAGTTAGTTTTGGTATATTACTATAGTCCAAAATATGCTGTGTGTTAGTAAAGAGCATGGAAATTTGTTTATATTGGCTTCTAGCAATACATTAAAGAAATAAAAATGAATTTCTCTGTGAATGAGTTTTTAATGCATCTCGTTTCTATTTATATTCTGCTTTACTTTGTTTTTTTAATATGTAAAGTATTGAGAATAGGGAGGTTGATTGTGAAGCACTGCTTAGTATATGACATTTTATTTGTGACAGAAAAATAATTATTGCCATATTGTTGAGCTATTATACTTTCTTGCCCCCCACCCAAAGGCTCTTACAAATGGCTACTCCTAGCTATTACTGTGGAAACGGTCCTTTATATTCACACAGTGACTGTGTAAAGACCGTTTAAGGTGGAAAACAAAATTAAACAAGTATTTGTCTTCATGCAAAAGAAATAGATGTTTAAAGTCATTCATTTAATTTATATATATTTTTTTAATCAAAGCTAGTGATGAAGAGAATGTTTATCCAGCCAAAGAAAAATAGTCTGTTATGTTGTTCTTTTCTCAAAATAATGAGAGATCAGTTCTGTCCCAATGAGTGCAAGAGAGTCATTTCCTTTTTCCTGGAAGTGAACTTAATTAGAAAAAGTGGAAAGCTAATAAAAATTATTAGGTGCTTACCAAATGCTAGCTGCAGGAAGGAAAGAGAAGGGAAGGGAAAGGAAAAGAAAGGAAGAGAAGGGAAGAAAATAATTAAGCCATATCATCATAAGAATATTTCCATTAGGAACACACTTCATACATTATGGTAGTCCCATAAAATTACATCACCTGGTAACATTGCATCCATCTTCCTTTATGTAAGAACACTGTGATGATGCCGGGTATAATTACAAGCACATGCTTGTAATCCCAGTGGCTCTGGAGGCTGAGACAGGAGGATCAGGAGTTCAAACCCAGCCTCAGCAAAAGTGAAGTGCTAAGCAACTTAGTGAGACCCTGTCTCTAAATAAAATATAAAATAGGGCTGGGGATGTGACTCAGTGGTCAAGTGCCCTGAGTTCAATCCCCAGTACCAAAAAAGAAAACAACAACAAAAAAGAACACTGTGATGTTCACACAACAGCAGATTTCTTACAATATATTCCATTTTTAAGTGATGCATGATTATATACCGCTATCTTCATTATGCAAATGAAAAGAATGAAATCCTAAGAAATAAAATCAGTTGGCCAGAGTTATGTATTTAATTAATTTCAACCCAAATCTTTAAAGACTATTTGTTTTTTCATTGGTCAATGCTCTAGCCCACTTCACATATTCTGGTGTTTGTTAGGCAACAACTGTTCTATCCATGTTACTGTGCAGCTAATTATAGACAAAATGGGTAAAGTTTTCACATAGAGAACATAAAACTTACAATTTTAATACATATCATAATAAAATTCTCATTTAATGGTTACTTCCATTACCTGCTGAGCACAGAATAGGAATAAAAAATTCATTCCATTTAGTTTTCATGGAATCCTGAAAAATAGGTGTTATTATATTTTTTATTATGCAGTAAGGAAACTGAAAATCACAGAAGTTAAGGGATTTGTTCATGATCATGCTACCAAAGATAAGAAAATTCATCCTTGAAACCATGTCTGTCATGTTCTAAAATTTGTGATGTAATCACATAGCAATGCTACTGCCCACTGGGGCCAGCGAAAATGTCAGATTTATAATTTCAAGACTTGCTTCTGCCAGCATGAACTGTCACATTTACCTGTACTCTGAGAGACATTTTACTGGATTTTACAAAACCAATCATGGCTTCTATCTTTTTACAATTCCTGTAGAAACACTAAATAGTTGGGAATTTAAAAGCCAATTTCCTTCTGTTTGATTTCTTTGAAAGAATTCAGACTACTGTTGCAGTTTTTGATAGCTTTGAAGTAAACTAGTCCTGAGGTTTTGAGGGAAACAGCATGATATGTTGAATCTTATACATCTTATACATCTTCAAATAAGTATGATTCATATAAAGCAAGAGTCAGGATACTTATATAGGACACTGTCACTTATAAAGAACAGAACATGGATTCCTGTCCATAACTCTAATTCTATAAATTCAATATTTACTTAGTCATATCTTACATTTACATATCCTGATTCTTTGCAATGAATCTCTAGAAAATTGAATAATTCATCATGAATATAATACATATCCTAATAATTTTGGTCCTAGAATGATGAAGTTGAATTCTTCTGAGTACACCAACCTTATTTTAACCAACTGAGATCCACTGGTTAGAATAAGAATATTATAAAGATGTTTGATGTTGCTACAGTGGGGGAGACTGGATGGAACTTCCTTTTGATGATTATAGGATATACCTCCATAAGACTAATGCAGATGATATCTTCTTTTTTTATTAGGTAATCAGATCATTCTTTTTAATGACAATAGTATCAATTTGACCTTTTGGTTCTAAATGACTGCAAAAATAGCATGATGAAGAATGGGGTGGCACATTAAACAGCAAAAAATAAAGAAGAGTTATGAAGTTTATTGCAATGAAATTATCTGGCTGCAGTGTTACTTTATTTATGCCATTATATAAAATGTTATTTGACATTGCTTACAAAAGATAACACAAAATGAAAATTAAATGAAAGATGTAAAGAAAGTTTTAACATTTCAAGTTTTTCTAAAGTTGCATTGAGTAATGGTATAACAGGTTTTTATATTTATAAAATGTATAAAAATGTTTTGTGCCCATATTTCTCTAAGCTTAACATTAATTAAACTACAAAAGGCAAAATGCAAGCAGTCATACATAACTTCTGTGATGAATGAGGATCCTGTTATCCACAATTTTATTTTGATTTTAAGGTAAGCATAATCTCTTCAATGTTCAGATTATGCACAGAATGGACTGCACTTCAAGTTATTTTTATAAGTGATTAATTATGTGTGGCTTAAACAAAAATGCTTCCATTTTGCATTTTAAGTCAAATATTCCAGAAAATCCAAGAATTGGATTACTTATTCTTATGATATTCTCTAAAATTACAACAAGAAATTTCTTAGGTCATTTGAATTGTATCAAGTCGCTAGTATTTTTTAAGGTACAGGACAATCTCAGGCTGCTTGCATTCTTGCTTAAAATTATTTTTAAAAATATTCATATCTTGGGACTGGGATTGTGGCGCAGTGGTAGCGTGCTCGCCTAGCATGCGTGAGGCACTGGGTTCGATCCTCAGCACCACATAAAAATAAAATAAAGATATTCTGTCCACCTGCAACTAAAAAAATAAATAAATATTTTTAAAAAAATATTCATATCTTAATTTTACATAAGAAAAATTTTCAGCATTTAGGATTAGAATTAGTTATGCATATTATTACTTCATTTCCTTGTATTATTTTCATCTCTATATGTGCTAACACATATCCTTACACTAGTTTGATTTTAAATAAAAGTAATGAAATAGTTAATATTAGTATTCTTAAAGAGTTGATGGTTAGTGCAGAAGGAGATCTGTGGAACCAGCATTAGCACAGCGGTATCAACATTATAACAATTGTTAAATATTTGAATGTCATATTGATTTCTATATCAGTACAGTTTGCCAATCTGCAGACAGAGATACTCATATTTAAATGCATCATCCAAAGACTATTCCATTAATACTCCAAATTCTTTCTTTTCTTCTCTTCTTGGGGTTTGTATGGTTTCTCTGGGGTTGCTTTAATAACACAGCTAGGAGGAATCTACCAGTTACATTAACACCACTCAGAAAAAATTTAGTTACAGTGAACAGAAAAAGATTTCAGATCAAAAGCATAAAAAATGTTTTCTTTCACCCATTAGTTCGTTGTCTTTGCAAAATCCAATGGATGAGCATAGGGCATATCTGATATATATTACCAATTAATATAACATCACAATAAAATTGCTCAAGGTTCTAATCACAATTTTCCTATACTAGAAAATTTATCATAATTTCCCTAGAATCAGTCCCAAATTCTGGATAGTCCAATCTTGAGTGCCAGGCAGATACACTACAGTTACCTTAAATTGTTATACTTTCATCATCCAAAATGAAACATGGGTATAATTATTTTTATTTTTGTTTTTAATTGGCATATTCCTATTTATTTATTGAGTACACATATATACAATGTGTAATGATTAAATGAGTGTAGTTAGTATTTATATCCCCTCAATATATTAATATTTCTATGTCTTCAGACCCTTCAAACTCTCCTCCTGCAGAACTTTTAAATGTATAACTAGTTGTTCCTTATTGTGCTATACAACACCAAATTACTTCCCCTTACAACTGTGGTTTGGTACCTATTATCTACCCCATCACTGTTTTATCGCCTCACTCCATTTCTTATACTCTAGTAGTCTCCATTAATTACATTCTTAACTTACATGTGACTGACTTTTTTAGCTTCCACAAATGAGAAAATATGCAGAATTTGTTCTTATGTATATGTTCCTGGCCTATTTTACTTAGTGATATATCTTTTGTGTTTGTGTATTTATAATATATGTATATATACATATAATACATATATTTAATATACATAATATATATTAAATTTTCTCTTGGTTAATTCCATATCTTTGCTATTGTGATTAATACAGCAATAAACATGGGAGCATATTTTTTGTGTTGAATTTTTTATTTATTCTAGGTATTATTCAGGTGTCAGAGAAGTAACTTGTGATTATTTCCTTCCATTCTGTAGGCTGTCTTTTCACACTTAATTATTTCTTTGGCTGTGAAGAATATTTTTAATTTGATGTCATCCCATTTATCAATTCTTGGTATTATTTTCTGACGTATAGGAGTCCTATTCAGAAGTTTGTTGCCTCTGCTTAGATATTGAAGAGTTTCCTCTTCAACAGTTACAAAGTTTCTGGTCTTATGCCTAGATGTTTGATCCATTCTGAACTGATGTCTGTACAGGGTGAGTGATAGGAAACTAGTTTCATTATTCTACATGTGGGTATCCAGGTTGTCCAGACCCTATTTGTAAAAGAGACTATTCCTCAATGTATCATTTTGGTATCTTTGTCAAGAATCAGATGGCTATAGCTATATGGGTTTGTCTCTGTGCTCTATTCTATTCCAGTAGTCTTTGTATCTGTTTTTAGGCTACTACTGTGCCATTTTCTTACTATGGCTCTGTAATGTAATCTGAAATCAAGTACTGTGTACCTTGATCATTACTCATTATGCTTAGGATTGTTTTAGTTATTTGGGGTCTTTTCTTCTTTAATATGAATTTTAAGAATGTGTTTTTTAGTTTTGTGAAAAACAACATTGGTATTTTATTGAAAATTACATTGAATCTGTAGATCACTTTTGGTAATAAGGCCAATGTAATATTAATAATACCTAAAACCCATTAAATAAATGGTCAAATGAAATAAACAGACAATACACAAAAGAAAAAATACAGAGGGCCATAATTATACAAAAAGTTCAACATCAGGGAAATATAAATTAAACCCATACTGAGATTCTATCTCATTTCAATCAGAATGACAATCATTAAGAAATGAAATAATAATAAATGATGACAAACATGTGGGAAAAAGGAACCATTATATGCTGTTTGTATGAATTTAAATTAGTATAGCCACTAGGGAAATCAATATGGAGGTTCCTAAAAGTCTAAAATTTTAACTACCATATGATCCAGCTATACAATTTCCAAAATAAAGTTAGCATATTTCATAGCTATATGCATATCCATGTCTATTACAGCACAATTTACAATAGTCAACTTATGAAATCATTCTAGGTGAATGGCAACATATGAATGGCTAAATAAATGTGGTATATATACACAATGAAATTTTTTTAATCAGAAAGAAAGATTAAATTATGCCATTTGCAGCACATGGGTGAAACTAGAGACAGTAATTTTGAATGAATTGAATCAGACTCAAAGAGAAAAATATTTTTCTCTCACATGTATGTGGAAGCTAAAAGTAAAAAACAACAATAATAAAGGGGCTCTGAAATTAAAAGGGACATCAATAGGGAAGAGCAAAGCATGGAGAAGGAAGAGGGGATGGTGGGGAAGTATTGGGGAATTTAATTGATCAAATTATGTTGTTATATATGCACAAATGTCACAATGAAACTCACAATTCTGTATAATAAATATCAGCCAATTCAAAAAACTTATGGCTTATTTTATTTAATATTTAACTGACAAATAATAATCGTGTCTATTTATGGATTATGACATGATGTTTCAATACATGTGTATGTTGGAGAAGGGCTAAAATAAGCTAATTAACGTAAGCCACTTTATATGTTTATTTTTCATGTTAAGAAAATTTAAAATATTCTCTATTTTGAAATGTATATACATATATTATCAATATCTATAGTCTATATGAGAAAATGTTGAACATCTTTGTGTTATGCTGTATACTATACAACCAGAACTTACTCCTATTATCTAGCTAAAAGTTTTTACCCTTTGATTAACAACTTCTAACTCACCAATCCTTTACTGTACCCAGACTGTAGTAATCACCATGGTACTCTCTACTGTGATTTCAACTTCTTTAGATTCTACATATAAGTGAGATGATGAATATTTTTCCTTCTTTCCCTGGTTTATTTCCCTTAGATTATTTTGCTCTGGATTCCTTCTTGTCACAATTGAAAGAATTGACTTCTTTTGTACATACCACATTTCTTTATCCATTTACCTATCAATGGACATTTAGGTTATTTCCATATCTCAACCATTTTTGACATTGTTACAATAAACATGTGAGTGCAGATATTTCTTTGGGATACTGATTTAATTTTCTTTGGATACATACTCAGAAGTGGCATATCTGGACACTGGTTCATAGTTTGGGTTAAGGCAATTAGAGAACATTTTCTGACTGATTCCTCAGTGTCCCCTGCTTGAGGCACCATTCCCCCCTCCTTAAGGAAAGGAATTGCTGACATTGAATATTCCATGTCATTCTCTCTCCTGTCCAGTTTAATAAGTTGACATCCAGCTAAATATCCTCTCAATAAAGGCATTTGAGAATAAAACAGAATTTTGTTTACCAGAAAATACAAGTTTTTAGACCTCCAGGAATTATATCCTAGCTCTAAAAAAGTACCCCCTTCTTTATTCTAAAGGCTGGTTCTAGTGAACAGATATTTGTGCATCAGCTTCTTTGCAACTATGGATTTATCATATCCCTGTCTAAAACATCTATAATTTTAAATGCCCTGATTGGTGCCATGATGACTTAAACATCTCTAATTTGAAGAACATAATTTTAATACAGTAAGGTAATTTGGAATTTGTGAATTTGAAGTTAAATTTATGACAAGTTACTTTTAGTTAAAACATGAGAGAATTTTCTTTAACTTGACTACCCTTTTTCTGGTGTTCCATACTCCAACCCTTTCTTGAACAGAAAACTTAGTCATTTGTTTCACTGGGAAAGTTTCTGTGACAACTTTCATGTAATAGTGAACAACTCATATTCAATCATTTCAGCATTTTCAGGTCTCATTCTTTCTTTCTTTCTTTTCATTTATTTTTTGGTACTAGGGATTGAACTCAGGGGTACTCATCCACTGAGCCACATCCCCAGCCCTATTTTGTGTTTTATGTAGAGACAGCGTCTCACTGAGTTGCTCAGCACCTTGCCATGGCTGAGGCTGGCTTTGAACTCGCGATTCTCCTGTCTCAGTCTCCCAAAGTGCTGGGATTACAAGCATGAGCCACCGTGCCCGGCTATTATATCTTCTTTAAATAACATCAGACCATTTTAGCTACTTTGGTATAACACATAGATTTCTGTTTATCTGTAATGCTTTTCCTCATTGCCATCCTCAGTGTCTTCAAATTATATAAGGACATCCTATTTCCCTATACTTTGAGAATATGACAGCAGCACATCAACATTAAAAACTTTCTACATAGTTTTAAATAGTGATGACCATTTGACAAGCATATGTCTAAGGAAGTTATCATTTTCCACTTCTATGAGTTTAAATGTCACTGTTGCTACATGTTTTAAGAAAATTGAAAATTAAGCAAAACTTTATTATGGAAGTTTCACTCCAAAGTCAGAAAATCATAATACTTTTTATGTTATGTATAAAAAGTGTAGGACATTTAGCATGTAGTATGCTTTCATTTTATTTAGTGAAATAGGTTAAATAGATTTTGACAGTTTACACTAGCATTGTCATGAAACATTCAGGTAAATGACTAAAAAAAAAAAAAAAAAGTCTAGTTTGAACTTGGACCACATGTCAAGAATCTTTTGTTTCATGTTTTTTGCAGTTTTACTATAATATTTGTAGAGGTAAATAAAATAATTGGAACTCTACTTTTCAAACCAAAGTACCTGAAAGCTAGCAGGGGAATTTTGCTTTTTATTGTTTATTTTTTACCATGGTCTAACACACTTGATAAACTATAGAGACCTTGGTTATAGACAAGATCCTCACAATTAGCACTATGCTGTAACTAATCAAACCATCTGTTATTAAAATATCCCCTTATGTTTGCCCACAGGACATTTCATAGTAAACTCTGAGTCAGGAAATAGAAACTAAATCAGTTTCTTAGATCAAGCAAGGAAAAAAAAAATAGAAATAAATGCATATTTGTGCCTGTGCTAAAATCATGATAATCAAGCAGCCAGTATTTTTAATATAATATCATTGTCTTTTGGGGAAATGAAAAATATTTTGATTGATTTAGAAGTTCTCATGTGCCTAATCCTAGATTTGTGAGTTTCCATCTCCATATGTGCTTTCACATGCTCTGCTCCACCAAGTCCTGTCACAAATTCTTTTCTGCAGATTATACAGTATGCTCTGTTGTGTCTGTTTACCCTCCTAATCCAGTTGTATGTGTTCTTCCATCTGCCCTGAATAGAACGCAGATGTTCAGTTGTCTTTTTCAATGATGTTGTCTCATCAGGGTCTTAGTCTTACAAAGATTGATCCTCATTTTCATTAGGCTTACTTTTATAAAATTTAATCATTATACATACAATGTTAAAAATGAAGTCAATATTATAATATAAAGCATTACAATTAACTCATGTGTAAATAAACTGTCATATTAATTCTTATCAATAAAACATACTTAAATTGCATATTAAGTCTCATGAATTGAGGCATTAAACAATGCCTGTCCCACTCTTAGGAAACATATATCAGTGTTAACGACATTAGAGGCCAGAGGCAAGAGCAGGGACAGAGACGACAGAAAGCAAATAATTAATGCCACATCCACTTGATATAAAAGACATTATCACTTTTATCCCCTATTTTGGGGGCTGCCATATGGGTTCTATACTTCCAAATTTCTAAACTCATCATCAAAAAATGGAATTTTTCAAATCCTGAAGGACTTTTCCTCAAAGATGTAGCATTTTTAGTGCTAAAACAGGGCCAGTCATAGCAAAAGTGTTCTAGATAATTTTTCACTCTACTATATTAACCTGTAGCAATTATTTTTTGTTATATGACCATACTTAGTCCAAGCACCATGAATAGAAAGCAAAGTAGGGATAGCAGAAAGAAGAGATAAAAGGAGTATATTTATTTTGAAGGAACATTAGCATCAGATACCTTTGCTGGGAAAAGAACAAATATAAGGTCATTAAAAAGATTACATCATGATATCATTATAACACATCATTATATCATTGTAACTGTTAAAAGTAAAGCAAAGAGAAAGAAAAGATAAGAGAATATGAAACAACTATTCTGAATATCCATTTTGATGAAGGAAAAATGAAAATAGAAAACAATGAAAATAATGTGTACTTGAATTGAGCAAGATGAAATAATAGAAAAACAATATCTGCTAAACTAAGATTACTCTGATAACTTAGTGGATTATCTTATTAATTGCTTTGTTTTTGATGGGCTTGTATTTTTATTAAATGTGACTTGTTATGGCAGTTATCTTAGGTATTCTTAATGCCTGAAGTTTTGCAAATTAAAAAATATATAAAGTCATACTTATTAATTTATAAGCAAATACTTCACACATAGTATTGTAGAATATAAATATGCCTCAAATCTTAGAAGTGTAGTAATTAGTACTGTTTGCCTTACCATTAGCATCATTTTTATTTGAAGAAACAAATGTGAGCATTTTCTATTTATCCCTCTACTCATATAGTTTTGTCTTTTCATTATAAAGTGACTATATTTTATTGGTTATAGTCATTAAATGGGAATTGCAAATATCATTGACAGTATTTTTCAAAAATATAATAGTGACCATTTCTTTCAGTACTTATAATAGACTAATGGTTGGACATGCATTTTAATTGCTGTTTAAAATATTACTTTCATGCAAGTTTCATAACTATAGGTTAGATATTTGTATTATTTTAGACTATTTTTTCTTGGTAACTAAGTCTGTAGTTAAAAGTTAAAGTATATATTTTATAATGAATTATTTTATTTTGTAGGTGCATTTTAATTGTGTTATGTAATGAGAAGAAACCTAGTAGAGAATTATAAAAGTGCTAAATTTATTTTTAATGATGTTTATGAAAGATTGTGTAATATGTTTTACAAACATATCACCTTACATTTTGCATAATGTAAACTACATGTTATAAAACAAATCTGAACGTTGCATCAGTAAGTCATATAAAAAAATTCAATATTTTGAGAGACTTATAGCTGAACATCATTGATTTGTTGTTGGAAATCAGAAGAAATAGCATGTGTCATAAGTTAGGAGTTAAGTAACAAATGAAAGTGAAACCTGTGCTCATTTGATATTTGTGGAAAAGATACACAGCACAACAGGTTAGGAACTAGGGCAGATAATGGATTTTTTGAGCTATAATTATAGATGAAAAGTATCAAGCATTCATGAGTCATGCATTCTAATCATATTCATCTGTATATTGAACAAACTGACATAATTTGTTCTAAATCATCACTCACTTTTTTCTTTTAATACATTACAATTTCTTTCTACTCAGTGTTTAAAACAAAGTCCATATGACCCCTTTTATTCTTATGTACTATCATTTTGTTTATATTTTTAATAATCTTTAATATTTTATATGAGAAAAATGTTCACTTATAAAGATATTATTCTGGTTATAGTTTTAAATCATAAATTTATTTAAATATAGTTTTCAGTTTTATATGTATAGTTTTATATGTAATGTCATATTTAATCTGAAATGAAATCACAGGGAAAATGTACACTGATTATTAAAGATACACCATACAACAACATCTACTATAGCAAGTACTTAATTCTGTACACTCATATTTGTAATCATTGCTTCTTTGAAAAATTGATGTTCACTCTGATGAATGAACTCGTTCTCAGAGAATCGTTCAAGGAAGTAAACACAAAAATTAAGCCAAGATGTTAATCACCATTTTTCAGTTGTCCAGAATCCACGATATGTGAACACAAAACTCAGAAAATACAGGCTAATATGATCCGTATGCTTTCACCCCTTGGACATAAATGTTAGTTAAGGGTTCCCTCTTTGATGTCTTGTTTTAGTGTTATATTTGTCTACTGTTACTTTATTTGTAAGTATAGCGAGGACTAATATTTAATAAGAAAAATGAGTACACCTTTTATGTGGAGTTTAATTTCTTGTATTCAACACAATCAAAACAGTTGAGAAAAAAGGATGTAATTCATTGATATACCCTCTGATACTGAAATACTACATTTATAATCCATTAATAAATTAAAATTATCAGAAAAGTGGCTGTTATGGTTAAGATCTTAAGTGTCCCCTTGTAGCTCATGTGTTGAAAGCTTGGTCTGCCATGCAGCAGTATTCAGAGACAGGGCCTTTGGGAGGTAATTATGGGGGCTTTTATCTCATGAATGAACTCATGCATTTCCTAATTTGTAGCATAATTGGTGATGGTAGAAACTTTAGGAAGTGGGGCCTAGTTAAAAAAAGTGAGTCATTGGAGATGTGGCCTTCAAGGAAGTATCTGCCATGGAATACAATTGTGCATTATGTATTCAAATGAATTAGAAATATAATCATGATGTTTGTAGAGGACTTTACTAGATTCAATTATTTCTTTGATTTATTTAGGTAACTTTAAGTTGCTGCCATTTGCAAAAGCGTTTTTTGTTTTTGTTTTTGTTTTTGTTTTTTTGGAGGGGGCAGAGGTACTGGGGATTGAACTCAGGGGCATTGAAACACTGAGCCACATCCCTGTCCCTATTTTGTATTTTTTATTTAGAGACAAGGTCTCACTGGGTTGTTTAGCACCTGAGTTGCTGAGGCTGGCTTTGAACTCCTGATCCTCTTACCTCAACTTCTTGAGACACTGGGATTACAGGTGTGCACCACCACGCCTGGCTGCAAAAGAGGTTTTAAGAAATTTCCAGAAAATTACCTCAAAAAATATATTCCATCCTTTTTCTTATATTTCCCTAATTGTGCTGCAAGCAAAGTCATGGACAGAACTCTAAGTTATGATGGAAAGGGAAATGAACCTGTTGGGAATGACTCAAGGCTTGCTGAAACTTTAGGAAGTAAAAATTTCAGGGTTAACATTAATTATTAGGAAATAGAATTTTCCTACCTCCTGATAATAAAATGACAGGCAGCTGAAATTTGAATGGAGTATCTGAACCTGTCCAGTAGGAATTTGTGTTTAAGACGTTTGAGGAAGTCAGAAAAAGGGAGCCAGTTCAATGATGGCTGCTACTATTTAGGAAACAAATACAGGCTTAATGTTGTCCTCTCTAGTAAGTGATTGAGCAGGTTTTGGGTGTGGCTAATTGAAGAAAATTTGAAGCAAATACAGAAAAAAAAAATCTTATGAACTGTTTTAGAAATTTCACTGCCAAAGAAATCACAAGCTGTGATTTTTAAAAAAGCCAGTTGTAGCAGAGTACCAAAGCCCACACAACCTCTGAATTGTGGAAGCCTGCAGGACAAGAAGATAATTACCATTAAAATTTCTCTATCCATTCATGTATCTCTGCAAAGTGGGAGCTGACTCTAGAGTGCAGGAAAACTCCATGGAAAGGGTGTTTGAATGGTATTAAATGTCTAAAAATCCTGGAAATGAAACTCAAGATACACATGACCAAGAAGAGTGACCAATGCAGCAGATGGAACAAGTCCTCTGGTGAAGCATCTATACCAGGTGGTTTCTCAAAGATTCACTGTGGAGTGAGTCCCAATTGCTCACAGTGATACCCTGCTCAATTATATAGCTATTTTAGCTTTCTTTACTCATTCCCTTGACTTTCTTAATTTGAGCTCTCTACCTCTTTCTAAATACTCTCATCCAAGTGCTTATCTTTACGTCGTCTTTTAGGGACTCCAAACCTACAATAGCAGGAAATAAGTCATGAAACAGTGTAGCAGGAAAGGATGATAAGAAAGAATTATTGCCTGATGAAATAGGATTATTAACCAGTGTCAGCCAGATAGATGACTTGCCAAGGTATTAACTCTATTTGCAGGGCTGGGATTTAAAATTTTTTCTGATCAGCAATATTTTCAGACTGCTATAGACAATGGACTGATGCATGTTTTCTACTTAGATGCTATAAAATATGATAATTTCATATTCTAATTCATCTAGAGTAGTTAAGTATATGGGTATCCAGCTTAGTCATGTTTGCCAATCTTTTTCAGTTAGTTTCCCTGGTTTAAGTCCTCTCTGGTAAAAATATGAACAGAAGTGATGGTAAACATCTAAGCCAGACTCTTGAAAACTTCCACAGACTCCTTCAGGCTCCTTGCCCCTTTTGTCTTGCTGATGTGGTTTCTCTCATGTTACATTTAGATGGCAGAGCACTTGAGTGTGTGATAACCCAGACTTTTTGCCCTGCTGCAACATGTAGAAAAGTTAAGTATAAATCTGGGCAGTGTTTAACCTTTGTATTTTGGGCCTTTTTATTAGATTAATTATTATAACATTCTTTCCTTTTCCAAGTGGAAATTTTATTAGGTTGATTCTATTTTTACTCTGCCACTCTATACTGGTTATGGAATGACAGATATGCTTGTTTGATTTTTGAAGTTATCAATGCATAAGTAGCCACAACATGAACTGACAGAGAATTCTTATGATGTCCAAAAGATCCTGGACAATGAGCTAGATACAGCACAAAGAGGATGTGGATTTTTCTTCCATTTAGTAGTTAGTGAGATTGCTCTACTTGGGAACAAGTGGCATGCATAAATACTTCGGTAATCATTTAACTGATTTAGATCTATTTCCTAGAATCTGTTTTTATTTTCTTTGTTTCTTTTATAAAATTCATAAGTTTATTTGGTGATGTGGATTCCATCTAGCAGACTATACTCTCTGATGTCAGATATGGCACAATGACTAACCTAAGGCTGGATTTGTGAAACTGAAGTTATTCGTGTGGTTCCTTTTCCTCATTTCCACTATCCGAGAACCAAAGATAAGAGGTAGGTTGTATATTCAGGATGGCAAAATGAAGTCACCCACTTGGAACTTTGGGATAAATCCATCTACTCACCTTTGGCTGCCCATCAAAATTTGGAAATTTGGAGATGGAGAATGGGATTTCTACCTTACTTAAATGCAGAAATTAAAACATCTCTCTTTATGTATTCACGTATCTCTGCAATGTGGGAACTGACTCTAGAGTGCAGGAAAACTCCAGGGAAGGAGTGTTTGAATGGGATTAAATTTCTAAAAATCCTGGATGTGAAACGCAAGATAAAAGTGACCAATATGAGTAACCAATGCTGCAAATGGAACAAGTCCTCTGGTGAAGCATTCATACTAGGTGGTTTCTCAAGGACTCACTGTGGAATGAGTCCCAATTGCTCACAGAGATACCCTACTCAATTAAGCAAGCAAACCAAATTCTACTCAAGTTCTGCTGGAAAAAATTAATTAATATGGCTTTTTCTAACTGTAAAAAAAATTAGGAGAGTCAAGAATGTTCTGGTGCCATTTTTATTTGCTTAGATTGCCTCCTACCCATGACCTTCTCATTCAGTATTCCACATGAAGTTCTGTTCTTATATTTTTAATACATTCCCCCTCCTCCTTCCCAGATTTAATCTCTTGAGAAAGCTTATTTTGTACACTCACCAGTCAAGATATTAATCACTTGGAGTTGATAAACATAATACTAAGTTAATATTTTTTTCTTAAATATGTTCAAACAGGTTCTGATATAGCTTTGAAATTTGCATACAGAAATATTTTGTTGGCTAGACCCCTTTAAATTATGTTTTATAGTTACTATCTTATGTATGATTAACATTTCTCTATAAAATTATTTCCTGTTTCTAAATGCATCCAATGATAAAAAATATATCTACTTTATTCCATAAAATATTCTAAAATATCTCAAAAAATGGTTTATCTGTTTTCTTATCTGTTGATCAAAACAATGATGACAGTGTATTTTAAAAATTAATGAAATTAGAGAATATTTACTACTCATACATAACAGTGTTAAATCTTTAGTGAAAGAAAAATTGCACTAAGTGAATATGTTTAAGCTAGCAGCACAACATAGTAAATCAGACAGAATATGACTTTAGAACATTTCTAAATGAGTAAAGATATAATATTCATAGGACTGACAGGAATAAAAATATTATTTAAAGAAAACCTGTATAGACTCATATGATTGTTAAAAGAATATATTAAAATAAGGTTTACAAGGCCAATATTTTTAATTGACAGGAAAAGAAAAACTAAAAATTCTGACAACAGGACTTAGTTTACTGATTTTAATTGCAGAAATCAATAAATAAAAGACAAATATATATATATTTTTAAACATTTGTGTTTATAAAGGAGACAAACCATTAGAGCAAAGAAGTTTATAGAGATGTTTTTAATATGATGACTACAAAGACAGGGTTAATAATCATTATTATTACTTTTTACAAAATAATTGACTTCAGCCGGGCGCGGTGGCTCACGCTTGTAATCCCAGCACTTAGGGAGGCTGAGACAGGAGAATCGCGAGTTCAAAGCCAGCCTCAGCAACGGCGAGGCGCTAAGCAACTCAGTGAGACCCTGTCTCTACATAAAAACACAAAAAATAGGGCTGGGGATGTGGCTCAGTGGTCGAGTGCCCCTGAGTTCAATCCCCAGTACC
>CM053408.1:31453493-31492805 GCA_028644305.1 Xerus rutilus
TTTTTTTTTATATATGTTTTCATATGCAATTTGCTAGAATTTTATTGAGAATGTTTGCATCTATGTTCATGAGGGATATTGGTCTGCAGTTTTCTTTCTTTGATGTGTCTCTGTCTGGTTTTGGAATCAGGGTGATACTTGCCTCGAGTTTGGAAGGGTTCTCTCCTTTTCTATTTCATGAAATAGTTTGAGGAGAATTGGAATTAATTCTTCTTTAAAGGTCTTGTAGAACTCAGATGAGAATCCATCTGGATCTGGGCTTTTCTTTGTTGGCAGGCTCTTGATGGCATTTTCTATTTCCTTGCTTGAAATTGATCTGTTTAAGTTGTGTATGACCTCTTGGTTCAGTTTGGGTAGGTCATATGCCTCTAGAAATTTGCTGGTGTCTTTATGGTTTTCTATTTTACTGGAGTGTAAATTTTCAAAATAGTTTCTAATTATCCTCTGTATTTCAGTAGTGTCTGTTGTAATATTTCCCTTTTCATCACAAATTTTAGTAATTTGGGTTTTCTCCCTCCTTCTTTTCATCAGGGTGGGTAAGGGTTTGTCAATTGTGTTTATTTTTTCAAAGAACCAGCATTTTGTTTTGTCAATTTTTTGACTTGTTTCTTTTGTTTCAATTTCATTTATTTCAGCCCTGATTTTAATTATTTTCTGTATTCTACTTCTTTTGGTGTTTGTTTGTTCTTTTTTTTCTAGGACTTTGAGATGTAGAGTCAAGTCATCTATTTGTTGAATTTTACTTCTTTTAATGAATGAGCTTAATGCAATAAACTTTCCTCTTAGCATTGACTTCATGCTGTCCCAGAGACTTTGATATGTTGTATTGGAGTGTTCATTTACCTCTAAGAATTTTTTTTATCTCTTCCCTGGTGTCTTCTGTTATCCATGCATCATTCAATAGCATATTATTTAGTTTCCAGGTGTTAGAATAGTTTCTATTTTTTAATCTGTCATTGATTTCTAATTTTATTCCATTGTGGTCAGATAGGATGCAGGGTAGTATCTCTATTTTTTTGTATTTACTAAGACTAGCTTTGTGACAAAACATATTTTTGAGAAGGATCCATGTGCTGCTGAGAAAAACGTGTATTCGTTCGTTGATGGATGGAACACTATATATATGTCTGTTAAGTCTAAATTATTGATTGTTTTATTGAGTTTTATGATTTCTTTGTTTAGTTTTTGTTTGGAAGATCTATCCAGTGATGAGAGAGCTGTGTTAAAGTCACCAAGTATTATTGTGTTGTGGTGCATTTGATTCTTGTAGTTGAGAAGGATTTGCTTGATATATGTAGATGCCCCATTGTTTGAGGCATATTTATGATTGTTATGTGTTGTTGATTTACAATTCCCTTAGGAAGTACGAAATGTCCTTATCTCTTTTCACCAGCTGTGGTTTGAAGTCCACTTTATCTGATATGAAGATAGAAACTGCTGCTTATTTGTGTGGTCCATGTGAGTGATATGTTTTTTCCAACCCTTTCACTTTCAGTCTGTGGATGTCTTTTCTTGTGAGATGAGTCTCTTGAAGGCAGCATCTTGTTAGGTCTTTTTTTTTTTTTTTTTTTTAATCCAATCTGTCAATCTATGTCTTTTAATTGATGCATTTAGGCCATTTGAGTTCAGGGTTATTATTGAAATATGATTTGTAGTCTCAGTCATTTTGGTTTATTTTTGGTTTTTACCTTGATGTGCTTTTTCCTTTGATTGCCCACCCTCCCCCCCATTTTTAGTGTAGTTTCTCTTTTTGTATATTTTCATTGTTGGTTTTCATTTCCTCTTCATAGAATATATTGCTGAGAATGTTGTGTAGTTCAGGATTTCTTGCTGTAAATTCTTTTAACTTTTGTTTAGCATGGAAGTTTTTTATTTCATCATCAAATCTGAAGCTCAATTTTGCTGGATATAAGATTCTTGGTTGACATCCATTTTCTTTTAGAGCTTGATATATGTTGTTCCATGAGCTCCTGGCTTTTAGGGTCTGGGTTGAAAAATCTGTTGAGATCCACATTGGTCTCTATTGCTTTAAAAGGGAGGCTTATGGGAGGTGCGCCTCGTGGGTCCCCCCTGATATGTAATCTGATTCCTTTCTCTTGTGGCCTTTGAACTTCTATACTTATTCTGTATGCTGGGCATTTTCATTATAATATGCCTTGGTGTAGATCTGTTGTAATTTCATACAATTTGGTGTTCTGTAAGCCTCTTGTATTTGATTTTCCAACTCATTTTTCATGTTTGGAAAATTTTTGGTATTATTTCATTGAAGAGATTGTGCATTCCTTTGGTTTGAAATTCTGCACCTTCTTCTATCCCAATAAATCTTAGATTTGGTCTTTTGACCAAATATTTCTTGTATGTTCTGTTCATTTTTTACCATCTTCACTGTATGGTCATGTTTATTTTCAAGATTGTATATTTTGTCTTCATTATCCAAGGTTCTGTCTTCCAGGTGATCTAGTCTTCTGGTCATGCTTTCTATTGACTCTTTTATTTGGTTTATTGTTTCTTTCATTTCAAGAATTTCTGATTTTTTCCCCCACAATCTCTAGCTCTTTCTTAAATTAATCTTTTGCTATCTGTATTTGCTCTCTTATCTCTTTGTTAGAGAGATCAATGGTTGCCTTTATTTGCTCTCCTATTTCTTTGTTGTTGGATTGATCAATTTTTGCCTGTATTTGTTCTCTTAAGTCATTCTTTAATTCACAGATTATTTTAATTATGTAAATTCTGAATTATTTCTCTGACATTTCATCAACTGTGCTGTCAATGGGTTCTATTACTCTGGTATCAAGGTTTATTGGGGGCACTTTCTTCCCTTGTTTTTACATGATTATGTATCTTCCTTTCTTGCAGTGCAGATTTGAGATATGCAGTTTCTTCCTATAATCTTGTAGTGACACTACAGATTACCTGCATCTCACCTTGGAGTTACTTCCAGTCCCCAGTAGGTACCCTCAGATGGACACTACTACCACTAAAGTTGGTGGTGCTAGTGGAAGTACCTCAAGAGGGCAGTGGTAGTGGCCTTGGCTGGGCTCCCTAGGTAGTCCCTGAAGGCTGTTTTGGGCCCTCTCTTGTGCTCCCACCAGTTGGCAGGAACTCTGGAGCAGAACTGGGGGCAGTCCCAGGCCTCACTTAGGCTGGGCCTCCTGCAAGGGTCTCTGTGGGCAGCCCTTACCATGAATGTGAATGTGTACTCCCCTGAGGCTGGCGGCTAGCAGTCTTGGGTCTGCCCTTGGCTAGGCTCCTGTGGTGATCCCTGAAGGTGGTTTTGGGCCCTCTCTTGTGCTTCCGCCTGGTCAGCAGGAACTCTGGAGCCTCTTACCAATTTTACTTGTGTTCTCAGGGTAGCTTTATGGCCCCAAAAGCAAAAAAAAAAAAAAAATGAGTCTTTGTGGTCAATCTTATGAATTTACAAGAGAAAGGAAATTGAATGAGCAGAGGGAAGTGAGAGAGAGGGAAATATTCTTCACTTGGAACAATAGTCCATCCCTGCCAGGAAGATAAAATTTGTCCATTAGAAAGCAGAAAAAATACTGAAGAAGTGTATACAATTAAATTTCTCACTTCTTTGGTGGGATAAGAATGTAGAGGCAGATTCAATTAAATTTTAAAAAATAAATTTGTGTATTTTTTATACCTGATTTTGTGGTGTAAGTTCATAGATGTTCTTAGTTGTGTTATATCAGGTAAATGCTCAACAGATGGAAGCTATTATTTTTGATTATTGCCATTACTTTTTAGATAGTACAGACTTAAATAAAAAGGAGAGAACAGGAAAAATTAAGGTAGGAAGAAAAGTAATCAGAGACAAAATCCAGTTTTATAATGTGTAAAATACAAAGAGAACAGAAAACACAGAAATGAATAAGAAACAAACAGGAAAATATGTTCTTGGAATATGATACAGCAACAAAGAGTTGTATAGGTTCTGACAGTATGGGTCAGATAAAAGCAAGGATAATAGATTTATGAACAAACAAATTCAGATAAAAATAGGGAGGTAAGGAGACTATAGATACAAGGTTAAATTATTTTTGTAAATATTTGTACTTCAAAAAAATTTTGAGTAATTATAAAGTTTCTTGAATGTAGGTGATTTCTATAGCATTTTCCATTACTTGTGAAAGTTACTACAGTTTTCATGCATTCTTTTAGATACTTCTAAAATTCAAAATTTTGTAAGTATTATAGAGTATTATATATTATTTTGAGTATCTACTTTAACAATGGAAATATTAAAATTTGATTCTTTAAATGGTTAGATTTTATCTAAATTTTTAATTTTGCTTAATTTTTAAAATTCAGTATAATTAATTTGTACTCCCTAGATTATATTTCTCCCCAGTTATAGCAAATGTCATATTTATAATTCTATTAGCACAGTTGGAAAAATAAAAAAAAACCCAGAGTAACCATACAGTTTAATTAATGGAGAGACACATAATAAGAATAAAAACACATAATATAGTTTCTAGGAAAATAGAAACTATGTTTTATTTGTGTTGGTATCCATAAAACCTATTAAAATGTCTGGCATTTGAGTATTATGAGTAAACAAAACACATAAATGAATCACAAAACATGTAGGACAATGAAGGAAGCAGGAAGCAAACTGACTTTTATGGAGTGCCTGCCAGGATATGGTAAGCATTCTACCTTTGTGATTCATTTAATCCTCATAACTGCCTCTATGATAGGAATTACCATGTTCATTTGAAGATTAAACTGGAGTTCAGAGATTCTTAGTAATTCACCCAAGGTCACAAGTTTGTTTAAATTGTGTTCAATTTTGTTCATTTGTTCAAGCTTCTTGTCAAAGAGTTTCCTGGTTTTCAAACCCATTGTGTTTCCAGGACATTGAGCTACATTCTAAGTACCAAAATAAAATCTTCAGAATTAAGTTATTAGATACCTTAAGCTTCACAAAATCTATCCTTATTAACGTAGATTCTGCTATTTATTTGTTATGAAGGATTATTCATTAGACTGCATCTTACAGGTTCATAAATTAAACTAAATGTATTGCATATAGAATTGCATAAACAGTCCTATGAATGTTTCTAGTCCTATTTGTGGAATCAGCCAGCAACATGACTTTGAGAAAGTTATATATCTTTATTATAGTTAAATCATTTAGGTCTGGGGTTGTGGCTCAGTGATAGAGCACTTGCCTGGCATGTGTGGGGCACTGGGTTCAATCCTCAGCCACATAAATAAAATAAAGATAATTGTGTCCATCTACAACTAAAAAAATTATTTCAAAATCTTTTAAAACATGACATTTCAATTAAATATTCCTTATAATCTGTTTAATAATGTTATGGCTTGGATATGAAGGTCTCCCTAAAGCTCCTATGTTAATGCAGGAATGTTCCAAGGTGAAATTGTTGCCAAAAATCTCTGTCCTTGTCCCTGATGTCAATTCCAACAATAAGGACATGGTTTTGAGAAAAAGGAAAAGAAGGTTTATTGCTTTGCTAGCAAAGGAGAAACATAGGGGACTCCTTTCCCAAAGGCTGTGATTGTGCCTGTCAGCAAGAACAGGGAACTTTTATAAAGGTGATTCAGGAAAAATGAGATTAGGGAGGAGAGATCAAGGAGGAGAAAGTTAGGGAAAAGAAGATCAGGAAGGAGAAGGTCAGGGAGAAGGTTGGGAAAAAGAAAAAAATATGTAAGTTTCAAAGCCACAAGGGATATAGTTAAAGCATCAATTGAACCCCTGTTATAAAATGATTAGATTTTGAGAACTATAATATAATCAGAGCTTTAATCCTTTGGATGGATTAATAATTTGGAAGATTTACTGTACTGGATGGTAACTGTAGTAGGAGGGAAATGACTGGAGGAGGAGAGTCAGAGGGGCATAGAGAAAGTGAGTCACAGGGGGCATGAAGGAGGTGAGTCAGTTGGGGCATGCCCTTGAGGATTATATCTTGTCCCCCTGGCTCTCCTCCACTTCATTTCCTGGTTAACATGAGGTGAGTATTTTTCCTCCACTATGCCTTTTTGCTATAGTCCATTTTCTTCAGGCTCTATGTGATGGAGCCGGTAGACCATAGACTGAAAACTTCTGAAACCATAGACTCAAAATAAACTTTTCCTCCTCTAGGTTGTTCTAGTGAGGTATTCTGGTCACAAGTGATGGAAAGTTGACTGACAGAGATAAATTAAAGGTTTCATCAACATTTGCATCATGTATATTCAACTGTAAATCGCAGCATATTACAATATGAACACTTGAGTGCCATATGCCTTCCTGTCTGTTTTCAATGTGTTTCACTTGCTGTGCACATCACTCTCAGTGACTTTCCTGAGAGGAATCCTACCTGTTCCATAAGGTCTAACTGGCTTCATGGTGGGCACAATTCTTGTTTGAATTGGTATTTGTGCATAGGGACATTGGCTGAAATTTGTTTCATTTGCACTCAAAACTCCTTTCAATTATACATTCATCTGCCTTCTTTTATTTTCATTTCTACCATAGTGTCTATGAAGTATTAACACACAATTTGAAATGGTAGCCAGTTTAATGAATGACAGTAATCCATACTAACTTCTAAATGCAAGATATATTCAATATATATATTTTATGAGTATACAAAATCTGATATAAATATACATATATATACTCATCTTACTTTGAATAGATACATACATGAGATTTTTTAATTTATTATATAAAGATACTATTATGTTAAACTGGATTTATCTTGTCAATATACACAATCTTGACAGGCTCATTTTCTCAAGAGTTATCAACTTATTAATTAAAACATTTCAACAGGGAGAAATTTCCAATATAAAAACATTCTGACTAAAATTATATAAAGTATATTTGATAATTCTTTAAGCTTTTAAAAATACATTTGGACTAGTCCATCAAGAGAAAAATACAGAATTTGAAATTTCAAGAAATAGGTTTAGAGATTCTACACTTTTAATTCTGAAGAGAAATGTCCATCAAAATTTATAAAGAAGAGATTATTTAAAAATTATGATTACCATCAATATTCATGAGCTTCAATATAATGTAATGACAAATTCCATATCTGTGTTGAGAATAAAATGGCAAAAGGAAAATGTAAGTTCTGAGATGTCTTTCCTATTTTAGAAAACGACAATCCAAAATAATAAATCTTGAGATATTGCTCATTACTTTTAAAAAATAAATTAAACGCTAGGCTGGGGAAACATTAGAAAGCATTCCTAATAATATCATTAAAACAAAAACTCTATTTTCAACCAGTGTTATATGTAGAATCTTGCCCTAAACAAGTAAATATTTTTTTCTTATTTAGACTTTACTTTCTCAAAATCAATACACTACATGTTAATGATCACTGTAGTGACTACAATAAAGAAATAACGGAAACAGTAAAAATAAAATAATTGAAAACTGATTTTACTGTTTTAATACAGTTTAAGTAAGACTATATTTAAAGTTAGGTTATTCAGAGGCTGGGGATATAGCTCAGTTGATAGAGTGTTTGCCTTGCATGCAAAAGGCCCTGGGTTTAATCCCCAGCACTACCAAGAAAAAACAAAAACAAAATTCAATTTGTGAGTCGGGCGTGGTGGTGCAGTCTCTACAGAAAACACAAAATAGGGCTGGGGACTGTCTCAGTGGTTGAGTGCCCCTGAGTTCAATAAAAAAAAAAAAAAGGTTCTTTTTCTTTATAAAATTCAAGTATCCTCACTGTGGAAAATTAATAAAATAATTAAATGCAAAGAAAAATTCAATTCTTTTGATCTTAAAACATTTTATCATTTTTGTTCCATTCTTTCAATATGCTAAGCATGTGAGTCTTTTAGTCAATAACATATAATTTAGTTATATTACATATTGATATTTTAAAATAATTTTTAAAAGCATACATGTTCTAAGTTTTTTAATATATTTTATTATAGTGATCATGAATTTGTGTGATTCTAACATTTAGCTATATCATAATATTCTCAAGCACTTCAAGAATGAAGACTATGTTTTTAAAGACAGGGTTTCACTATGTTGCCCAGACAAGTTTTGAACACCAGATTCAAGTCACCTTCGTGCCTCAGCCTCCTAAGTAGCTGGGACTACAAATGTGCACCAATATGCTCAAATTAGAATCAAGAATATTTGTTTCCCCAATTTAAATATACTCATCAATAGTATTTGAAATATAAAACAGATATGCTCCAGACTATGGCAATCATTTACACATTATTATTCTCATCTAAGAGAATGAGAATAATATTTAATTCTTATTCTTTCTTTAATTGCAAAGGAAAAAGAATAAATTATTAAATGTGAGAATATAAATGAGCTGTAATTTCTTTGGTATGGAGAGAAAAATGTGAAGTGCAAAGGGACAGTGCAAAAAAGAAACAAAATATTTGAAAATTCGGGAGACCATATATTTTAGATCTAGTGGTGGTAAGAGATAAGTGTATTGAGAAAGTGATAATGGAGTTTGAGAATTGAGAAGGACTTTCTTTTCTTTCTTCTTCATATTTTACTAAGTGACCAAAGAAGTGGCCTTATTCTAAGTTAAAATAAATATCTTAAAGACAAAATATGATTTATCAGTACATTTGTTTAAAGACTATACATATATATATATATATATATATATATTTTAATTTAGCTTTCTTTGATGTGGGTAATTCAAAGGTAATTTGGGATGTTTCAACACATAGCACATGTTTATTATTGCACTTTTTAAGTTTGTGTATCCTACAGCTAAAAAAAAATACTTTTTTTTTTAGTATCTGACATGGATAATTATGACCTTCTGAAAACAGTGTAGACTTTGAAAAAAACTAGCCTCATCAAAAACATTGACAGTCTTACATCTATGATCAATCTACTCTTCTCTTACTATAGAAGGAAAGGCATGCACTACAGTGACCTCTGAGGGAGATAAGCACCACTGCAGTTCAGATTCCTGACTCCAGCCTACAGATAAATCCAAGGTGAAATAGAAAGAAAATAGGCAAGGAAGAAAAATCCAGGAGAGGCTTTTTATTTTTACCATTAACAAAAATACAAAGATTATTTGTATCCATTAACAAAATACAAAGATTCTGAATCTGAAGTCAGTAGACAGTAAATCACTTCCTAACTACCATAACTTTCACGGAAGTCCTACAAAATAGTAACATATGAGAATTCCTCTAGCTACACATCTATGTACTAAGATAAGGGCAAGATTTCCTTTAAATTCTTGCTAAAAAAGTTAATGAGCTTTCAGGTAATAAGCTTATTTTCCCCTCAAGCCAAATCAGAAAGTTATTTTCTTTCATACTAGAAGTACAAAGTCAACCAGGGACCAAATAATTCCAAAGCAATGATTTTCATTCTTTAAGTATTCTAATAAATATATTCTGTCTTGGAATCTATTCTGAGAAAAACAAATAAAAACAACTAAGAATATTTCCTTTATGTAATGCTTTAAGAAAACTACTGGATAATAGCCTTCAACTCCACCTAAAAGATAAACATTTTCAACCCATTTATTGAAATATGATGATTGTTACATAAAGAGAAGTGACACTTATCAAGACTTAAAAGGTCCACATTTCTTAGAAAACAAAATAAATGGAATCAAATTACAGTTAAATAACTTGGGGAAATTTGAAAATAATTTTGTAAGATTGTCTCCATAACAATTTGCAAGGACTAGAGAAATGTATTTTTAAATTATTCAAAAATAAAAAATTAAAATATTTGCAAGCCCCAAACCTAGATTTATGTATTTCTCACAAATCATTTGATATTCTAATTACAAACTGAACTTTTATTATATTTTGAGTCTAATTACTCTGTCTATAATTTCTTATTTTTATTGTATTTTTTAAACAATCCCTCTTCAGGCACATTGAATTGCTTATAATTATAGAGATACTCTCACTTAAGCTTTATGAAAAACAAAATGCTTTCAAAGAAATTATGTTCTAATGTATCTGATATCATGAAGTCTAGTTTAGAGACTTTATAGAAAATGATATTCAAGTGAGCTGTTTCTTTAACTTGCTCTGGAGGTAGGCACTTAATCCAGAATGGTTCTTCAGGTGTTCTATACTCATGACTATCTATGGCTGTTATTGGTGTCCCTGGGGTAGAACTAAGAGTAAAAGCACAAAATAATTATTTGCTCTTTGGGTACTTTTGGAATGTATTCCTTTCTTTTTGATCAGATATATGAAGAGAAAGTTAAACCTAGTCCTAATGCCAATATTTAGACTAAAATTCAGCTGTCCTTAAAGCTTGAAGACTTCCAGACTCCTCAGTTAATGCAAATTAACATATACCTGATTTGTATAAGCAACACTGATTCAAGGTTTTGGTTTTTATAAATGAAAATTTTTTCTAGTATAAGAATTAAATTTAAATGTGGAAATCCATGCCAGGAACATTGAGAAGTGAGAAAATATTACTCTTTGTTTATTTTGATTTAAAAGGCAAATGTGCATAAACTGTCTTAAGTCATCCCTATACCAGATAAGGCTTTTAAACGTTTGGTTACTGAATTATCACTTCTGTTTTGCATCATATTTATTTCCAAATAGAGAATACCATTGCATCTCATATATTTTGATAACACAGAGAAAAGCAAGAAATTTAGACCACACAGATAATCTACTGTCCTTGTACTTCCTAGCCATTGTATAAATACATTCTTCTAAAAAGTTGGATGTAAAAGATAAATTGTATATCTATTTGATTCTTCTGATCTGGAATTTTCCATTGAACTCCTTTCAGATAGTGATAAAGATAGATGGTAAACACATATCTTCTCTAACCTCCTGTAAGTGGCTTTGCCAAGGCACATGAGATACGGCAGATTTATAGTGTATCAGCAAATGAGTGTAAACAACCATCAGACATTTCATTTTTATGGTAGTTGGAAAAGTTTGTTATAAAAAATATAACATAGGGCTTTGACTGATTATTTCAAATTCACCGAGTATGAGCTTGGCTGTATTCTTTATTGCTTAACTTAGAGATCTCTGCATTACACTTGAACAGAACAAATATTGTACTGCTGCTCCTGCTGCTACTCTCTTGGAAAAGAGATAATGCCTGGACTGAAAATATTCTTAGAATATATATGTTGTTAATTTCAGCTAGCAAATGTAACACATAACGCAATGATATATGTAGAACAAAGACATCATAACTATGTAGATCATAATTTCTCATTACATCATTTAATGTCTCTATGAGGAAAATCTTTAGGCAGTAAAGCTGGATAGAGTTAAGTGCTTTTGTTGACTAAAGATAGTCTGTGTCAATAGTAATCTCAAGTCGAGTAAATAAAAACTTTAAATGAGAGATTATTATGCACAAATTTATGTCCTATCTAGGTCTTTTTGCAAATAACTTATTATTTTTTCTGCCATTCTTAGAATGGAGGACAAATTTAACATAGGATATTAAGGAATAAAGGAAAAAGAAAAAAGAAAAGAGATCACAAAGAAAGTGATCTAATATTTCTACAATAGCCAGTATTCTTTCCTTTACTTCTCTAACCATGGTATCAGGATGAACTGACTTTCTAAAACTGTTGAAAGATGAAGTACAATAATGAGACTAGGCATCTGATTTTACCAGATAACTTACAGCTCAACCACAATGGAATGTAAAATTGTTGAAAGAGACTTTTATAGTCATGAATCTAAACCAAATTTGTTATATGATTCAGGCATATGATGTGAAGAAAAATAAGATATATTAAGCATCAATACTACATTAAATTTGTCAGTCAGGATTTAATCAAGGAAGTAGAGCCACTATGGTGTTTTGAAATGAGGGATTTATTATATAGATTTACGGTACCAGCTGGGACAGAAAATTACAGAAGAGAAATTAGAGTAATAGAGAAGTCACTAAGTTATCAATTTGAAAAGACCATCATGTACAGATCCAAATATGGGTCTGAGACGGGGAAACTCATGATGTGAACCATGAAAAGTTGCTCCTGCTGGATAGCTTCATTTCTATAGGCCAATTACCAAACATAGGGATGCTAGACAGGGATCCTCTTGGTCCATGGATTTAGCAGTAAGAAAGAAGAGCTGAGAAGATCGAGGAGAAGTTGAAATCCATGGGTGTATGACAAACTTAAGAGAATCATGGCCCTTGCTTCACTTCTACTTTTCAAATGTCCTGCAAATTCCTCTTTGGGCCAATTCTAATCTGGAATTATACAGAGAATGTGATTTTGAAAAACATGTTTCCAGCTAAATCATCAATAGAACAAAACACATGACCAAACTTCTGGACCCTTAGAATATCAAGTTATCCAGAGCCACCCTTCGGAGGAGGATATCAATCACAAAGAGTATACAAATGCATGTAGAACAGCATACATTCTGTAGAGGAAATATGCAGCACTTTAGCTTGCCTAAAGAACATCAATCTTTACCCAAATCTTGGTGTTTATGTAACTACAGCATTTGATTGTGACTATGAAAGGATGGCCTATAAAAACTGACTTCAGTAAAAGTCAGTGTCACAAAAACAAATTACAAATGATTGAAGAACAGTTTTCCTAAATAGAAAGAAGTGCCTTGTACTTAGCATTGAAACATGAAGGATGACATAAAAATAAAAAGAGACTGAAGTAGATGAAAAATACAAGAAGGAGGATTAGCACTGGGAATTAAATACAAGTTGAAGCCATAGTAGTTTAAATAAATGAGTAGATGGAAAATCAGAGAGGATCTGGGACTGACGTACTGTTAAATATCATTGCGCCAGGGAAAAGTTAACCAGCTTAGGAAGACAATGCAGATTCCAAAAACAGAATGACAAAACAGAAAACTGGGACAGCATACAATATGTTGCTAAAACATACTGTTCTTGATCAAGAGAAAAGAGCAAGTAAACAAAAATGGATCTACTAACAGAAAAATAATGTATGTATGTGTATATATACGTACATGTATATAACATTTATATTCAGCTAATTTATGATAATTTACCTATTGTGTAATTGCAGATTATTTCAGAATTTTCATCTGATTTGTATGTTCAATTTGAAATAATTAATTGTTGTTAAAGCAGAAATCCTTTTTCCAAGACTAATTATTTTATTTCAAAAAAGTCTTAATGTACATATTGGCAACTACTGAACAATTGGTACACTGTCACCCATCTTATTCAAATATAAATTGATAATAACTGTCTGTCCTAAAAAAATAATTTTATATATGGTACTTCATACTGTCAGTGGGAAGCTATTATGGTTTGGATCTGGAAAGTTTCCCAAAGGCTTATGTGTGGAAGTCTTGGTTCCCAAAGCAGAAATGTTCAGAAGTGAGGATTTGTGGAAGTAATTGGATCATAAGGGATCTAACTTCATCAATGGATTACTCTGTTGATGGTCTTGTATTTGATCACATTAGTGTGCCCTGAAAAAGTATTTCTTGTCTCATGCCCCTTTCTCTCTGTCCCTTTCTGCTTCCTGTCTGCCATGAGCTTTTCCTCCATCATTTCTTTCTGCCATTATGCCTCTGCCTTGGAGCAGCCAACCATGAACTAAAACCTCTGAAACTGTAAAATAAAATAAATCTTTCTTCCTCTACATTGATTTTCTTAGGAATTTTTAGCAATTATGAAAGCAGACTAATACAGAAGATATTATACATGCCCAGCTTTTCTAGTCTCACTACTTTATCACAATGATTAAAAGGCTAACTACTGTATTTGTTAGTAGAGTTCCTTGTAGGTAAAGTTCTACATATATTGAAATTTTATACATAAGTAGTATTCTCATGAGATCTGAAAGTAAAGCTTAAAATATTTTCTTCCATTTTTAATGCCTAACAAGTAAGATCTCAACATATATGAATGTTTGTATCTGACTTTATATTTTTATATTTGACCAAAAATTTCATAGATGTGAATCAAACTTAGAAGATGCAGTGGTGATAGCTATAGATGAAGATTCCTTACCATCTGTGTATGTAGTCTTTCAATCAATATTGTAACCAAAAATCCATCTATTTAAATCTTCTGGTTGAAACAACTGACATCAATTCTTATACTGGTTTCTTATATTAAACTCTGACAGGTACATACAAACCTCAGAATCAATACTTGGTCATATATATACCATTGGAGTCATAATACATCACCACAGGAGAGACTAAATTACAAAAGTTTTAACATAACATCTGCTTGATTTGGGAGAATTCTCTGTTGGATTGTAAAATAATGACTGCAGTAATACATTTCAAGCATCAAAATACCATGGAAATATGTACAGATGGATTTGCCTTAAATCTTCTGTGACTTTGCTGCCATATTCCCAAATCATTTTTGACTGTACTTTAAAATAAGTTCACACACACATACATCTATATCTATATCTATATGTCTATATCTATATCTATATATCAGAATATTCCAAAGCAACAATTCCAGATTATGTTAAATAATTGTATTTACAGTTATATAAAGGTATTGAAATAGGATTTCTCACCAACAAAATATGCAGATATTAAATTTTAAACAAGAAAATAATTACTCCCCAACTTTTCTCAGTGTAATTTAATAATGTTTCTTAAGTAAGACTCCATCTGCCCATCTCCTGAGCAATGTAGTCAACAGTGGCAATCTTATACATGGCAGCTGATATGGTTTACAAATAGTCTTGCTGAAATCCTGATTTTAGTGTGCAGGAAAGCCCTGGTTACATGTCAACCCACTGTCTTCCATCATGGTCCTCTGCTGATACTGTTTTGCCACATCTGTATAGATAAATGTAATTCAGCCTTGATTTCCCGGCTCAGCATTTATATGTTCAACTTCTGGCATTGTATCAACTGAGGCCAAGCTAGTTGGAAACCTGGCACTCATTATTCCTTTTGCCAGCCTTCCCCTAAAATTCTGTCCTTTGACAGTGGCACTACTTGCAGGAGACTGGTCCGCTGTTACCTCTCAGATTCTAAGAATTGCTTGTCATTGTGTTCTTGCTGTATCATATCTCACTCAATTTAATAGGCCTCTTTGGCACTTCGGTCCCCGCTGGAATCAAGCCAGAGTTAAACATGACCTCTTGGATTCAGTGGAGCTCTGAAGTGCCATATTTTTCTGCCAGACATGGCCTCCTTCATCAGGTTACCTTCATCAGTCTTGTGCTATTCAATCCCATCTGCTTCAGTGACTCTCTCTCCCCTTCGGTTAACACTGCAGTCTGAAAGCTAAGCTTTTCTCTGCTGGACATGATGACAGCATTTCAGTTTTCCTTTTCTGTCACACTCTACGGATCTCATCAATCTTATACTCAGAGCAAGATAAGCATCTTTCAAGCATTTAAAAACTTATTTGGGCATGTTTTTTCTGAGGTGTACCTTTTTTTTCTGAACAATTGGAGGTTTATGTGAAGCTAAATAATTATCAACAGATAGTATCAGACTATTTCACATTCTAGGAGTGAAAGAAATATTGATTAAACGAACTCTCAAGCTGTTTTACAACACAACGCTCTTTATAGTTGGTGATTTCTCAGCAAATCTTTCTGACCTTCTATTTCAATGAAAACAGCTTTTCTGGAAGTTTTACACAGATCAAAAACATGAGATAAAAAAGTGTTAGATGTTCTCTTGTGTACAATACCTGCTTGCTTCACACATTTTTCTTTTGAAAGGAAAATCCTGTATCATATAGTAATGACAATCCATTATAATGAACGTAACTTGTGTTTAAGATACATTTTGCATCCTGGGAGTTGATTTTGCTGACACATCAATAAGAAGTAAAAAACTTAAAACAGAAAATACATTTACTTGAGAAAAAAGAAAAATACACATGAATGTATATTCATGAATGTTCAATCACCACATAAATATTTATATAATCTAAAAATAATTCTATGTAAATTCTATTTTCTTTGAACTTTGTTTTATTTTCTAAAATTTGAAAATAGAAAAAAATATAGTTGTATTCAGTCCTGAATTCCATAGTTCTATGGATCTAAGACAAATCCAGAGCTCATATAACCAATTCAGTAAGTATGTCTCAAAATATGAAATGAAAAATTATTCTGTTTCATTTGGACTTGGAACTGTTTTGTTTTGAAAAGCAGTGTAATAGAAAATTCTCATGAAATTCTCAACACATCAAATAAAACACTAAAAATTAAAATTCTTTAAAGGTTAATCAACTTTGCAAAAGGCTGTTAATACTTTGAGGCCATTATAGAAAAACAAAAATAGTAAAAATTGATATATGGTGCTATATAATGAAAAATATACTTTTGAATGTGAATCACTAAATTTAAATTCAACTAAGTTTCAACTCTAAGTTAAAATGTAGAAATCATATTTATTCTTTAGTCTAATTTTTATAATTATGACTTTGTCACCATATATTTTATTCCCCTTTCATCCATACCTAGATATCAAATAAGAAAATGCACTGTTAATATAATGTAATTTTTTTTGTAATTTGGGCTCGGGGTGATCTTAAAATAAATTTTGGTTGAGGAAGGGTCAGGTGAATTGAGGAGATAAGAGATGTGGGGTAAGAAGAGAAAAATCTGATTTAGATTCCACTCCTAATTATCTATATGAATTTGATTTTTTAAAACAAGTCTGATCTCAATTCTTCTGTACTATGGTAGGGATAAACTGAATCTATATAGTCCGTTTCAACACTGAAACCTGATATTCATATGAATTTAAGTCATTGGAATTGCTTTGTAAACCCAAAATCAGGGCATTTGATCTCATGATGAAATTCTGTATTTCTTCCATTTAGGAGAAGCAGTTTAGATGTGGTGGAGATGCCAACATGATATATGGGAGAAGTGTAGCACAGTGCCTCAAGCATAATAAGCACTCAGCAAAATTTAACTTCCCTCCTCTCTATTCTCTATCTACACACTCTGTGACTAGAATGATTTCCTAACAATAAACTTGGATGCAGGAAAAAGTGCCAGGGTGATTCTGAAGAGAAGATATTTTAAGAGAAGAATATGCAGGCTTGTCTGTATGTTGACACTGGCCCCTGGCACCCAGTCTTCTCACCTGACACCTATGTGTCCTGGTCTAAGTATCATCTATGTTTGGTGTTCATTTTTAAGCTTATACATGTATTTACTTCTTTTATTTTTTGTACCAGGGATTGAACTCAGGCACCCATATTTTGTGTTTTTTATGTAGAGACAGGGTCTCACTGAGTTGCTTAGTGCCTCTCCATTGCTGAGGCTGACTTTGAACTCACGATTCTCCTGTCTCAGCCTCCCAAAGTGCTGGGATTACAGGTGTGCGCCACTGTTCCCGGCTACATGTATTTACTTCTTAAGTAAGGCCCTATACTGAGGACAGTGGAGGATTGCTTCACCGGCAGGGATCCTAAGTAATATTGATTTGATCTGGCTAACAGATCATGATATGCTTCCTGAAAAGCATATCATGTGAGCAAAATATAAACTCATGAAACTTTATGTTGGTCACTTATGAATAGTGATCCTGAACAGAAATACTTTCTATTTAGGTGCATATTAGAAACTGTGAGAAATTTTTTTGAACTAAAATTTCCCCTCTTGTATGATCTGGGTTGGTGTATATGACACATTGCAAGTTCTTGTACTTTCTTTCTTCTAATTACTGTGGTTGTAGTTTCCACTGATGATGAAGGTGACATGTGTCACAACATCACAATCTCTCAATATTTTGTACAAGTTTATGTATTTATATACCAGTAACAAATATTTTTGAAATGGAAAATAAATATTTTTAAAATAGACTTAGGCTTATAGACAAGTTGAGATGAAAATGCAGAAACGATAAAATCAGCTGAGATTATGAGATATTTAATTGAATCTGAAGATCGATTTGGAACTGTTGACATCTTAACAATATAAGTATTCTAACCTGTGGATTTGGAATGTCGTTCCAATTATTTACAACTTCTTTATTTCCTCCAACACTTTTTTAATTGTCAGAGAATAACTTTTGCACTTTTTTTGTTAATGCAAAATAGTCAATTATTTTTTAGGCTATTACAAATTGAACTTTTTTTCTTAATTTTTTTGAAATATTCATTGCTAGATTATACATGTATAATGGATTTTTGCATATTAATCTTGTATTCATTAACTGTGCTGTATTGTTTGTTTTATATTCTTTACACTGATTTTATTTTATTTTATTTTATAAAATAAGTTTATTTTCTTTACACTAAAAGTATACATTAATGCTTTTTAGAGTATTTGTAAAATGTTTGGTATATATGATCATATTTCTGCAAATAGTTTTACCTTTATTTAAAATGTGAATTGTATTTTTTATTTATTTCACTTAATGCTTTGGCTAGATACTTCTAATATCAGTCAGATTTATCTGAAACACAGAACCAATAGGAAAACAAAGTGTGTTTTCATTTGTGTATATGAAAAAAAAATTTATTACAAAGAATTGGCTCATAGGACTGTGAAAGCTAGGAAGTCCAAAATCTGTACCTAGACCAGGAGACTGGAAACGCTCAAGCAGGGACTAATATTGCTGTCTTCAAGCAGAATATTTTCTTTGTGAATCCCTAGTTTTGCTATTAATCTGTGTTGAAAGATAGTATGAGGTCCACTGACCTTCTAGAGTAATTTTTACTGAAAATCAGCTGATTGTAGCTTTGTATTAACTTTGCATTGCTATAACAAATACCTGAGATTATCAATTTATGAACATAATAATCTTATAGGCTCAACCCCAATGACATATAGGTACCACCTGTCCACTACTACCTGTCAGCATCACTCTGAGAACTAAGTCTTTACCATGGACCTTTGAGAACTACTTAAGATACAAACTAAAGCAAACTATGAGTCATATAAACAAATCATCACAATGTACCCTTTGTCAATTTGGTATCATACACATATCCTATCTCAATTTCTAAATTGTTAAAATGGACATTGTTATGGTTTGGACATGAGGTGTCACCCAAAAGCTCCTGTTATTGCAGGAATATTCAGAGGTAAAATAACTCCGTTTTTGTGATAGATGTAACTTAATCAGTACATCCCAGTTTGAATGGACTGACTGTAGGTAGGTGGGATATGACTGGAGGAGGTGGGCCACTGAGGGCATGCCCAGGGAAGAGTTGTTCCTGCAGCCCTTTCTTCTTCCCTTCTCTGCTTCCTGATTCTGCCAATGAGATGAGAAGCTTTTCTGCTTTGAGCCTTTCTGTCATGATGTTCTACTTCTCCTTCAGCCCAGAGCTATGGTGTCAGCCATATATGGACTGAAACCTCTGGAACCATAAGTGCCAAATAAACTTGTCCTCCTCTAAGTTGTTCTGGTTGAGTGTTTTGGCCACAGCAACATGAAGCTGACTAACACAGATATAATAAAACATACAAAGATAAATTTTTATGAAAGTCTGATACTACTGATACTGATAAGCATAGTTGCACAGTATCATTTGAGCTCTTTCTCATCTGTTTGTAGTTTTTCTGTATGCATTTATTTAAATTATTCCCACTTTTGCATCCCAAACTTTTGTCCAGGTCATTTCTTTTTTATGCTTTTAGACTTTTAAAATATATCTTTTTCTCCTGTATAACTATATTCATATACATTTGGCCAGACGAATCATCACAAAAATCTAGCTCTATTTATACTTTTAAAGAAATTCGGTATCTACAGTCCCCACTCAAAACATTATTATTGTCTTGAGAGTAAAATAATCATGATATTTCACAATGTAATTCCTTCCAAAACTCTTTGTATTCCACAACACATACCATAGTCCTATGTCTTGTGTATGTGTATGTATACATATATGCACATACATACACACATAATTTTTCACCATTTTTAAGGAGGTACTTATAATATTGCTCAAAACTCATCTTGGATGCTGTTTTCTCCCATCTGGAGTACTTTTTCTTGCTATTTTTATCTGAAAACTTATACTATTTCAGAAGATAGCTTGTTACATTCAAAAGATGTGCACATTGTAATTCCTATTCATTACACAATAAGTGAATGAGGCAATCTGGCAAAATCCATTCTATTCATTTTAGATAATGTTTTCCTATCAGAATGATAATTTCTCTTGAAATAAACATAACCATTTTCTTTCTGTCAGTCAGATCATGTTTGATGTTTCTTCTTATGAAACAACTCGATCCCGTATAGCTTATTTCTTTACCATGTTTGACTATCTGATTGTGTTCATTTGAACTAAGATTTCATGGATCAACTAAATATATGACTGTGTGAAATTCTCACAGATGTGCAAATTACCAATTTTAAATTATAGGACAATGGTAGTATTAAAATAGCATATTAGTGCAGAGATAAGGTCAATTGGCATTAACAGAACAAACACTGAAGCTCCAATTTGTGTTGAGTTTTCACTGAATTGAAGGTTTCTAAAACATGCATCTTCACTACATTCTGACTGCAAATGAAGTTGAAGGGGATGAACAGAGAAAAAAATTGAAGCACAAATATCACATATACCACATTTTAATTCAGTGTATCGATGGATGATATTTTCAGTTTCAGTTTCACAATTTCAAAAGCTAAAATATTAGTGTTCATTTCCCCAGAGAGAATATGAAAGCATTCCACTCGAGGTAAATTTAAATAGCTATCAAATCTAGATGCTAATACAGTAATAATGTTATGTGATTCATATATTTATATCAGTGTTTAGTTTTATTACTTTTAATCAGCAGATCTCTAAGTAAAAATAAACATTTTTTTCAATTATTCTTGAACTAAAAATGTAAAGATAATCTCTTCATAATCATAGATTATGCCATTGTTTTCTTTTTTTAATTATTTTTTGTAGTTGTAGATGGACAATGTGCCTTTATTTTGTTTGTTTATTTTTATATGGTGCTGAGGATAGAACCCAGTGCCTCATACATGCTAGGCAAAGCACTCTGCCACTGAGCTACAATCCCAGCCTCCATTGTTTTCTTCTACATGGAAATCACTTTCCTGAGTTAATCCATATCTCAACTCTATTGATATAGACATATATATGTGATAAATATATGTATACATATATGTAATAATTCTTATTAAAACTATTTTACATTTATTTATTTCACTTATGGTTCTATGAAAGATTGTTAGACTAATTCATCATTACATACATTTAAAGAATTAAGTATTAAGCAAAAAATTAAAATGTGTCAAGCAATCAAACTAGGGAACCAACCTAGGTGCCCATATATATGATGGAATATTATCCTTAAAGGAGAATGAAATTATGGCATTTGCCAGTAAATAGAGCTGGAGAATATCATGCTAAGTGAAATAAACCAATCCTAAATAAAGAAAAGCTAAATATTTTCTCCAATATGCGGATGCTAATTCACAATGGGGGTGGCTAGGGAAGAATATAATTACTTTAGATTAGGTAGAGGGAAGTGAAGGGAGGGGAGGGGTTATGTGGGTAGGAAGGATAGTAGAATGAATCAGACATTACTACCCCATATACATATATAACTATACGACCAGTGTGATTCTACATCATGTACAACCAAAAGAATGAGAAATTATACTGCACTATATATAATGTATCAAAGTGCATTCTACTGTCACATATAGCTTATTAAACAAATAAGAAAATTTTAAAAATGTGTCAAGCAAAAAGTGTTACAGATTCTATAAAAAGGCATTTAGTCTTTTGGAAGCTTCAATTAGGAAATAGACATTTTGTTCCCTTCAGTCAAGGTCACATCCTTCATGAATTCCAGTATTTTATTTTATGGGAATAATTTCCAACTGGACATATATTTTCTCAAAATTCAAGACCTTGTCTCTTTTATCACATGCTAATCAAGTGTTCAAAACTGTCCATACCCGTCCTCTAAATGTAGACTCCAACAAACTATCATCAGCTTTCCTTTCTCCTCACAAACTCTAAATTTTGGATTGCTCTATGATTGTAGAAGTAAGCACTAGAATACAGAATATCTCCCTCCACAGCTCATTCTGATAATCAGCCAGCTGTATAGAGAAACATTTCCTGTTGAGGCCTCCTGATATGCAACCTACTCACCCCAACACTTGCCCCCCAACAGAGTTCTGACCATATTTACCAATCCATACAAAAGAAATACCTTATTTCTGTTTGTTTAATTTTGAAATGTTTGCAAATTCTTAAAATAAGAGCTTCTTATCCATTGCACTAGTGTGATCATAAAAATAGGACTCTATCAACATCTGGATTTATCTGTGACACTGCCTTCACCCTCTCTCACAGAGAAAGCTAATCACCAACCAAGTATGTCCTTTATACTCTACCAGGATGTTATTAGAACAATTATTTCTTCATTCTTACTCCTAAATATTAATCAAACTATGTTCCTAAAATTTAGTATTATACAATTTATGATTAATTGTTCAATAGCAATTGATTTGCATACATATGTGAAATGTCACATCCTATAACCCAGACTGAGACATGTGCAGTGGATTAAATTCCATAAGTACTACAGGATGAGCACTTGCTTGAATTTTGTTATCTTAACAATAGAGAAATTTATACTGTATTATTATATCTTTTAAACTATTTTTAAATAGTTGAAAGAGCTGACTCTGAGTTTTTCTAGGAAAATAAACTTAATCAGAATACATACATTCACAAGTTTCATCAAAATTAACCACAATTATGCCCTATGGGTTATTTGTCCCTCATGGTATTTCTCTCTAGTTAATTCTTTATCATTCTTCCTCCATCTTTGTTTTTTGTTTTCTAATATTAGTCATAAATCACTCCAGACAAATAACCTTGACTCATTTTTAATTAAACACACATTATTCTATGTACATGGATTATAAACTTAGAAAACACAGTAATTCAATTTTTTCATCATCATTACACAATCATACTTTGGATCCATACTTGCTCAAAAAATTATGTTTATTATTCTTTCTATTTTTAATTTTTATCTTTCATATTTACTGCTGATTTCAGTTTTGACTGAACTTTAGGAGCATTTCTTGATTTTTCTCTATCTTAAATGGTTTTATCCAAGTTGAACTTGAAAACTTGAATTATCCTTGGAAGACTTTAATTTTAACATAGGCTATACAAAATTTTTTCATCAAAATATTTTATATTTTCTCATTCTCTATTAAAAATACAACTATTTAACTCTCTGGTTCACTTTTTATATCTCCTAAAATAACCATTAACTAAATCTAAATAATCCATCTGTTACTCTGAATATAATTTATTCTTTCCTTTTTCATTGTTTTTATTGTGTTTAAACTCCTTCCTCTTTATTTTAACCTAATTTTATACCTGATATAAAGTAATCATTTCAAAATATTAAAAACTTCAATATAAAAAATAAGATTTTAAGATTTCACCTATGTGAAAATATCTTTAAGTGGCTTTGGGACCCAGGAAATAACTTTTCAAAGCTAAATGTATATGTTTGGACTTCTAGTTTGGATTTCCACACCTAAGGATTTTGGAAGTGACCGTTCTGTCCTAACTAGTAAAAAGGTGAACATACTAAAAAATCAATAATTGTGCATGTAATGTAATAGCATGCCTCTTCATGAGAATCCCCCTCCCTCCACCTACCCATAAAAGTGGCCTCTCCCATTCTTGGGTGCTACTTCTCTGGCCCACACTGGTGGACCCCAATAAAGCAGTGCTTTTACTTTTTCAGCTAGTGGTCATGGTCTTTACTACTGATGTGACATTACATTTAGTGCCAAAACCCAGGAAGGGTGTATTGATCTCCCCTTCAGGGAGAGGTCCCCCCTTAATCCCTTTTCAAACCAGGGACCATCTGTGCCCCTCCTCTCTGCATCTGGACCGACAAATGTGGGGTAAGTTTCTTCCATTTCCCCTTGGCTCTCCAGATACATTCTCTTCTGCAAGGTTTGTCCATAAGTCGTGTGCACATGCCAGATCACCAACTGTTCCATTTGGGTCCTGGTGGCCTGTGGAGACGTCGCAGGCTCTGGTCTACTCACTCATTCCCTTTAGGTCCCCATGGTCTGTGGAGAAGTCTCAGGCTCCGGCCCACCCACCCTCCTGAATTGGGTGATCACAATCAGAACTTGGGATGCTTCTTTCTGCTCTTGTTCACTCCCGGGCATGTTGGTTGAGTTATGGGGAATACTGTGTCCCAAAACCCCTATACCCCAAAACCCCTCTGAGTTGTCTATACATTAATTTTTCCAAACTGGGATTCAGCCATGACCTTCTCCATAAAAGATTTCTCTTCTATTCAACTGAAGTCTGGCCCCAATATCCTCTGGACAACAGCTCAAAATGGCCTCCTGAGGGAACATTTGATTTTAACATCCTCACAGATTTAGGCAACTTTTGCCACCAGACAGATAAGTGGTCAGAAGTCCCTTATGTTCAGGCTTTCTGGGACCTCCGCACTCGCCCCAACCTTTGTTCCACCTGCTCTATTGCTCAGGTCCTCCTGGCTCATCATAGCTCTTCTCCTTTTCCTCCTTCACCCAAGGAGTCTCCAAACTCTCTCTCAACTTCTTCTCCATCTTCCTTCTCTAACCCACCAGAGCTCCTCACTGCTCCTCCCCTTTCCCCATCATCTCACCACCCTCCACCTTATCAGGCCCCTCCTTCTACCCCTCCCCCTGCCTCTTCCCCCCAATCTCCTGGCCCCTCCCTACCTTCACCTCCTCCCCCTTCTTTGCCGCCATCTTCCCATCACACTTCCTCCACTGACCTCCCTTCCCCCGTCAGTGCTCACACTCGCTCCGCTTCCATCTTCCTGTAAACAACGCGCAACACTCTTCTGATGCACAGCTACTTTATCCCCTCTGTGAGGTCACGGGAGCTGAAGGCATAATGCACATCCATATCCCATTCTTACTTCAAGACTTGGCCCAAATTGAGAAGCATTTAGGATTCTTTTCTGCAGACTTCACCAATCACTTGAAAGAATTCAGATATCTCTCTTAGGTTTATGATCTTACCTGACATGACATCTATGTTGTTCTCTCACTTTCTCTTATTCCTGATGAAAGGGCTCACATCCAACAGGCAGCCAGGGACCATGCAGACCAAATCCACCTGACAGACCCTCCCCTCCCCAGAGGGATGGCAGCAGTTCCTGAGGTTGACCCACAATGGGACTACCAAGAGAGTCAGCAAGGCCATAACCACTGCACTCAGATGATCCAACACCTCCTGGCAGGCATGCAGGCAGTCTCTAACAAAGTGGTTAATTTGGATAAACTGGCAGAAGTTACCCAGGGCCCTGATGAAAATCCAGCTTTGTTCCTCAACCACCTCACCGAGGCTCTTACCAAGCACACAAAGCTAGATCCTAATTCTCCCTCTGGGGCCACAGTCCTGGCAACTTATTTTATCTCTCCATTGGCCCTTGATATAAAAAAACAGCTCAAATGAGCTGAGGATGGTCCTCAGACTCCTATCTGAGATCTAGTCAAGATGGCTTTCAAAATTTATAATACCAGGGAAGACTCAGCTGAATTGGCCAGGCAGGCATGCTTACAGAAAAAAGTAGCTCTCCAAACCCAGGCCTTGGTAGCTACCCTGTGGCCTACACTGCTGACTCGACTTCCAAAGGGGCACCAGACATCCTCCCCATCTGGTGCTTGCTTTAAGTGCAGACACAAAGTTCACTGGGCTTGGCAGTGCCCAAACCCATGGCTTCCCTCCAGACCATGTCCCAACTGCAAGCAAGCAGGACACCGGAAGAGTGATTGCTCTATGACTGGCCCTTCCCCAGCACCTCCACATGGGGGTTTGGCCGACCAGGCAGTCCCTTTCCTGAAACTGCTGGAATTAGTGGACGACTGAAGAAGCCTGGACTCGAGGACCCTATCACCCTCATGGAGGCCAAGACAATGCTCCAGGTAGCGGGTAAGTCCACCACTTTCCTGGTGGATATGGGGGCTACCTATTCTGTTCTGCCTGCCCACCCTGGTCCTTTATTTCCATCTCAGATCTTGGTTATGACAATTGACAGTACACCTTCCTTTAAAAAATGGACAGCCAAACTGGCCTGCACCCTAGAGGGACATCCATTTATTCACTCCTTAGTTATCTCTTCCTGTCCAGTTCCCCTCCTTGGCCACAACATTCTCTCCCTTTTAGGAACTACCTTACAGATTCTCCCCCAAAGGCCCTCCAGTCATCTTTTACCTTTTTCCTTACTCTTTCCTCTGCCTCAGCTTCACCCAATCTGCCATTACCTCCTGACATTGTCAATCCTCAGTAATGGGACACATCCAAACCAGTAGTGGCTGCTCACCACATGCCCATCCACATTAAATTAAAACCTCAAATTAAGTTTCCTTCCCACCCCCAATTCCCTATTTCCCTTATTCATAGGAAAGGGCTCAAACCCATCATAGACTGCCTACTTGATCAAGGGCTTCTTATCCCTACCAACTCTACTTGCAACACCCCCATCTTGCCAGTATGTGAATCCCCAGGAGACTACAAATTGGTCCAAGATCTGCGTTTAATAAATGACACAGTAATTCCCGTCCACCTCGTGGTCCCCAACCCTTATACCTTTCTCACATTCCTCCCTCCAACTCCCACTTCACCATCCTTGACCTCAAAGATGCCTTTTTATCAGTCCCCTTACATTCTGATTCCTATTACCTCTTTTCATTTACATGGGATGATCCCACAACACACAGATCCCAACAACTAACATGGACAGTCTTACCTCAAGGTTTCTGGGATAGCCCCTAGCTTTTTAGGCAAGCCCTGGCCCAAGACCTACTTTCCTGTGATGTGGGAGACAGTGTCCTTCTACAGTATATAGATGACCTCTTCCTATGCAGCCCATCTTTACAAGCCTTGTAGGCTCATATGGACCAATCACACAACTCCCTGGGTTCCTGAGGCTATAGAGTTTCCCCAGCTAAGGCCCAGTTCTCTGTTCCTCAAGTCACTTACCAAGGCATACTGTTGACCCCTAACTCTAAGTCTCTCACAATGGACAGGATCTAAGCCCTCCAGGACTTACAACTACCTACCACAGTTCATTATATTCTCTGGTTCCTAGGACTGGCCGGCTTCTTCTGCCACTGGATCCCTAATTTTGCTCTTCTAGCCAAGCCTCTTCCCCTGAGGACTACCCGTGGACTTCACAGGCCTTGGGGCCCACCAAACTCAAAATCTCCCACCCTCCCCCTGCTCTGCTAATGTTGGCCAGCCTCTCTCGAGTGACTAAAGTAAATCTAGCTGGCATCCTGGAGTGTCCTGTGGCCTGCTCTTCCCAGCAGTTTCTTTGGCCAATCAACTGCTTCTTCTTGAGGACCACTTTCCCCTGACACTCAAGACCATACCTAACACCCTCTCTGACCCGCTGTACATGAATAAGACTCTTAACTTCTAACCAGCAGGAAGAACGCTGGTACTACATCAATGAGACTGGGGTCATGGAGCAAAAGCTTGATGTCTTCAGAAGCTAAGCAAGGGACTCAGACATCGAAATTGTGAAAATCCTTGGTCCACATGGCTAAATGCTTCCCTTATCTCCTGGCTAGCCCCTATTGTTATACCCCTTGATATAATAGGTGTCCTACTGTTAATGGCTCCTTGCCTCCTCAGGTTTGCTTGTGAGCTTGTCAGAGTAATGGTCAACTAGATGTTCCTGCTTCCCTATAGCTGCCTCCCCTCCGACCTCACATCCAAACCTCCACCCTACGATGGCCCCCAATAAGCAGGAAGTAGCCATACAGACACTGATACCCTATATCATCAAAGAGGTTGGAATGTTGGGTTGAGAGACAGTGGCTCGACAAAGCGGGGGCTGGGCATCTGAAGTTACCCGTGTGCACCAAGACTTCCCGCACATGCCAGTCCACTGCTCACCACTCTGACATCAACCAATCATCAGTGAACATGCTGACCTCTGAAATCGGCCCATACTTATCAATGGGCCTCAGTCAACCAAGAGACACCTCTTCATGAGAATCTCCCTCCCTCAACCTACCCATAAAAGCAGCCTCTCCCAGTCTTGGGCACAATTTCCCTGGCCCACACTGGCAGACCAGTGAACCTTGCCAGAGAGTGGACCCCAAGAAAGCCGTGCTTTTACTTTTTCAGCTAGTGGTCATGGTCTTTACTGCTGATCTGACCTTACAGACAGTCTGAGAGTTATAAATTACAGGGAAACCTCATCATTAGGATTTCTACATTTTTATGTTTACTTCTAGTAGCACTGCAAAGTACCCACTGTAAATATCACAAATATTTTCTCATGCTTCTGGTAGTGGTGGAGTGGGAAAGAAGTACCATTTGAAAGTACTCCAGAGCACTCTGTTTTTATCAAAGATCTACCTTTAGGAGAAAATAATTAATCAGAGGCTAATCTAATGGCTTACTGTTGAAGCCATAATTAAAAATAGGCAGTCAGAATAGATAGATAAAATCGGGCCAGATTGAGGGAAACAAGTCAAACAAGTCTAGGTCTAAAAGGTTGGAGGCTCCCATGGTGGAAAATAAAATGTTAATGTCCCTAAAAGCACAGCAGATATTGCCCTTCCTAAAGAATTTTTAATGAAGCAACTCCAGAGCAGGCAGGAAATTGCTAATCTGCCCTGAGGCTCTTTCCTGCCACATTACCCCTCCTTACCCCTCAGCCCACCTGTTTACCTCCTTTTTGCTTTCCTTACCAGCATCTTCCAATCACAGGTACAGGATGAGGGGAAATTAACAAGATAGAAGAGAGGAATATAAAGAGACAAAAAAGACTTTCGATGTATAAAAAGGATGGGACTTCCTCATCCCAAGGATTCTGCCTTTTGGGTTCCCTTCCTTTGGGAGAAGTCTGTTCTATCCTTTAAATAAAGCTTCACTGTCCACTCTTCGCTTGTCTCAGCACGCCTCTCTGGTGTTATACTTCAGAAGCATGCAGAGAAGCAGGACTCAAGGTAACTGGAGGTATCACTATCAGAGCCTAACTGGAGTGAGAGAATTACCCAACTGGAACCCACACTAGCCATCCTGCCACTAGCCTGTCCTGCTTAAGGGAGGAGAAAAAACTAAGAAACACTGTGAAGTTCAGAATCTGGAGATATACACTCACAGAAAAAAAAAAAAAAAAAAAAAAAAAGCTGAGACCTATTCATAGGACTAACAATGATTTTCTTTCCACCACCCCTTACCACCATATTACTAAAGGCCTATTCACAGAAGTTCCTTTTATCTGGTATATTGTGTCCATGTATCAATGAAAAAATCACAGTGTGTATCAAAAGGTCAAAAATACAATATTAAGAGACAGAGCAAGCATCAGAATGTTGGAATTATTGGATTAAAATTTAAGACAATTATGATTATTCAATGGGATCCAATGAATGAAGTATATATCTTAAAAGAATAGATGGAAAATGTGGTCAGAGAGATAGAAATTCTAAGAAATACAAGAAATAAATGTCAGAGATGATAAACACTATTAAAAAAAATGAAGAATGCCTTTGATTGCCCCCTTAGTGGACTGAACATAGCTGAGTAAAGGAACTCTGAACTTGAGAAGATATCAACAGAAACCTCAGAAACTAAAACACAAACAACAAGCCCTCCAAAATATCCCAAGCATGAGGGGCAACTACTAGAGATGTAATATAAACATAGCAATAAGGAGAAAAAAGAGAAAAGGGTACACAAGAAATATTTTAAACAATGAGGAGGAGGAGAAGCAGCTGACAATAATAACGACAAACTGGCTACATATTTGCTATTAAAAAACTACTTTAAATATAAGAACATATATAAAATAAAAGTAAATAGGTGGAAAAAAATCTATCCTACTAATAATAGGGAAACAAAGCAGGAATAACTATATAATTACAAACAAAGTAGACATCAGACAAGGAAAATTATCAATTCTCCAAGAATATATAATTAATTCTTAACAGGTATGTGTTAAGAATAGAAATACATGAGACAAAAACTTAAGGAATTTAAAATAAAATAGATGGACAGATTTAGCAAGCAGAAAGTCTCTAAGACATAGTTGAAGCCAAAACTACCATAAATCTACCAATTCAATCATCAACCCCTAGATTGGTTCACTGGCTAATTTTAGCAGCATCTTTGAAATAAATTTTTACCAATTCATTTTGAGGGACATAGGCAGAGGGAATACTCCTTCTATGGATATAGGCAGCCAGAATACTTCTTATATTCATTCTATAAATTTAGCATTACCCTGATATCAAAAACAGGCAAGAACATTATAAGAAAGACACACTGTAGGCCAATATTTCACATGGACATAGGGAGAAAAATCCTCAACGAAATAAAAGTAAATGAATAAAGAGTACAATAAATTAAATAATGGATAAAAAATATTGTATACTATGTCCAAATGTTTTTACATTTAAAAACATACTAATGATATTCAACATTTCAATAAGCTAAATAATAAAGACCATGGAATAATACCAATATGTGCAGAAAAGGCACATTACAAAATACAATATCCATTTATAATGCAAACTCTTAGGAACAGAGAGGGTTTTCCTTAATTTGATTTAAAAAAATCTACAAAGACCATAGCTTACATGATACTTAGTGATTAGAAATTTGAATCTTTCTCATATCAGTAACACACACACACAAAAAAAATGTATCCTTGTATGATTCCTCTTCAACATTATATGGAAATCTTAGTTAATGAAATAAGATAAGAACAAAAAATAAAAGGTGTATAAATGAGAAGGACAAATGAAGCTATCTATGCAGATGAAATGAGAATCTATATAGAAAATCCCAAAAAATTTTTAAAAAACCTCCTGAAACCTACCAATTATTATAATTTCATGATACAACATTGATATACAAAAGCCAATACCAACAATGAACAAGTAAAATTTGCAAGTAAAAACAAAACACTATTTACATTCACACTCACACAAATTAAATACTTATGCATAAATCTAATATGTATAGCATATATGTAAAAATTACAAAATTCTGATGAAGGAAATAAGCTAAACAAAGTAGAGAAAGACTAGATTTTTGTTGTTTGTCTTTTAAGCAAATAATGCTAAGACAACAGAAGATGCATATAAAAATAATCTAGAAACATCTTATATCTTTGAAAAATTTACTTAAGATGGATCATAGATCAAAACTATAAATCCATAATATAAGAAAAATATACTCTTTGGTGATAGCATTTAATATAAAATACAAATAGCACGCTCTATGAAAGACTACAATGGAAAGATGGAATTTATTAAAATTGTTTGCTATGTGAAGAATACTTTTAGGAGAATTAAAAGACAAGAATGGGAGAAAATATTTTCAATAGCCACATCTGATAAATATCTATTTAAACTATACAAAGAACTTCCAAAACTCAATAAGGCATGCAACCCAATTTTTAAAATGGGGAAAATACCCTAACCTTATTAAGAATAAGCTGGGCACCATGACTCATGCCTATAATCCTAGCAACCCAGGAGGCTGAGGCAGAAAGATGGCAAGCTGGAAGCCAGCCTCAGCAATTGAGTGGAAGGCCCTAAGCAACTTAGTGAGACCCTGTCTCAAAAAACAAAAAGGATTGGAGGTGTGGCTCAGGGGCAAAGCACCCCTGGGTTCAGTGCCCAATACCAAAAGAAAAACTGAATAAGTATATTAAAGGATAGTCATAAGAGACATGGAAACTAACACAACAGTGAGATACTCTCCACATCTATTTGATGGTCAAAATCTGAAATACTGACAACATTGAAGGCTGATGAAAATGTCAAGAAATAAGAATATTTGTTCATTACTGCAGGGAATTCAAAATCACTTTTAAGACAGTTTAGCACTTTCTTAAAAACTGAAACTAATCTTACCACATAATCCAACAGATTGCGTTCCTTGGTTTTTAGCCAATTAAATTGAAAACATAAGTCCACACAAAAATGTGTATATAGATTTTTATATCAGCTTTATTCATAATTATCAAAGTTTGGAAGCAACAAAGATACTCTTCCATATGTCCATCATAAAAGGTGAGCCATTAAGCCCTGAAAAGATGGAGAAACTTTAAATGCATATTACTAATAGAAAAAAAAACGAGAAAAAGACTTTATACTGTATGAATCCAACTGTATCACATTCTGAAATAAGCAAAAGTGTAGAGTCATTAAAAAGATCAATCATTGGATAAGAGTTAGGGAGTAGAAAAATGATGAATAGGCAGAGCACAGAGGATTTATAAATCAGTGAAAATATTCTCTGTATGGTACAATGTTGGGCACACATCATTATATATTTGTTGAAAGCTACAGAATTGCCACCACCAAGAGTGAACTCTAATGTAAACTATTCACTTTGGGTGATTGTGATGATTCAATGTAGTTTATCAACTAGAACAAATTTAATGTTCAGATCCTCTGTGTGCTAATGTGATGGAGCATGTTGATAACCAGGAAGCTATTCAAATGTGAGGAAAGGGATATATGGAAAATCTCTGTACCTTCCTCTTAGTTGTGGTGAGAACCTAAAACTTCTCTAAGAAAATGAACTCTAAAGTAACAATATGTCAATCATAAGAATAAAGATCAATAAATTTGATGACATTTAAATCAAGCATACTTTTATATCATTTACAAAACAAGGAGAAAGAGAAGAAAAAGGAGAATGACAGGGACATCAGAGTTAGACAGGCTGGGTTCCAATTCTACCTTTACTATTTATAATGGTGACTGTAGGCAAATTGTTGAATTTCCTGTGCATTTTTCTTATACATAAAATAGGTTAATGATAACAGATATCTCAGAAATTTGTGAGCAATAAATCAATTAAAGTAGGTGAAAAAATTAAACAGTATCTAGCAGCTAGCATGCAGTAAATAATGAAAAATGTCATTTTTCATTATTTCTGGAGGAATGAAAATCTCACCTACATATTTTTATCATTTATGTAGAGAAAGAGAATAATTTTGCTATAATAAGAAAACTAAAATCAATAAGTATTTATTTAATTTTAATAAAAATATTTATTGTAAAAAATATTTCAAAAAAACCTGCTTTCTACCCACACACATACATATGCATGCATACACATAAAAAATGCTTACATGGAAAGTTTGCTTAATATAAGCAATTCTAAAACTTTTTGATGATATCTAGGAAAAGAAAACTAACAAGAATAATCTTTTACAGAAACATTCAATACAAAACTTGTATTTCTAAACAACTTATAATATATGAGGGCTTTGACAACATCAGTAACTTAGGAAAGGACAAACTTAATTAAAATGAAATTATAAATAATTGTGCTTACTGTGAGAAAATTTAAAGATCTCAGAGTGGGGGTGGAGGTATATATTGATCAGTGGTAGAGTGCTTGCCTGGTATGCACAAGGCCCTGGGTTCATCCATAGCAACAGGAAAAAAAAAAAAGTCAGATTTGCCTTGATGTATAGAAAAATATTTATAAGTTAATGCAAACTGCATTTTCCTTACCAGTTCTGTTCTCTAGGTGCTACCTTGTGTACCTTCCCCTGATTCTAAGGCAAGCTGCAACTGCTTTTTCTACCACCTGATGGATCCTTAAGCAATCTGGATGGCAAGAACTTTACACATCTTCAATTACTTGTAAATGTCTTTCTCAAAATGAAAACAATTTAATAAGGTGAGTTGATGTAGATAAGTGATTTAAGCATAATGAAAACTAATTTTAAAATACTACACCAAAATGTAAGTAAATAAGTAAAACAACCACTTTGAAATTAATGTCCAATAAAAAATAAAGCATCTCATTTATCAATCCCATTTGTTGCATGTTTAATATTTTTTAAGACAAGATTCATGAATCCTAAATAAAAATCTATTGCAAGCAAGCATTTTAAGAATAAAAATAATGTGATGAATCAAATTCTTCAGAGTTTCAACATCAATATAAGAAACCTTCTACATGCTGCGATTCCGCAGTTTAGTCAGCTGTTTTGAATGTTCATCTTCAAGAGACTTTGTCAGCAGGGCACTCAGTGAGGATGCACATCAATTGCCAGCAAATCATCCCAGCTCATCTAGTTGTGAGAGCTAGTAAAATGAATCCTAGAGTTTAAACCCTTTAAACTTGGTAAGACAAACTTCAAATACTTTTATTAACTGCTACATATCAATTAGAAATATTTAAAAGTGCCTAAAAATAATTTGAAGTTATTGAAGTTTTATAGTTCATTATTTTTTTTACACATCAGAACTTTTAAAGTCTCTGCTTATGAATAGCAGCAATGTGGGATCCTTATTTTTTTTTTTATGTTTTTGTGTTCATGTAGCATTTTTACTTTTACTTGTTGGTGTTTGTTGGCTATAAGGTGATGCTTTGATAAATCCCTATACTGTGAAATGACTAGATCAAGCTAATTAGCATCACCTGACATACTTATTTTTTTGTGGTAAGAATATTTAAAATCTATTCCTTTAGCAGATGTCAGGTATATATTATTAACTATTATTAGTTAATAGTCATCATGCTACACAGTAAATTTCCAGAAATTATTCCTCCTATCTAGCCCAAACTTTATATCTGCTGGTCAACATTATTTCATCTCTTATATACCCTGGTAATCTTATATAGCCTGGTAATCATCATTCTACTCTACTTCTATGAGTTTAACTGCTTGGGTTGTTTGTTTTGTTTCTTTTTGGTCATGCTGTATTTGTCTATCTGTTTGACTAAAGTTTGTAACACATAATATCTTTTCAGTTTATCTATATTGTCACAAATAGGATTTTTTATTTTTAAGGCTATATAGTATTCCATGATGTACATATACCACATTTTCTTGTCCATTCAGCTATTGATGGACACTGGTTGATTTCACACCTTGGCTGTTATCACTAATGCTGCCAAAAATGTGTGTGGGGAGGTATACCTTGACATATAGATTTAATTTATTTTGGATATATACCCAGTAGTGAACTTCCTGAATCATATGATAGTTTCTATTTTTAATTTTTGTGAAACCTTCCGTATTATTTTTCACCATGGCTGTTCTAATTCACATTCCCACTGTTGTAGTTTGGAAGTTAGCTGTTCTCCAAATGTTCATGTGATAAAGGTATGACCCACAGGCAGCACAAATGGCAGGTGCCTTGCACCCTTGGGAGATGGGGTCTTAGAGAAAGTCCTTAGGTCCTTGAGTTCAGTCCTTCAGAGAGGACTGTGGGATACAGACTCATCTTTTCTCTTTGCTTTCTGGATGATGAAGTGAGTGTGATGAGGTAAGTGCTTTGTTCTACCACATATTCCTGCTGTATTGCTACTCCATCATGAACTGAAACTTCCTAAACCATGAGATAAAACAAATTTTTTCTCTTTATAAGTTAACTGCTTCAGATATTTCACTGCAGTGACAGAAAACTGATCAACATACCTACTGACATTGTACATGGTTACCATCTTCTCTACAACCCACCCGTACTTATTATCATTTTGCCTTTTAATTAAAAGTTATTCTACAGGGTGTGAGGTCAAAGCCCACTATAATTTAATTTGCATTTGTCTGATGATTTGTGATATAGAACTCTTTTTTTTTCAGGACCGTGGTAGCTATTTGTCAGTCTTCCTTTTTTTTTTTTTTTTATTTTTTTGGTACTGGAGATTGAACTCAGGAGCACTCAACCACTGAGCTGCATCCTCAGCCCTATTTTGTATTTTTATGTAGAGACAGGGTCTCACTGAGTTATTTAGTGCCACACCTCGTCATTGCTGAGGCTAGCTTTGAACTCGTGATTCTCCTGTTTCGGCCTCCTTAAGAGTCTTCCCTTTTTAAATCAGGTTCTTTGTGTCCTCGCTATTGATTTGTTTGAGTTTATTATATATTTTTTATATTAACACTTTTTCAAATGAATAATTTACAAATATTTTCTCCTATTCAATAGGTTGTTTGCTTTTGTTGCCTGTGCTTTTAGGTTCATATTTTTAAAAAAATCTTTGCAGGGACCCTTCTCAGAAAGCTTTTTCTTTATGTATTATGCTAGTACTTTTATAGTTTTGGTTTTGTCTTTTGACTTGTATCACATTATTTCTGAGAAATGGCGTGCGAATTTTCCATTTTCAATTAGGGAGTTGGAATGTCATAGCATATTTTTTCATTTAGGGTTATACTGTGCTGTTAAACAAGTTATATCTGTCAAAGCTCATGAAATGTTTTTTATGAAAAATTCAATGATCTTAGGGATTTAAAGCAAACCTTAACAAACAAATGTAGATGTCCTGAAACTTTTTCATTATTTATAGAAAATTAAAGCTCATTAACTTAATAAATCAGTTAACATTAACTAAATCAAGTAACAAAATAAATGCTTGATTGGTAAATCAATCTCACTTATAGAACCTACAACCCTTTTAAGGAAAGGAAACAGGACACAGGCAACAAAGAATATGAAAAGACCTCAAATTTAACACCAGTAAAGTTTGACCATGGGTAATACTATTAAATTTTCTCTTTGCCATCATTTTCTCTGAGGAAAAGTAAATAAATAAAGACACAAAACAAAAATTCTAATGAAATTCAAGGAGATTTACCTCAAAATGTGTGGTTTAAGTCTACACAAAACACTAGAGTTAAGACAAATACCACTACTGAGTGTGTGTTTGTCTAAATGTATTTTCAGATTAATTTCAACTTTTATAATTTTGATCCTATTTAGGAGAATTCTATTAATAAACTAAATATAATATGCTAATATTGTCATGTTCATCTGTTTCAGGTTTTCTATTTCTCCATTTGAAAATATTACTTTTCACTGCTACACTGTAGTACAATTACAATCAGAATCATGATATTTATAAATATTATTACAAACACCAGTGCCATTGTAGAGTGAGAATTAGAATTAAGCATATTTATGTTAGATGAAATCAGTTTGACTATAAACTTTGTCTTTTTCTACTACACTTTGTAAAAGGCAATATTTTGTTGTTATTACACATAGAAGAAACCAAAACAAGGTATTTCTAAGAGGTTTCATATGAAACAAAGAGCTCTGCTATCATAATTCTAACATCTAAAAATGGATTACTTTTAAGAAATAAAGTCATACAGGTTGCTCCATTGAGTATTTAAGAATGTCTGTCATTACATTGATAAGCATTAAGGGTGATTTGGGAAAGACAATCTCTCAGGTAGTTTTTAGAATAAAGGAGAAGTAGTGCTCTCAAACTGTCATGCTGAGTGTTTTCCTAAGGGACCTTTATTTTAGCTCAGGGCCTAACTGCATGAAATAGCTTTTTTTGTGCACAAATGTTAAGTAAAATTTAATACCACTCTTCCTATGAGAAATTTAAACAGCAAATTACAGAAAATATAGAGAGTGTTAGCTTAATTTGTAATATAAGACCACAATAAGAACATCCAAGACCCATCCAGGTCTTCTAAATCTGCAGGATGGCATAAATAATATAAACATTTAAATCAGATTATTGATTATGAGTATTTGCTTAGCAGATACCTTGATGTCATAACTTTCTCTGTGGGAAAGGAAGTATTTTCTATGATTGAATAAAATTTTATAATGCTTTCTCATGAAAGTATATGTTGTTCTTCTAACCATATATTAAAAATGTCTTCAGGGGGCTGGGGTTGTGGCTCAGTGGCAGAGCACTTGCCTCACACATTTGTGGCACTGGGTTTTGTAAGACGAACGACCAGATGGAAGTGAAACAGGACCAACGCAGGCTTTTATTCTAAGAAATACGCTCCCGGACCAATTTCTCGCCCAGTCACCAGGCTCGAACAGGTCGGGAAAATGGCGCTGTGCCTCGTGTTACACAGGGTTATATGGCCTCTTCCCATCTGGAAGAGGCAGGCTTGAGGCCAGGAAGAGGTGTTGACTTAGAGTCCAGTGTCTTCTGAGATTGGTTTCGGTGCAGCTGGTGATGTCAGATCCCTTCCGATATGAGCCGAGAGCCATAGAGCTTCTCGTATTAAGTTCACTTCTTTTTCCGTACAGATCACTGGGGGCCGCCATCTTGGTGTGCTTGACGCATGCGTGCTGCGTTCGGCGCATGCGTGCTGTGCTCGTCGCATGCGTAGCATGTGTGCTACGTTTGTCGCGCGCGACAGTGTGTGGGCTGGCTCCGGGCGGTGATGGGGGAAAGAGAGGTTCTAGAATTGTCTCCCAAGGAACTTCCTGGTGTTGCATCAGCACAGCGCCATGGCGCAGCACCGCGAAGCACAGCAGGTGGGTCTGGTTTTCTGTGTCTGCCCCCGACCTAACATTCCAGCCTTTTGATGGTATAGGGCAGTAGATTCGATCTGGCTGCTTCGTGCGGGATTGGGGGCGTTGAGAGGGGGGAGATGGCTCGGGTTGGTCAGGCAGAGAGGCAGACACAGGGGTGGAGATGCTGGTTGTCAGTCATGCCGCTTGAATGTAGAGGCGCCACCTGCAGGTAGGAACAGAGGCTTGGGAGAGATTATTGAATAGCAGGGGAATGTTGTCGAGAAAGTTTAAGTTTAGTGGGCCCCAGCATGGTGGAAGTCCAAGGCTGGGCATTGGGGGTAAGTGCCTTTTTGAAGCGGGAGACATGGTACCATGGGGTGTGGCCTAGAAGCTTGGCCGCTGTTGGCGTGGTAAGTATGACTGTATGAGGTCCCGTCCAGCGGGGCTCCAACGACTGAGGATGCAGTTCTCGAAGTAAGACTGTGTCACCTGGTTGAAGAGGATCTGAGTTGGTCTGCAGATGTGCTGGGTCTGAGGCTGTAGATGGCACAGGAAGGCAACGGTCTGCGTGTTCCCTTAAAAGCTTGTGCAAGAGGGTGAGATATGGCAGGTAGGATGCAAGGGGAGGGGGGTTGGTTGGGAAATTTTGGTTGATTAGGAAAGGGCGTCCATAGAGCAACTCAAAAGGGCTAAGGCCAGAGGGGGCCCTAGGAGCTGCCCTAATTCGAGTGAGGGCCAATGGCAGGAGATTGGGCCAGGAGAGCCTGAGTTCAATGGCCAGTTTAGTGAGGTGATCCTTGAGGATGCCATGGGCCCTCTCAACCTTACCCGAGGACTGGGGTCGGTAGGGGATGTGGAGTTTCCAAGTGATGTTGAGGTCCCTGGAGACTAGTTGAACAACCTGAGAAGTGAAGGCCGGACCGTTGTCTGACTGGATGGAGACAGGAAGTCCAAATCTGGGTATGATCTGCTCAATAAGGATGGAGGCAACAACATCAGCAGTTTACCTGGAGGTAGGGAAGGCTTCTATCCAACCTGAAAAAGTATCAACCATAGTGAGTAGGTAGCGAAGCTTCTTGTGTCTGGGCATATGAGTGAAGTCAATCTGCCAGTCTTCACCCGGTTGGTAACCTCTCATCTGATGTGTGGGGAGTTTTGGTTTGATGCCTCCTTGTGGGGACACAGTAG